>LPNX010332084.1:403950-489190 GCA_001517045.1 Pseudotsuga menziesii
AGGGAAACCATATCCAGGCTAGGTGGCTAGCACTCCTTGGACTAAAGACGGCACAAATTTAAAACATGATTCATTGAAGTGAATTGGACGATGGAAGAACCAGGCATGCCGATGCTTGCTTGATATGTGTACAAGTCACCTTAAAATACATGGCTTCCCACATAAGATAGTCTTGGAATGCATAAGACAGGGCTTCCCATATAAGATAGTTTAGGAATGATTTATATTGAATATAGGTATTGCATGACTAGAGTATATAGAATGATTTTAATGAAGCTATTAGATTAAGATGGCCTTTGAATGCATAAGAAACGGCTTCTCATATAAGATAGTTTAGGAACGATTTATATTGAATATAGGTATTGCATGACTAAAGTATATAGAATCATTTTAATGAAGATATTGAAGTATTAGATTTATGTTGATCATGGTTTTTTAAATAACTTTAGGTTTTGGAACATGTCCATTTAGGTGACACATGTATAAGTTTCTAGAAATGAGTAACATTTTGTGTGCCACATGTGGTTATTTGAGACTGGTTTTTCCAGATTTCGTGAATCACCAATCTGGGTTTGAGAGCGTTTGATTCTTGTAGTTCCATATCTTTTGCATCTATTGAAGATGTATTTTATTTTTAGTTCTATGCTTAATAGATTTCCTTGTTTAGTCGATGGAATATTTTGATTCCCCTTTGGTTTCAGATCAAAGAGATGTATTACATCTTCTATATTTTGTAAAACATAGATGAAGAGAGGTGTTAGAGCGTTGTGAGTTTGGTTGTATACATTTTGTAAGTAAATATTGTGGAATGGATTTTTGCCTATATGATATAAATATTTTTTATCATATTTTCTTGAGTTGTGTTCTTCGTAATTCTATTTACTATTTCTTCTTATGTAAATTAATGGAAGACTGTTGTAATAATGGAATCACTAACTAGTATATTCTAGAAATAGTGAAATGCTCATTGTTTATATCCTATTACCAGTTTTCATTTACATATTGTGATTCATGTGTAGAATGTGTTTCTATTCAATGAATTTTTTGTCTATTTTTTAGTGGTGGTAAAGCAGTTTGTGAAACCATTTCCTGTAAGTGTGTCTTCCTTCTTTCTTTCACCTACCATTATTAAATATTAAGTATTTAAAAGAGTAAAATTCTCATGCCTTTATCTCAGAAAATTCATACAATCTAACCAAATATTCTTTTACCGGTTTCTATTATTTACCTTAAGCAAATTGTCCCTTTTCGGGTAAGATAAACAAATTTCCTTTTTACCTCAAATAATTATGAATAAGATGTTTGGCTTTAAGAAGTAAAACGTTGCATTTACAACCATCCCATGCCATGCCTCATGGCCGGAGGGGAATTAAAGAAAGAAACAAATTCACACAATTGAATATTTGATCAAATATGCATAGCTATAGAATATCTTTCGATTCATTGAACAATTCATTTGTTTTGTTCCTTTTTCCCTCACAAAACACAAAATTAATTAATAGTTCTCAAATTAATTACTACTTTAAAAAAGGGAATGTAATGATAGCCTCCTCTTGAAAAATCAATTTAAATGTTTGCAATGTTAGTGAAAATGAGTGTTAAAAGGTATCGTGAATGTTAAGGGTGAAGAGATTTTGGGTATCCATTTATAAAGTTAATGAGAGTTATGTGTAACATTATAAAAAATAAAAATTATTTTGATAAGTGAATTGGAAATTTTAATAAGCATTATTGTTGATTTTTGTAAATATATTTATTGTCTTGATTTTATGACAAAATAAAAAAAAATATTGTAGATTTATTTTGATGTTAAACTTAATATATTATTTAAATTATCTAAATTTTTATGTACATTAAGTGTGTTTATTTTGTTTTTATATATGGGACAATTTAATATCTTATATCTTTTATTTATAATTTATAGGTGATCCAAAACTCTTAATGGACCTATGGAATGGAAAATGTCATATTTTTTAATATGACACTTCCTATAATGAACAAGAGTTTTACCTATACAGATCGTATATGGAGTGTTGTCCTCACTTTCATTGCCTTTCTTTTTCCATTCTACCCTTTCTTTAGAGGATAAGTTACTTTTCAAGCCCAAATGTGCAACTCCAAGAGAGAGGTGGGTACCATTTTAGAAGAAGAAGTTGGTTTCCAACTGACACTGAAGGAATTAACTTAACCACCCAACAAGCATCAGCAATTTATCATCTAGCTAATAAAAAATGGTTCATCCCCACTTTGTATTTAGGCTTGTCTTTATGTCTTTCATGGCCTATTTGAGATAACCACCCAACAAGCATCAGCAATTTATCATCTCGCTAATAAAAAATGCTTCATCCCCACTTTGTATTTAGGCTTGTCTTTATGTCTTTCATGGCCTATTTGAGATAACCACCCAACAAGCATCAACAATTTATCATCTAGCTAATAAAAAATGGTTCATCCCCACTTTGTATTTAGGCTTGTCTTTATGTCTTTCATGGCCTATTTGAGATGTAGTAGGCATTCTCGCAAAGCTGGTAAAGCTCATCCTCACTTTGGATCCATTGAAATAGAACTTGAGTCTAGAGTCTTCTAAGTAGTCAAATCTCTACCATCCTCAAAAGGATGCCTAAGTAGCCTATAACAACATGTATTCTATTTTTATTGAGTTTTAAGTAGGCTATAGCAAAATTTAATCTAGTTTTATTGAGTTTTAATTTTTTGGAGAGGCAATTGCAAACCACTAGATATCACGAATGCAATGTTGGGGACATTGCCACCTAGTGGCTCTTTTTTTTAAATACTTACTATATATAATAATATATTATAATTATTATTTAAATATAAAAAATATATTTATTTATTTTATAAAAAAAAATATTATATTATAATAAATTCCTATATATATATTCTCATCCGGTTGAATTTTAATATTAATACCATTTTTCTTAAAATTTAGGTATTATTCAAGGTTCATATTTTACTATCAACTTTTAACCTTTTAAATACCTGCATCTATAGCAACACAAATTAGACTCATACATTCAAGTTACAAAACCAAATACATACATAAAACCTTAATGTAACAATTTGAATGAACTATTATATCATAATAAGATATTATATTATTAAAAAAAAAATTACATATAATAATACTGTTTATTACATATAACCTCATTTGTTTAATATTAACTCAACTTTTTCAGGGGTGGCAGGTGCGGGGGGGATCTTACTAGATCCCAGAGGAAAAACGGAAAAACTTTTGCTTGGGGACTGGGTCACAATACGAATAACGAAGCCGAGTGGATGGATCTCTTGCAGGGGTTAGAAATATTAGACATGATAGCTACTTCCAGGATAGTAGTCTTTGGAGACTTGAGGCAAGTCATATAAAAAATGATTAATGGATACTCCTTAGGATCCATCTAGTGAAGAAGGCTATATGACATAATCACTCCCCTCCTCTCGAATAAAATTGACTTTTAGAATATTCTCCAAGCAAATAATGCTCTCATAGACGCTCTGGCTAATTCAGGGGCCTCCCTTCCCCAAGGTCATATTTGCTTCAATGGCCTAAACATAGGCTTCAAACCCATTCCCTAATGTTTCAAATGTTTAACACCCTCTTAATAATTCTCCCTATCCTAAGTTTCATTGTGTTAAACACTATGGATTATGGTTTCTTCTCTGTTCCTTCCCACGGCAAGATGTCACCCTCCTACTTTAATGCACCATCCTCTCAGGATTAATTGCCCGTTCAGAAGGTACACTTCAAGTCTTCTCCCATTGTGTACCATGGCTTCATCTCGAAGCTTCTGCACTTCTGCTCCTTTTGATAGCCACAACCTCATTCATTCTCAAGTTGTTTGTTCAGAAGGAGCTCCACTTGCTGTTATTTCTGGATTTGATGAAGGCTTTGATCAGGGGATCCCATGGGAGACCTTGCCTCTGATAAGGAGATTCGTTAAGGAGAGACTTGCGCTTGCTGCATTCCTGAACTGTCTTTGCTCATCCCGCAACATTGTCGATCCTTCATGGCACTCAGCCTCAGGCCCTATGGTCTGTGAAATTCTCTCCGGACAACCGCATTTCGAAGGTAATACCTTGACTCTTGGTTGCTATTGCTCTGGATGGAAGGAAGGGAACGCTCTCTTGTTACAGTAGAAAGGATTGTGACACCTTGCAGTGAGAAATTTTTATTCTCGGTTCTGTTTACAACAATTTTCCCTCCAAAGATAGCATCTTTTGCAGTGGGCAGGCTTTCGATCTCTCAAGTTCTGTTAAGTTTTTTCTTAATAGGTTTTCAAGCTTAAATCTTGCTAGTTACAGTTTCGGTCAGGACCAGGAAATGGACCGCGCAGGAGATAATGCAGGTCTCATAGACTTGAATAAAAACCTTCGGCGTTTATATGAAATGGTAGCTATAGGAGTCATGGACAGCAAGGAGATAGCCAAAGAGGTAAAAAATCTTGTTGATGTGGTTGGATATACATCTTATCAAATTAGCAATCATGATGCTAGGATAGATGACAATGAAATGAATTTGAAGGAAATCATGGGGAAAGTAGACCGCATTCAGGAGGATCTTCAGTGCCTGGTGAAAATGAATCAAGGAATCCAAGCTCATGAAAATATTCCATGAGTCATTTAGCACATGGAGGAGGAATCTGTCACTCAGCCCGTGGGGCATCCAGGCAACCCTTAATGTGTCTGATAATAGTTTATTTTTTTTTGTTACTACTTAACCAGTAGTACATTCGAGTATATACTAATTATGTAATTAATCATAATGTAAGAACACTATGCTGCATTTTAAGGTCTAACCTTGGGCCTAGTTTTGTCTGTTTTTTCTCTGATCAGCATCAACTCTACATATGTTGTTTTTTGGTAATGAATGGCTGTGCACAGCCTATTTAATATTACTCATTTTTTAGTTTCTGTTAAAAAAAAATATTAACTCAACTTTTTCATGGTAGAAATTTATGTGCTATTCCTTCATCCCAATATTAACATTTTTTTTTAATATATTTAATGATGTTATTAATTATTACATTAAAAACAATATGTGATATACATAATATATATCATAAGAAACTATTAAAAATAAGTTTACTCTTGTTTTTGAAGGTGTATTAAAAAGATGAAAAATATATTTAATTTTTTTTTAATTTATAGTTTATATTTATATTTAAAATTTAATTTATATTTTTAATATATATATAAGAAATGACAAGGTATTCATTTAAATTTAACTTTATGTCTAAAATTCAAAATTATAAATACATGGTTTAAAAACATATTTTCAATATTGAAAAAGTAATTTATGTTTCAAATTTCAAAATTAATATATTTTATTTTATGAGTACATTACTTTATAAGTACATTCATCGTACGTATTATATTCAAAATTAATTTATGTACTCAAAAGTACTTTACTTTTAGTCATATCAAAGATGATTTTATTATTATTTTTGTTTTAGACATCTTTTCAATTTAGATTAACCATAGTTGCATTGGTTATAGTGTAAGAGATGAGTTGTAAATATACCTTCCCCACAAAATGCCTAACTCATAATATTTTATTATATCTCTTATGAGGCCCATTTTAGATCTCAAAATTCCCCTAATGGGAGACTATAGAGGTCCAAAATGGAAATTTCAATATGAACATTAGTGAAGATATTGTTGTCAGAGGGAGATTGCAGATGATATTGATATCCAAGAGGAAGCTAAGGTGCCAAATGAAGATAAACACATGAAGTTGAGATGCCAAATAAATATAAACATATGAATTTAAGATTCCAAATGAAGATAAATAATGTTAAAGTAGACTTGATAGAATGTTAGGTTGGCCCAACAACCAAAAAATACAGGTCGGACCAATAAAGGTGGCTTAAAAAAATATAAATAAACATAAATGGGGTGCATTTTTCAAGACAATCAAGCAAGACTAGGTCTAAAATTAAAGAATTGTGCCAAGGATAAAATATACTAGTTTTTAAGGGCTAGTTTTCCTAGTTTTTAAGGATACAAGTAACACCTTTCAAGATGACTATGACAACAAGAAAGGGTGATATTTTGACAGTTTAGGAGAATTTTAAGGGCTGATTTTGAGGCAGATTTCAAGGTGACCTTGTGACAATTTTGGGAGATGCTTTTGTTAAATGTACAACATCAGGAGTCATTCTCCATGAGACTTGTGTTGTATCAAGTCTAGAACTTATGTTGTATTAAGTTCAAAAACTTATGTTGCATTAAGTTCAGGAAGATTTTGTTCTATCAATATAGGACATTGTGTTGTATCAAGTCCTCCTCATGAAAGATGTATGTACTATGATCTTGTGTTGTATCAAGATCATTAGAGGAAATTTGGGGTCTAAAATGGGCCTTATAAGAAAACGTGCCAAAATAAGTTTTTGTGAGTTGGAATTCAAGAACCAATAGAATTTCAATAAAATAAGTCAACCATAATGGTTGAATTGGCATATTTGTCATTAAAAAAAACTATTTTTTTTGTTCGTATTTTTGACATATCTCATTGTGTTTTTACTCAAATTTCGATTGGGAGAGCTCGTTGGATGTGGAATCAAATTCTGCATCCAACGAGCTCTCCCGATCGAAATTTGAGTAAAAACACAGGGAGATATGTCGAAAATACGAACACAAAAAGTAGTTTTTTTCTTTCTTCCTCCAAAATTAATTAATATTATTTTATTATTTTAACCATTATTTTATTATTTTAACTATTATTTTATTATTTTCCTTAGGAGGCCCATTTTAGACCCCAAAATTCCTCTACTACGGTACCTTGTGTTGTATCAACGTCGAAACCTTATGTTGTATCAAGATTGGAGTCTTATGTTGTATCAAGATTGGTCTTGTGTTGTATCAAGACCATATATGTTGTGTTGTATCAAGTCGTGAAGTTATACTATGTGATGTATTACTAATCATGGTCATTCGAGATGGATAAATCTATTACATCTCCTCTAGAGACTAATCACCTCTAGAGTCAATTACTTTAGCATATGACTATATGGTTTGAGGTAATATATATGAAAATCAGTATGTGTGACAATTATTCTGATTATAATATGATATGATAGATGATTAAACATAGACCATGCAGTAAGATAAAGAGATAAGAAATAAATATATTATGGGAGAAAGATAATTCAAAGTGAACTCAAGTTATAAAGATTCAGTTAAATATGAATGCCTCAATCAGTGCTTTAGTTAAAGCATCAGTTGAACTAATAATGATCAATATTCATTTAAGTAAATAAGAGCTTAGTGTTCATCAATCAACAAGATTCAGTTAATAATGATTGACTACGTGATTAAAGAAAGATGGAATAGTTAACTAAAGTGCTTACACTTTAGTTCGACTAACAAAAGACACTTAAGTTAATCAAAGGACAAAACTTCAGTCAATAAAGTGTGTTGCATGCGACAATTGAGTTATTGCACTATGATACTTATGTTAGCTTATTAACTAAGTGATCAATATTTAGTTAGAGATTGAGTTCACTCCAATGTTAGTTAACTACCAATTAAATTCCATGATTGAAGGTATGACGCATTAGTTGTGCATGATGAATATTCAATGCATGGATTGATTATTCCATAAAGGAAATTCAAAATTGTAATGTATGAGTGGATAGTTCTCATGCAACCATTCACTAGGGTTTGCATGACACACATTATGAATTTTTATTAATACGCTAGGCATATGGAAAGTTCACACAATTGTAACAGTGGATCTCTCTTCTCTATTGCTTTGTATTCTCTCTTATCGGAAAATATGCTTATGTTGTAAAATTCATTGTTCCCAATCTATCTATTATACTCTAAAGAATTGTTGGGGTTTTTCATCCTCTCTGTTATGAGTATTTTCTCTAGGGTGCATCTTGTGTTGTGGATGAATGATTGTGTGTGATTGAATTGTTATTTGTTATAGGTCCTTGGCATATCATTGATAAAAGTTTTAAATTTCAAGCATCTCCATTATTGTTCAAAACATTAACAACTTTGAGGTTTGATCTAAGAATGATTTTGGATTAGATTTCAAAGTGTTATTGTGACTATTTTGGAGATGTTTTAAGGATTGATTTTGGAGTAGATATGAAAGTGTTATTGTGACAGTTTTGGAGATGTTTTAAGGGATTATTTTGGAGCATATTTTAAAATTTAAAGAATATTATATCAACAAATCTAAACCTATTTGTATCTTGCCGAGTCAGTGCTCAGTTGAGAATACTAGTGTCTCACGTAGGTTGGTTCCTACAAACTTTGTAATTGTAGGTTGGTGTCTACATAAATTGACACAAATAATTTTTTCATATTTTTCTCTTGAACAAGTTTCCACATTAAATTCTATGTGTTATGATTTGTTTTTAGATGTGTTTACTACTTCATATTCAATGAATGATTGATGAATTCTTTTATAAATTAAAAAGAAGTCTTATACGGATTCACCTCCCTTTTCAGTATAAGCATAAGTTCAACAATTGGTATCAAAGTAGGTTCCTTTGAAAACAATCCAACCACTTGAAGGTAATATCTTGTTGGGCCAAGAAAAATGCACAAGGAAGAATGAGACGCACAAGCAAGGAAGAAAAAGTGTGCGCGTGACAAGGGAAAAGCAGGTCAAGCAGGAAGCAAATGAACCAGCATGGAAAGATAAAACATGCGCGTGACAGAGAAAGGAGGGATAAAGAATGAAAGGAAGTGCAGAGAAGAGAAAGCTGCGACAAGGTTGATGCAAGGAGGAAAAGCACATCCAGAGTCAGTAGAAGAGGTAGGTAGAAGAGTTAATGTTGGATAGGAAGAAGTCAAGGAAGACTGTAGAAGGACGAATCGAAAGGATATAGAAGGACAGTTTTGTGACTAGTTATGACTGGTACATACGAGATGAAGGACATTTTCACGGCTAGTTAAGGCTGTGGTTAATGCATGTAGGAATTTTGTAACTAGGAATGGGTTGGAATTTAATGTAACAGAGATATTTTGTAACCATTTGAGTCTATAATAACTGATTAGTACTTAGTCGGCCCTGGGTGGTCTTGTAAATGTTATAAATAGAAGGAACCCGCTCTGTATAAGGGCTCAGTTGGTTAGATTAGATTTGGTTTTCTCCAATGTTGTTGTTATTTACCTAGAGAGGTATGTTCAGTTAGATTCAGTTGTCAACTCAGAGGATATTCTAGTAGAAGGAGAAGGCTGCTGAGCTACAGATCTTGCAGCTATGTGCACAGACCGCTAGTCTAGTAGAAGAGTCGATACAGACTGTATGTGGATCAATAGGAGTAGATAGAAGCAATAAACCAGAGATCATGAGAGCAAGAAGATTCAGTTAGAAAGACATATTTTAAGAAGAGTCTGCAAGTTGTAGGATGCAAGGCGCTACCTATATTTCTCATGCCATATGAAGAGCACCTTGGTGGTTTTTCCCAGATGGGTTTCCATGTTATTTCTTATGTTATATGGATGAATGTTGTTGAATGGTGAAGGTTTATGTGAATGTTTGCTTATCTTACATTATTACAGTTACAGTTGTTGTTGAATGTATGTCTCAGTATGAATGAATGACTACTTAGAAGTATTGTTGAAATGTTGTGTATGAGTTCATGGTTAATCTACCATGTATAAATATAATGCATACACTTTCTGTAGAGTGTAAGGAATTGGTTGCGTCGCACCGTTGCACTAGTCATTAACATTTAAGGACACTGTTGTGTCCCGCGGGTGCCCTGTGGCACGTGGTTGTGCCGTTGTCGCAAAGTGAAAGACTCCATCCCATTGTCTTTGTGGAGCACCTTGGTTGTGCTCCAGGGGACTACAATCCCTTGCCAACTGCAAAAACATGGTTCTGACAGTTACCTATTGATATATCTTGGGTGATACTGCGCCTGTCTCATGGGTGTTGCCGACTGAGCTTGCTCTGTTGGGTCGATGTCTTTTGGTGTCTTGTTGGTATTGTGTTGTTGATTTGAACCATAGGTCGAGACAAGAAAGAGAAAGAGGCCAACAAATGGTTCCGTTATCAGGACCTTAACCATTTGAGTCCAGGGAAATGTTGTGGCATCTGACAAAGAATGAGATAGATGACTGGTTGGAGTCTAAGACACTAGCATTCATGCAGGAGAGAGCATAGGATCTCAGTTGAGTGCAGAAAACTAGGTAGATGAGTACATATATTCTGATATTCATGAGATATTATTTGTAAAGTTTCCCATTATACTACATGAGTGGCTGTCAAGATTGGAAAGAAGGCTGACAAATTTCTAGAGAAGAGAAGCAGTCAAGTGGAGTGATCAGTTGCTGCGCGAAGTAACCAGTGTAAGTAACACCATCTCTATAGGTGTTGATTTTTGGGTTGACAATATTTTGCAAGGATATATTATTGAGTTTGTAGTAGAGGCTATAACCTCATATAGTGAGGCTGAAATAAATGTTTTCCAAGGACCCTGAATGAGATATTTTTTATCTATCAGTACATGGATCAAGATACTCGTTTATGAGAAGGGTATCTTACAGTTGATTAGTTGAGTCGCATACACCGAAGGAAGGATATGTCGTAGATGGCTTGTCAAGAAAATGGGAAATAGTGAGTTGAGATGTTCCCAGGAAGTACAAAACCTGAAGTAGAAGCTGAATTCCTAAGGAGTGGAAGGATATTCAGATCAAGAAAAAGGAGAAAGACAGGAAGGGTGACGAGCTCTTAGTATGTTCGAGGAGACTGAGAAGGAACTATAGTTATAGGTAGATGAAGGGTCTTGCGACAAAGAGGAGGACTATAGCTCGATATCGGAAGGCGCAGAAGACTCTAAACAGACTATCGAGTCACCAAGGTTAGGACACCACTACATCACACTAGGAGTATCGCCAAAGGCAATATCTAGAGCCTCATCTCCTAAAAGAGTTGTCAATACTGGTAGTGCTAGTACTGTGACTAGCGCGTAAGAGAAAAACCCTCTATTAGATCATTCGTCGGATAACCTAGACGCTAACGCAATGGCTGGGGCGGATATTTGGTTACTTACATTCAATGGTAATGGAGTAGAAGATCAAGAGCAACATTGGTTCATCTGTGAAGCTATATGGATGGTTCTCTTAGTTCATAACACGGACTTAATGAAAGAACAGATGATCACAACTCTATGGGGTCATGCGCTTGACTAGTTTATGAAATTTTGCGTAGCACCACTAGGAACACCACAAAAGACCATTGAAGAGATACAAGCTGCAATGATCTCTAAGTTCAGAAAACCTAAATCTGGGTCACAGTGTATCACCGAGATCAAGGAAATCAAGCAATCATTGGCAGAGTCAGTATGGGACTTTGACCAACGGTTCAAGACTTTGATGGCCAAGGTAATTTTCCAGAAGTTGGATGTACAACATAAAGAGTGGTTTATTGCTGCACTACTACCAGACATCCAAGGCCTATTAATGCAACAAAATATCGAGTCGCAGATGGAAGCAATAGAGTTGGTAGTGAATTTAGAGGCCTCACTAGTTGGAAATGGTGCTGCAGGAATGGTACAGATTCAGTCGTCATTGGCTAACTTGACGATACAACTACATGACATCAAGAAGGGTAAGAAGCCCACGAAGACTTATGGTGCACAGAATGTAGAATGGATGAACACACCAATGATAATTGTCTGACCTTCATGAATTATGTCTCATCTGGTGCACCAAAACCATTAATTTCCCATGGAATACCCTGGTGTTGCATATGCCAAATGAGAGGACATCGCGACAAGGATTGTTTATACTTGCCAAAGATTGTAAGCACTCCTACAAACCTGTTCTGTAAATTCTGCAAGTCGGTAGGGCATGAAGAGAAGGATTGCAAATAATATAAAACTCCTGAAAGAAATGACGGTCGACACATACTTGATGAAGAATGAGGGGAAAACTCAGGATGAACTGGTGCAAGCATCATATCAGCCTACGCAATTCCTGCCCAATCAATATCAGAAACAGTATCAGCCTCAATATGCACCACAACAACCATATACACAGTAGAATCACTATCAGCTACAATATCAATAGAATCAGTACCCCCCACAACAACCACACACTCAAGGAAGGGGTGGTGGAATATTCAGAGGAAGAGGAGAAGGAGGAGAATTTGGTAGAGGAAGAGGTCAGGTTACATGATATAATTGTGGACAACCAGGTCATTATGCCAGAGATTTCTTGGAACCTGCGAAGACATGTTCATACTGTAAGGTACAGGACCATAATGTGGAGAAATGTCCCCAATTGATCACAAAGTGGCAGGCTAGAACCATCACAGGTCCTAACCCTGTGCAGAATTTGAACCCAAACCTAAATCCTAACTTGAACATTCAGATGATTTCTGTTGAGCTGAGAGATCTGAATGTCATTGTCGTAACATGAGGAGGTGTTGCGACTGGAGCTGGTCAAGAAACCTCGAAAGAATAACTGCAGCTGCAGGTACAACCCATGATGCAGAAGAAGGTACCATTCGACATACAAAAACAAAAGCAAGTATTCATGGACTTGCAATGTGATTTTGTGGACCCAGAAGAACCGTCGACATCAGAAGAAGTCAGGGAGATGCATGAATGATTTTAGCATATTTTTCAGAAGAAGATTCCACAAAAGGTTAGTAAGCTCAAGTCGTTTCTGTCAATTTTATTAGTGTTAATACAAGATAAAGATGATATCATAGAAATACAAGCATTGATAGAAGAAACACCAGTAGAGCCACGGCTTGGAAAGAAAGTTAACTAGGTCAGTAAGAAATTCAAAACTAGATGTGAGTTAAGAATGACTGTGCAGATAGGGGTTATGACATGGATTATATCATTTTAGACTTGGGGTCTGATGTCAATATTTTTACATGACAAACTTGGGAGAGTATGGGCAATCTGTGCTTGGACTGGTCTCTTATCCAGCTGTGACTTGCAAATCAGGAAAAGGTTTTACCAATTGGTAGATTGAGTAGAGTCTCTGTCGACATTGAAGGGTTGCGCATGCTCATGGAATTTGAATTCATTAACATTGTTGATGACACAAATCCATATCCTACATTGTTGGGGATAGGTTGGGACATAGACAATTAGACCATTATCAATTTCAAGAAAAGGATCCTCTCATTCAAGGATAATGAGATGAGAGTAGTGTCGCCCATTGATCCATTGGAAGGACAGAGGTGTGTAGATCCTGTCTACAATGAGGAACATGGTGACTATCTCGACCAGATATACAATGTCACTGCCATGCAAGAAGACTATATTAATATGATAGCGGATGGAATCCTGAGTTGGAAGAGTTCTAGTTCATGCACATCTGACTCAGGGGAGGCATTAGAGAACTGGAAAAATAGGTTGCATGAGGTCTCTATGAGGAGGTGCGAAAAAATTACAAGGTCTATACAACGGATGGAAAATAAGCTACGAGATTTTCCCACCTATAAGGGTATGCCTAACCTTGTGACCTTCCTAACTGAGTTTGAAGGACTTGTAACAGATTCGCAGCACTTGTCTACATTAGACCATGTGCTGAAGGCTACACTCGCTAGATGGTGGGCTACACACAAGCAGTTCATAGCATATTGGCCACAATGCAGAAGGTTGATGGAAGTCAAATTCAGTGAAGAAGTGACCACCATGAGCCACAAATACACAGGATTGTCAAGCCCTTTCTAGCACATAAATCAGTGTCAAATCGTATTTGTAGAATACCCGCGAAAAGAATGGGTCCATCATTTCATTCATACATTGGAAATGACACCTAGAACATGGTATGCATCTATGGAGTTGTGACAAGGAACCCAAGAGTGGGAAGGGCTCGCTAAGCAGTTTAGGAAAACATTTTAATTTGCTGATGAGAAACCTACAGTTGATGTTACACTTCAAACGATAAAGGAGAAGATATTTAATGAAATGCATGTCATAGAGGCCAATGCTCACCAGTGCAGTGCGACCATTCAGCAATGGATGACTTTCTACAATCTAGTTGGAGACCCAGATGATGACCCGACTAACATAAACATAGCAGAATTAGAGGGCACGCACGCAGTAGAAAGAAGTGGTATTTCAAGTGACCAATTCCTTAAGCCGTTGAAAGTCAAGAAAATTAACATTGGGTCTCCAGAGAACCCAAATTTCACCAATACAGGAGATTGTTGGGATGAAGAGACAGTCATGAAGATCACAGACTTGTTGCATGAGTGTTAGGATCTATTACCTACCAATTTCTCAGAGATGAAGGGAATAGTCGGTGACCTAGGGCAGATGAAAATAACCCTGCGAAAAGATGCTAAACCCAGTAAACAGCGCTTGTATAGACTGAATCCAAGATATAAAGAGAAGGTGAAAGAAGAATTGTATTGCATGCTTGACACAGGAATCATTGAACCTGTTGAGTAATTAGAGTGGATCAGCCCTATAGTCATCCAGGATAATAAAACAACAGGTGAAGTGAGTATCTATGTCAACCTAAGGAAGTTGAACGATGCATGTCTGCACGATGCATTCCCAACACCATTTACAGATGAGGTATTTGAAAGCGTCGGAAGAAAAGAAATGTATTCATTCATCGATGGCTTCTCTGGATATCATTAGGTTAGAATCCCAGAGGAGGATCGCCACAAAATGACCTTCGTCACTGGATGGGGATGCTACTAGTATACAGTAATGCTCTTTGGACTCAAGAATGCACTAGCTATTTTTTCTAGAATAGTAGTCTCTGCTTTTAAATATTTTATTCATAAATTTCTTAAGGTCTACTTTGATTATTGCACTGTGTTTGGTCTAGTAAGAGACCATATTAAGAGTCTGTGCATGATGCTAGGTCGTTGTCTCCAGTATCATATCATGCTTAATTCTAAGAAATGTATATTCTTCGCACTATTTGGTGTGTTGTTGGGTCATGTCGTATGTTGCAACAGTATTTTGGTCGACCTAGCAAAATTTGCGATCATTCTTGAATTATCACCACCTACATCAGTCACGCAACTCTGATCAGTGCTAGGACATACAGGATACTACAGGAAGTTTATCAGAGGGTATGCATATATCACTGTACCTATGGAGAAACTGTTGAAGAAATATGAAAAGTTTCAATGGACACCTGCTTGCCAGGAAAGCTTGGACAAACTAAAGAAAAATATGGCCACTACACTAATATTGGTATTCCCATACTGGAAGAAGGAGTTCCATGTTCATGTTGACACGTCTTCTCTCGCGCTTGGCATAGTCTTGACACAACCAAGAGAGGGTGCGATTAACCAGCCTATTTCTTTTGCTAGCAGAAAACTGTCAATGGAAGAAAAGAAATACACGACGATAGAAAGAGAAGGCTTCGCTATGGTCTATGCTCTTCAGAAATTCTGACACTACTTGTTGGGTGGACATTTTCATATGTATACTGATCATTCAGCCCTAAAATACCTAGTCAACAAGTCAGTGTTGGGGGGGAATATCTGTCGATGGCTTCTCCTGTTTCAAGAATTTGATTTTGAGGCCATTTTCAAACCTGGTCGACTAAATGTTGGGCCATACCACCTGTCGAGGATAGAAAGTGGTGAAGAGCCAACCAACCTAGAAGATAATTTTCTTGATGCACAACTGTTTGTGGTCACTATGGTGGAAGATCCGAATGAGGATTTTAACGCAATCATACACTTTTTGAGTACAGGCTATGTGCCTCCATGATTCTCCACTAATCGAAAGAAACACTTGGTATTCAGAGCTTATAATTTTACACTAATCCTTAGACACTTGTACAAGTTAGGTGCAGATGAAATACTACGCTATTGTGTTTTTTATTATAAGGGACCGTGGTATATGAGTGAAGTACAAGTTGGTGTCACAGGTGGACACTACGCGGGAAAAGCAACTGTGCGCAAGATATTGTAGGTAGGACTATGGTGGCCAACCATACACATGGATACTAAAATATTTTGTAGGCACTGTGATATCTGCAAGAGAAAAGGAAAACCATCGCATTGCGATGAGATGTCGCTTGCACCACAGATAACATTGCAAGCCTTCGACAAATGGGTTGTTGATTTTGTGGGTCTGATCAGTCCTCCAGGGAAAAAGACTCAAGCACGCTACATTATCACTACGACAGACTATTTAACCTAATGGGATGAATCCGCACCTATTAAAGATTGCACTACTGCGACTATGGTGAAGTTTTTATTTGAAAATGTGGTCACTAGATTTGGATGCCCGAAAACTCTACTCAGCAACCAAGGTACAGATTTTGTTAAAAAAATGATTACTGAGCTTATTGCAAAGTTCCAGATCCAACATAACAAGATGACACCCTATCATCCTCAGGAGAATGGAACGTTCGAAGCTTTTAACAAGATTCTGGAGAATGCATTGACCAAGGTATGCAATGTGCACCGAGATGACTGGGATCAGAAAGTATCAGTTGTGCTATGGGAATATCGCACACCTTGCAAGAAAATGACAAGGAACACCCCATTCAGACTCGTATATGGATAGGAATTTTTTGTGCCAATGGAGTATATCATGTTGAGTCTACAGATTGTTGCGCTAACGGAGATGATGTCGAACATAGGTTGTCGCAACTCGTTCAGATGGAAGAGGAACGCTTCATCGCAGGATTTCATCAGACTGTCGAGAAGCAGAGACAGAAATCATGGCATGATCTCCATATATGGTTCAAACCATTCAAATTCGGAGGACTAGTGTTGCTGTATGACAACAAATTTTTCAAACACCCAGGTAAGCTAAAGACACATTTTCTAGGGCCATATGTGATCGCACACATCACTGATGCGGGCGCAATAAAACTGCAGAGACTAGATGGAACTTATGTCACAGGTATGGTGAATGGACATCACCTAAAACCATACTATGATACTCATAACATCCCTGGCTAGAATTGCACTACGTATGAAAAAAACAAAAAAAAACAAAGAGGTGAAAATTGTTCGGTCACACGTCTGCAGCGAAACTAGCTGAAAGTGCAGGAAAAGGTGGAAAGTGCAGGAAAAAGCAGAAATGACAGGCTGGCCAAAATTAAAGTACAAATATTTGGTAAATATTGATGTAGTTATGATAGCTAAGAACCATAAATTCGATGAAATATGACGAGAATGATGGCATTACTTTTGGTCCCATCATCCGTCCTCGACATAACTACCATAACTATGCTAACAGGTACAGAGAAACACTCGAGTTCCCAAGTTAATGAAGAAACACATTGACCGAGAATCCCATGTGATCGATTATACCTTAAACTCCCATCGTATGACAACTGCAGGATCCATAGGTGAGTATAAATAAAAGGTTTGGTCATTAAACAGTCTTTTACGCATGCAGAGAGAGCCAAGAGTTTACAGAACCGAAGCCTGTCACAGAGTGAGAGCCGACACCCATGGTAATAGAGATCTCTAGTGCAAGTGAGCTATCCGAAGTGACTGTCCCCTTGGGCTACCCAATTGAATAAGAGATTGACTCGCCTAAAGTGCAGCAACCAGAGCGAGAACCAGAACTCAACCCCATGGCTCAAGCAAGGAAGAATCCTACTACTACAACTGCTACAACCCCTATTCCAGCCCCTAGTTTGTGCCTTGTGTAGAAACCTGTTCAAAACCCACCAATTGCACCTGCACAACCTATCACAGAGCTGAGACAAGCTGGGGAGAGAGCAGCTGGAGAGTCGTCCCAGCCAAGAATGACAAGGAAACGCAAGGCTAAGGTCGTTGTGGATGACGCTGGGAAAGCATCCATGCAAGAGGATGTCCTCAAGGAAGAGATGATGGAGGAGGACTCCCCACATCAAAAAGACATGAATGCTAAGGAGGAAGAAGAAAGATTCCCACACTATGTCCAACTGAGGAGAGAAGGCAGATCCAATGACGCTCCCCATGAAATCCAATACATTCTTAGTAGCACCTCGGATCCATGAGCACGTACCCCTGCTAATGGACATAATTCCAAAGATTTCCTAGTTGGGATTTGAGGATTATGCACTTGGTTGTGGCTGGGGTTGGAAATAAAGAACTACATGGTCACAATTCAGACCGGGCCAACTGGGCCCGAGATTCTCAAGCCAATGAGGTGTGACTTTCAATTGGTCGCAATTCTTGTTGAATGAACTAATCAACGATGCAGAACAAGTGTAAGAGGACCCAAAATACAAGTTTCACTACTCATGGATGGTCATCCTAATATCGTTCACCTTGTCGGCCAACCCACCAGATTACGAACCCATGGATGTCCCACTACCTTGCCTAGGTGCAAAGTGCCAAAACTTGTGGGAGGACAAGAAAAAAAAGTTTCCCCAGATGGATAATAACATCGAGTTCTTTCTGCATGCCGAGGCGCTGCACGATGTTATCAGAAGATGCCACTGAGTCCAAATGGCAATGGTGCATAGGTATGATGCTTTCATAAATTTTTAGGTGGGAGTGCATAACATGATTTTGGGACCGAAGAAGGACCCGTCCAAGCAAGCGCTCCAGGAAGGGTTCATAATCATGGATGAGGATGTGGACGCCAATGCCTTGGAGTGTCCTAAAGAATGGCACGGCCCACTAGCAAAGCAACTGCCTGAAGTGAAAAATGAAGAATACCCACCATCTAACCAAGGTGGAAACGCTAGCATAGGCATCGATGCTGGAATTGGCCAAGGAAATGGCTAAGGAAACAATGGAGCCGACAGTCAAGACAATCAATCGCAAGAAGAGAACGATGATAACAGTGGTGGTGGTGGCTCCCATTGAAGCAATGAAGAGCATACACCTACTAATGAGGATATCTGAAAAGAAAAGCAACAACAGCGTGGGCCACTGCACAAGAAGAGAAAATCCAACAGAGCGGCTAACACAAACACATTGACTTAGGATGATGTTCAAGAGCTAGCAAATGTTGTAGCCGAAGTCACCAAGAAAATCCTCAAGGTTCTGAACACATAGCAAGAAAATGTGGCTGGTCAAGTTGCAAAGCACCTCAATAAGCTCATTGACGCCATTAACGAGGTCAAAACCACTGTTGAGGCTGAAACATATGGTGTAGATCCTAACGTACCGTTAGTTACACCAAACCTAGTGTCGCCAATAAAAGTACAAATCCATGGGCGCGCAATGGAAATCAGAATAGCTAGGTGCGTTTGATGTTGTTGTCAAATAATTTGAAACATTATGGTTTGACTTCTACAAGTTGTCATTGGGAGAAGTCTATGACTTACAATAGGAAGTTGTGACGGAAATACAGCTAAGGGAGAATGTTGTTTCCTATCAGGCAACGAAACAATAAAGGAAGGCAAAGCAAGGAAAATCCCTCCTGAAAGAGAAAGAGTAAGAAATCGAGGCATGCAAGCACAGCCATGTTGCACTAGTTGAAGCCATTAAGGGCATGGTCGTATAATTCCCACTAGAAGACAGCCAAGAAGATGAAGATTTAGCTACCAAGGTTTCTCAGCTATTGTGTATTACAGTAGATATGAACAAGCAGGTTGAGGAGCTTTAGGCTAGGCAAGTACTGAGCACACCTCCTAAGGTGCTCGAAGAGCGAAGAAGAGCAACGTATGAGGCTATTGGGAAGATCAGTGAAGGGGAAACACTCTATGCAAAGGAAATTGAATTTTTTTCCATGATATGGGAAGCGCTTCTAGAAGATGCGACTGCAGAAAATATCTAGGCAAGTGTGAGGCAAGCTGACTAGAAAATCAGTTTGGCAAAGGCAAAGATGAAGAAGTTTTCATTTCAGGAAAAGGTTACGAAGATGGCAGAGATCAAACAACTGCAGCAGGAATTCTAGGCTCTTCATGACCAAGAGAGGACTAGAGAAGTGGAGGTGGAGGCACACCAATCGGAAGCAGCACGGCTCACAGGCCTTATTCAGCCTATGCAGCAGAAAATTCAACATATGGTGCAATTGCTACAAGCAGAACCGTCGAAACATATCAATTCTGGCCGCGTGGAGCAGTTGATCGCACAAGTGGAGGAAGTAATAGTGGAAGTTGCTACAGTACAATAGATGTTGAAGGAATTTTTAGGACAAGGTTGGTCCTCCCGCGCATCCTAGGCCAGAGCCCGAGATGGAGGCTTAAATCACGAGCAGTCACACCTTTTTGTGGAGATATCCAATTTTTGCTTAGTGGCTCGGGACAAGCCACATGTGAGCGTTTGGGGCCTATTGGGCCAGAAAAGTGCACAAGGAAGAATGAGACACGCAAGAAAGGAAGGAAAAGTGCACGCGTGACAAGGGAAGAGCAGGTCAAGAAGGAAGCAAATGAACTGACATAGAAAGA
Source organism: Pseudotsuga menziesii (assembly GCA_001517045.1). Lineage (NCBI taxonomy): Eukaryota > Viridiplantae > Streptophyta > Pinopsida > Pinales > Pinaceae > Pseudotsuga > Pseudotsuga menziesii. Next base: position 424,222 of record LPNX010332084.1, read on the forward strand.
TAAAACATGTGTGGTATGGAGAAAGGTAGGATAAAGTAGGAAAGGAATTGAGAAATCTATGACAGGGTTGGTGCAACGAGGAAAAGCACATCCAAAGTCGGTAGAAGAGGTAGGTAGAAGATTTAACGCTGGACAGGCGGAAGTCAAGGAAGACTGCAGAAGGACGAACCAGCAGGAGATAGAAGGATATTTTTGTGGCTAGTTATGACTGGTATAGATGAGCCGAAGGACATTTCCACGGCTAGTTAAGGCTGTAGTTAATGCATGCAGAACTTTTGCGGCTATGTATGGGCTGGAATTTTTAATGTAACAAAGATATTTTGTAACCATTTGAATCTATAATAACTTAGTAGTACTCAGTCGGCCCTAGGTGGTCTTGTAAATGTTATAAATAGAAGTAAACTGCTCTGTATAAGGGTTTAGTTGATTAGATTAAATTTGGTTAGCTCCAGTGTTGCTATTTTTAACCTGGAGAGCTATATTTAGTTAGATTCAGTATTCAACTTAGAGGAGAGTCTAGTAGAAGGAGAAGGTTTTTAAGCCGCAGATCTTGTAGCTGTGTGCGCAGACCACTAGTAAAGTAGAAGAGTCGATCCATGCTATGTGCGGATCAGTAGGAGTAGATAGAAGCAATAAACCAGAGAGTTTGAGAACAAGAAGATTGAGTTAGAAAGACATATTTTAAGAATAGTCTGCAAGTTCCAGGATGCAAGGTACTACCCATATTTCTCATGCCATAGGAAGAGCACCTTGGTGGTTTTTCCTAGATGGGTTTCCTTGTTATTTCTTCTTTTAAATGGATGAATGTTGTTGAATGGTGAAGGTTTATGTGAATTTTTTCTTATCTTACATTATTACAGTTACAGTTGTTGTTGAATGTATGTCACAGTATGAATGAATGACTATTTAGAAGTATTTTTGAACTGATGTGTATGAGTTCATGGTTAATCTAGAAAGTATAAATATAAGTCGTACATTGTCTATAGAGTGTAAGGAATTGGCTGCATTGCACAATTGCACGGTTTTTCCTAGATGGGTTTCCTCATTATTTCTTATTTTAAATGGATGAATGTTGTTGAATGGCGAAGGTTTATGTGAATTTTTGCTTATCTTACATTATTACAGTTACAGTTATTGTTGAATGTATGTTACAGTATGAATTAATGACTATTTAGAAGTATTTTTGAACTGATGTGTATGAGTTCATGGTTAATCTAGAAAGTATAAATATAAGTCGCACACTGTCTATAGAGTGTAAGGAATTGGTTGCATTGCACGGTTGTCGTGTCATGCAGGTGACCTATGGAACATGGTTGCACCGCTATCATAGAGTGAAAGACTCCATCCTATCATATTTTTCAAGCATCATGGTGTCGCGCCAAAGGACTACAATCCCTTGCCAACTGCGGAAACATGGTTCTGGAAACTATCCATTAAGATATCTCGGGTGAGATTGCGCCTGCCTCACGGGCGTTGCCAACTGAGCTTGTTCTGTCGAGCTGATGTCTTTTGGTGTCTTGTTGGTATTTTGTTGTTGATTGAACCATGGGTTGAGACAAGAAAGAGAAAGAGGCCAATATATCCCAAGAGCACACATAGCTTACCAAGAAGGTTTCTCCACAAATAGGGATCTTTTATTTTATGCAACAAACTATGCATTCTGCATCATAAGGATGCAAACATATCTAAGGGACCGCTGGTTTGATATCTGACAATCAATCATAATTGGTTATACAACTCCAAAAACACCACCAACAAATACAACTAGGAAGCATCTTAGTGAAAATAATGCAAAACTTATGAATGTCATTTTATTCGGTCTATCAAAATATGAGTTTGTAAAAGTGATTCATTGTGAATTAACAAAAGGAATAAGGGACAAGGTTCAAAATATCTATGAGTTAATGACAAGGATAAGAAGGAAAATATCCAAACTCAGAGGACAGTTTGAGGGTCTGGAAACGAAAGATAAAGAAAATTTTACAACCTATCTCTTCCATGTGGATGAGATTGTCAACACCATTAGAGAACTTGTTGAAAACTTTAAACCAATTATTGTATAAAAGGTGTTAAGGTCACTCCCATTAATATTTAATGCCAATGTATTTTCCATTAAAGAAATGAGGGATCTTGATAAACTGACAATGGATGAATTACATGGGATCCTTACATCCTATGAGATGAGGACAAAAAAACAAAAGACAACACAAAAGGAAGAAACTTTCAAAACATGAAAGAAGACTAAAGGACACAAATGTTGTGATTAGTCCAACTATGAATTATATATAAAGGAAGCACAATTTATGAAAAAACTAAAAAAGGGATCATTGAAATTTAAAGGTAAACTACCCTTTAAATGTTTCATTTGTGGTAGAATAGGAAATTTTGCTGCTAAGTGTCGATAAGAAAAAAGGGAAGATAATGATGATGAAGAAGATAGTAACAATAAGGAACCAAAACTTATAGAAAAAAAAAAGAGGAAAACATGCTAAGAAGAAAATTTTTTATTCTAAATATTATAGGGTACTTTTTTAATAAAGTGATGGATATGATTTTGCATTGACAAAGAATAATTTCTTCTAATATCCATGGATGCAGAGTTTACTGATAAAGATAATGAAGACAACCAAAAAGAAAAATTAGATTCAAAAGGAGAAATTTATGGAGAAGAGGATCTTGAAGTATAACTCGTTAGTTCCTTAGAAGAAATAAACATGCTAATAAAAATTAGAAAAGCAGAGGGGACAACTACATAAACATAGAAAGACGGATCATGATCTTGATGAAACAAAAAAGATAATTGTTATCTTGAAGGTTCAATTAGAAGAGGCAAAAATGATAGAAGTAGTGAGAAGTCAGATTAAGGAAAAGAAAGAAATATGTGAAAGAAATATGTGAAAGATTAAATTCTGAAGTTGTCTCACTAAGAAAGGAAATAGAGAAATAAAATTCTCGATTAAATAGAAGTTTGAAGAACACCGAAACTTTAAATGAAATTATCAATTACCAAAGTTCACCATTCATCAAACTAGGTCTTGGCTATGATGAGAAACAAAATACCCCTGAATAAAGTGCAAGCACTAAGAATAGAAAGCCATCAAAAAATGACAATGAAGAAGATACGAAAAACTATGCCAATATTCTCAAAGGCTCTATCAACAATGAAATCAACAACGATAAAGGAAATAGTGACTAACATAAACTTGATACTTCTTAGAAACACAACAAGAATGAGTTCATAAGAGTTGTTCCACCAAGAAGACCTTTCATACTCCGATACCAAATAAATTTGTTTGGCTATTTCTTTTCTTGCAATAATTTTGGTCATAAAGCAATAGATTGTAGAGGTTATACAAGAAGTGACCATTTGAGAAATATAAATAGAGGTATTTATAATACCACCTCAAGTGATGATTATGTGAGCAATAAAACCAAAATTTATTATGGGTTTGTTGATGGAAACAACAATTCATTTGCTCCCCTACTTGATTACAATAGTGAATTATATAATTGTAATAATTATGGACACATAGCACGTGACTATAGAAGCACCATAGTAATATTTCTTAAACAAAATAGGGAAGAAGAACCTCAAACATTGTATACATACCAGATAAATTCAAAGAACCTCAAACATTGTATACATACTAGATAAATTCAAAGAAAAAAAATGTTGTATGGGACAAATAGATGAAAATTGCTAATGAAAAAGAATAATGGGTCATATAAACTTTGACAATCTAGTAAAACTCAACCATACACAAGCAACAAGATACATGCCAAAGATCACAAAACCTATGAACACTATTTGCAAGCCATGGCAGCATGGTAAACATACAAGAGTAAGTCTCTAAACAAAGGAGTACTCAACAACAAATCCATTGGAACTTGTACACAGAGACCTATGTGGGCCAACAAGAATACAAACTCTGAAAGGTGAGAGTTACTTTATGTTGTTTATTGATTATTATACAAGGATGACATGGGTTATATTTCTTAAAGAAAAATATGAAGCATTTGAGAAGTTTAAATCTTTCAAAGCCCTAGTTGAAATTGAGACTAATTTTAAAACCAAGTGCTTAAGCTCAAACAAAGGAGGTGAGTTTACTTCAAATGAATTCGAAGAATTATGTGAGAATCATGGAATCAAGAGACATTTTTCAGCAACAAGGAATCCATAGAAAACAAAGTTGTAGAAAGGAAGAACAAAAGTATGCAGGAAATGGTTAGAACAATGTTAATTGAAGCTAAGCTATGAGACACTTTTTGGAGAGAAGCAGTTAGGACATCAATGTATATTTTGAATAAAGGGGAAATCAAAATGAACAACCATAATACACCTTATGAATTATTGAAAGGTATAACAACATCAATCAACTACTTCAAGGTATTTGTAAGCAACTACTATATAAAGAGAAATGAAGATGATTTTGGGAAATTTGATTCTAGAGAAGATGAAGGTATCTTTCTTGGCTATGTATCTGAAAGCAAGGCTTATAAATGTTACAGTAAAAGACTACATAAAATTGTAGAGAGTATAGATGTAAGAGTGGATGAACCAATGCCTCAAAAGGATGAACATACAGAAGAGACAAGTGTGGAAATTGAACCAGGTGATAGATTAATTTTACTCACAACAATTAACAATTGATCATGCAAAATCACTCACAAAGAGACTGAAAATTGGAGTTGAACACTAAAATGTATTAAATCAGTGTACAATAGCCAACCCTATAATAACATAGGTTGCTGAATAAATAACATACATTAGGGATTCGAATGCATGAGGAGCAATTCGAATCTAGCATAAAGCAGGCTTACTAAAAATAAGCAAATCCCCCATAGGTGTAAAAAGCTGATCCCAAATCTGTCATGGAGCTCATGAATTGGAAAAATGGCTTAGGCAAGCTAAAGAGTGGTGGAATGGAAGCTCATACATGCTTTTGCATGGAGAAAAGAGAGGAGGATGTGTAGGACAAAAAACTAGTCAACCTCACCTAGTCTAGCTTTTACTTTTTCCTTAAAACACTGAAAAAGCAGGGAATAAAGCAGAAAAAGAAAAAGGGCGCCTAGGAGGCCAGGAATAAAGTAGAATTGATTCCTTTAGCTCTCCCATGTGCTACATGATTCAAATAAGGAAATTTTGACCATTATAGATAGGCAAATGACAACTTGCACAAGGTGGGACACATGAACTAGGCTAATAAGACAGAAATAATTAAATTAATGTCTAAATGGGTAAACTATGGGTTGATTATTCTAACACCCCCCCTTAAGCCTGAATTATGAGTAATATATCAGAAAATTATAGGGCCTAGCAACAAGGCTTAGTCACCCTTTACATACTGCCTGTCCATTTAAACAAGGAAAGAGGCAAAACCAACTTGGGAAAATACTCCCTTAAACATGGACTGTAAAACAAAATTATAGAATCTTGTCTTCACTCATGCTTTCATAGCATGATCAGCAATCCCCAGTAGTGATTTGAGATTGCTGAAGGTCTTCTCACAAAATGCTTTGGTGAAGATATCAACTACTTGTTCTAAAGATGAGTAGAAGAGTAGATGAATGGTGCCATCATGCACAAGTTCTCTGATGTAGTGCATATGGATCTCAATGTGTCTGGTTCTTTGCTTGTGAACTGGATCTTTGTAAATTCAAATGGTATTCTAGTTATCACAGTAGATGGTAGTTGAGTACTCTGGTTCGAAGCCACACTCTCCAAGTAAACCCTGCAACCATAAACATTGAGTTGTTGCATTAACAACTCCTCTGTACTCTACTTCTGTAGATGAGAGTGCAATGGCACTCTATTTCTTGCTTGACCAGATGACTAGCCCTTATGCAAGCATGAACACATATCCTGAAGTGCACTTTCTATATGTGCTATCACCTGCCCAATCACTGTCAGTAAATCCAATCAAATCAAGATCAGATTTTGCTTTATAGAAGATCCCATGTGTCGTTGTTCCCTGAACAAAGTTAAGGATCCTTTTGGCTGCTTTCCAATGGATCTCATGAGGCTGATCCATGTATCTAGAAGCCACACTTACTGCATAACAAAGATCAGGTCTAGTATGTGTCATATACAACAAACATCCAATCAATTGCCTATACAGTGTATTGTTTACCACAGGTGAAGAATCAGCTTCTTCCAGCTTCACTCCTGAAAGGAAAGGAGTTTTGCTTGCTTTACAATCCTTCATTTTGAATTTTTTTAGAAAGTCCAAGGCATATTTGGACTGGTGCACCTTGATTCCATCTTTGGTTTGAGCAATCTCAAGCCCCAAAAATTGACTTAAGAGCCCCAAATCTGTCATGGAGAAGGCTTGGTTCATAGCACGTTTTAAGGAAGCAATCTCAGCCTGTGAGCTTCCTGTAATGAGGAGGTCATCAACATATAACACAATGATCATTAATGAACCATTAACTAACTTCAAATAGACATTTGGATCTGATTTTCACCGAACAAAATTCAGTGATAGCAAGAATCTATCGATCGGGCTTGGTATAGCCGATACAATGACTTTCTCAACCTGCACACAAGAGAAGGGTTAGTAGAAAAACCTTGAGGATGCTGCATATATATCTCTTCAGTGAGATCTTCATTCAGGAAGGCACATTTTACATCCATGTGATGTACCTCCCATTTCCTTGAGGGTGCAATGGCTAAGGCTAGCCTGATGGAATCCATCTTTGCCATTGGGGCAAAAGTCTCATTGTAATCTATGCCATGAACATGTGAATAGCCCTTGGCTACCAATCTGGCCTTGTACTTCAATGGTGAACCATCAGCAGCAAATTTGGTCTTATAGACCCACTTACACTGTACTAGTTTTCTCCCTGGGGGAAGATCCACTAGCTCCCATGTGTTGCTCTTCTGGAGTGAGCTGAACTCCTCCTTCATTGTTGTTTGCCATCTTGGATCTCTTGCTGCTTCTTCATATGTTTGAGGATCAGACTCCACCATCAAATAGCATTTTTCAGCAAACATAGGATCCTTCATGCACAGACCACTCTCAAATTGAGATCTAGTCCTCCTTGGGTCATTGGGATCCCCAGCTAGCTCTCCTGCTGCATGTAGTGTCTTGGCTGCTATTATCCACCTAAATGGAACCTCTCTGTCTGAGTGCTGACATTCCTCATGTTGGTACACAGAAGGACATCTATGGATTCAGGTTTTCCCAGGGTACTATAGAGTGGCTTAGTTTGTAATACATTCTTCCTTTATCCAGCTAGTTACTTTGACATTTTTACTATGTCAGGTTGTATTTGTGACTCTCCCTTTATACAACTCACGAATCATTCACGAGTGTCGGTTGCTGCAGGTCGCGAATGGATGTATTCACGGGTTGCCCTTATGGTAAGTCGCGAATCATTTGCGGGTTGTCCTTATACATACCAGCAAATGTGTCCCTTAACAGTTAAAAATAATAACATGTGTTAATTGGAGATTAGTTATCTCATTTAAATTAATTTCCTTAACTGCTACAATTTCCCCAACCTTTGAGAACTGCCTTATTTCCCCCATATAAATACAAGCCTTGGGGAGGGTGTTTCATATACAAACTTGGAGAGCAAATTTATGCTGGTGGATTGTATACAGAAGACTTTGGAGCAGTGGAACTTAGAATCCTTTGGTTGCAGAGGAGTCCTTGTCTCATACGTTGGGTTGTAACCTTTAACTCTTTCCATTATTGATAATAAAGAGATTACTTCTTCCATATGTGTTTCATGTCTTGTGGTTTGATAATTTTTTATATTTCAGTATGATATATGTTTTATCTAACCTGCTTATATGTACATGAATCATCTTGTATCTGGAAGAGTCTTTCTTGACAGATGAAAGAGGAGAAATCTTGAAGACTTTGGAAGTGGAACAGAGAGGAAGAGGATAGCAAGGATCGACCTTCGTTTAACAAGTAAGTCCTTCTAACCCTCCTATTTCCTATTCTATACTTTAAAATTCAATTGTCTGCAAGTAAAAAAGTATGTTGGTAACCCCATACCTATGGTTATTAGGTGCATAATCCTGTACAACAGAACTGGAGACTCCGCTGGGGATGCCTAGACTGCTGTAGGTTTTTCTGTTTCCTGACCAGTCTTTGCTTGGAAGTTTGTCTGTGATCTTTTGTCCTAGCTTATACTTGCTTCAGTATTCGAAAGTCTTGTTATTTTTCTTGTTTTTGAGAAAAAGTTTATACCCATTTGCGAGTTGTCCTTCTAGACAGTCGTGAATGCAGGTTCACATTCGTGGGTTGATATAGTGAACAGTCGCGAGTCATTCGCGGGTTTCTCTTATAGACAGTCGCGAATACTCCTGGAAGTAGGGATTTTTAAAGTTAAAGTTTGCCTGTTCTTTTTCTTGGTATAATCCCTGTTTCTGAGTGGATTTTCTTATGAATACTGTGTGGCTTGGTTGAGTGCCTCTGTTGATCACACTAAGTGCTTTTTGAAATCCCTTGAGTCTTTTTATTCTTGGATTATTTACTATTTGCATGCTAAAGTAATTGGCCTGTTTGGGTTGTGGTTTTAAGTGTCTGTGTCCAGATCTGATTCAAGGTCTTGGGCTATGTTTTTCCAGTTTGTCTTCTGACAGAAGCTGGTTGTCACTTGCCTTTGTAAGTCTGCAGTGATTGTTGTCATTTGTGTGCACCCAAGATAGGGTTCCTAGCCTTCCTTTGTTGGTTGTCCTTTGGTTCTGTTAGCTTGTTTGCTTCAGTTTGTTGTTTTATACAGTGTATTTAATTCAAGTTTACTCAAGTTTATTGCATGTTAGGTGCATTGTAGTCTTTGACCAGTTTGAAAAATGAAAAGAAAACGTTAAAAACTTTTGCATTTAATTTGCATATAGTAGTTTTGTTTTCAGTTTTTTAATATAATCTCAAAAATTACAAAAAATATATTCTTAGTTTTCTTTTGCATTTATACAAAAAAAAATTAAAAATATAAAAAGACTTGATCTTTTGGCTTTCAAGTTTTTGAAAAATAAAGAGAATAGTTTTTGCTTGTTGCATATCATATATCTTTGCTTAGTCATTTTGTTTCAATTTTGAGTCAAAACACCACCAGTTTACCATTCCATTTCCTCTTGAGTAAGAAACAGCCCTTTAAAATGAACGTATAATTTAAAATTTACTAGTAAGTTTTGTTTTTTAGGGGCCTTTCACCTACTAGCTTAGGCTAGACTTGTGGGCTAGGAAGTGTGAACTTCCCACAAGTTATAAAACTCAGATGTAGTGGACCTTTCACTAGGTAAATCCTTGACTTTATCGACTGTATCTGGGAAGCTCCTCTCAAACGGGAGTTAAGCACTAGGCCACGTGGAGGCTTAGACAGAGGAGATAACCCTCTGAATCCTTGTCAAAACGTAGCTCAGGACTTTTACGCAACTGGGGATTCTATCCTAGACAGAGTTTCAGGCTCAACTACCCTGCACATGCGTACAAGTTCGGCTGACGACTGTCCCCCCAGACTGTTGGTATAGTTAAGGTAGCCGTTAGTCTCTTGACATCTAGGGTTCATACACAGGTACACCGAAAGGTTATTTCTGGTTGACCTTGGATGGACTTGGAAGGTAACCCCGGTAGAAAGTGTGGGAGGGAGGTGGGTGATTCCTCCTCTTGTGCTTAAGAACATCTACAGGGACGCCAAGTAACTGTCTATCAACTTTCTTCTGGAAAGTATATCTTATCCTTGCTTGTCTGTTTGGCTTTAGGAATTTTTTAGTGAGTGCTTTGTGGTTTGTCTGTACTTAGTGTGCCTTTAGGTGTATGCTTTGTAATTTTGGTTGCCTATCAACCTCAGACTTTGTCTCTCATTTTCAAACTATGGATAGCACCCCTTCGAACACCAACCAAGAGATCCCCATGCTGGGAACTCCTTGTACTATTCCTCTCACAGGGAATGTTGGTGTTCCCTTGATGGCCACCTTGAATCTTCCTGGATTCACCCTAGTGCTACCAGTGTGGTTTTTTTCCACTCCAACTATCTTGAATGCTCTTGATGCTTCTCAGGTAAGCTCCCTATATCAAGGGCATCAAAACACTACTTCCCCTTCACCTGTAGTTGATTCTCCTCCTCCTTCTACCTCATGCGGTGAAAGTACTGATACTAGTAATTGGCAGTCTAAAAGGAGTAAAATACAGAGGAATAGGAAGAAAGCACATAAGCAAGGGGGCACCCGCTCAACCTCTGCAAGTCAAGTTGAACCTTGCCACCCAGCCTCTGTTGTTCATGCTGGGGGCACCCATCCAACCTCGGCAGGCCATGTTGGATCTAAGCACTCAACCTCTGCAAGTCAAGTTGATCTTCACCATCTAGCATCCGTTGATCATGATGGTGGGATCCTTCCAACCTTTCCAGGTCATGTCGGATCCAGTCACTCAGCCTCTGTAGTGCATGCTGATGGCACCTGTTCAACCTCTAGTTTTCAAGTTGAACCTCCCCATCCAACCTCTGTTGTTCATGTTGGATCCATCCACCCAGCCTCTGTTGTTCATACTGGGGCCACACACTCAACTGCTGAAAAGCATGTTGATTCTAACCATTCAACCTCTGTTGTTCATGTTGGTGGTGCCCATCCAACCTCTGCAAGTCATGTTGGACCTAGTCTCTCAGCCTCTGCAAGTCATGCTGGGGGCAGTCTCTCATCCTCTGTGGTTCATGCTGTAGACAATCCGTCAGCCACTACGATTCATGTTGACATTGTTGCAAAGACTACCCATTCAAAACACAAGCCCAAGTTTCCTTGTAAGCTTTGTGAGGGAGACCACCTTACTTATAAATTCCCTTCTATTACGGAGGTGTGAAGAGTTTGGGTTCATGGTCATTCCATTTTTGAACATTCTGAAGTCTCTCAACAACTAGCCTCTCCTAGTCAGGTTGGACCCAGTCACCTAGCCTCTGTATTTCATGCTAGGGGAAAACTCTCATCCTCTGCAGGACATGTTGAGAGCAAACAGTCAGCCACTGCTAGTCATGTTGACACCGTTGAGAAAACTGGTCGTTTGAAGTGCAAACTTAAATTCCCTTGTATGCTATGCGAGGGAGATCATCTTACTCACCTATGCCCTGCTATCGCGGAGGTGCAAAGAGTGTGGTCCGAGACTCAATAATTTCCTTCTCATGAACAACCTATAGTTTCTCAACAACCTACTCAACCTTTGGTTGGTCAAGTGGTCGAACCAATCTCAAATTTGGTCGATCCCACTCTTCTTTCAGAGAGTGATCTTGATGTGTTTGAACCACTGTTATCTTTGGTCAATCCCACTCTCCCTTCGGAGAGTGACTTTCATGAAGCGGTTGAATCGATTCCAGTATCGATCAACCCCACTTTTCCTTTGGAGAGTGAAGTGTCTACTAGTCACATTTTCTTCACTACCAGTTCAGATCTTACTGGACAAGGGGGTACTGAACTTGTTTCGGATCAACCCCCACCAAGCTCTCGGATTGCTTCCTTTGATTGGGATAGCCTAGTTGAGCCGCACCTTCCTTCTGATGCACCTTTCCAAATAAAGGTCAAATTTGAACCATATACGATTGCTCATTGTATTGTTGATGAAGGAGCCTCAATTAGTATTTTGTCTGCTCGTTCTTAGCGAGGCATGGGATCTCCCAACCTTGTGTCGACTGCTAGTCAGTTACTGGTGTTTGATAGAAGAACTTGTGTAGCCTAGGGAATTCTTCCTCAAACACCTGTTACTTTGGGTGGGAAGACCATCTTAGTTGACTTCATGGTAATAGATGACCCCTTGGACTTTAATATACTCCTTGGATGTGATTATGTCTATGCCATGCAAGCTGTGGTGTCAACTTTCTTTCATGTGATGTACTTTAATCATGGCGAAGATATTGTCACTATCGATCAGTTGGATTTTCTTGATCTGTCTCTTGACCCAACTAGAGACCAGGTTTTTCCTTTATTGATTCCCAGTGTTTCTGTAGACACTACCCCACCACAGGTGAACTATGTGGCCTCTTGTCCTTTGTGTTCAGTTGCTACTGAGAAGCAGCCTCTGTTTTCATGCTTACCTTCTCAGGACTTAGTCCCAGCAGTTGATCGGGTGAGTCATCCTATACAGACCGTAGAGCCTGCTCTCCACTCTGTCGATGCATTTGAAAGTTTAGATATGTGTCCTATCTCAGATGATCTCCTTCCTTTGGATGAAGTCTTCCTAGAGTCTTTGATACAGTCTGACCTTCTTTTGGATGTTGGTTCAGTTGTGACTAAGTCTAACCCTAATTTTCCTAGTAAGCCTGACCTTTCCTCTTATATTGGTCTTGTTGAGACTTTTGACTCTTCCTTCGAACAGCAAATCAGTGATCCTGATGAGTTTGATTTTCTTATGAATTTTTTGACTCCTTGGATTTTGAGTTTGTTCCTACAGACTCTATCTCCCTTGTTGACTTTTGCTCTCCTTATGAGGTTGATCTTATTGATTATAAACCCTCGAGCCTTGGTCCTATAGAATCTTCTTCAGTTGATTCTACCTTGACTTTCCCTTTTATAGAAGATAGCAAAGTCACATGTGTTTCTACCAAAGTGACCCACATCAGATCGTTTCTTCTGAATATGATTCTGATGTTGTTGTTTCTTGGAGACAGGATTTGTAGTTGGGTTCACAACTGTTTACTAGCCTCACCTTGTTGTTCAAGCTGTAATTTCATTTGCATGTGCCCTGCGCACACTTATGAGCCCGATGCCGGCTTCCATGCTTTTAGCTCGTTTTATAAGCCCTCATTTTTGTTCTCATTATCGCCCAGCCTTGTGTCCTCTTGCCTTTGCAACTTGACACCTTTTACCTTGAGGAGACGTTCCTCGAGTGTCCTTATATTGCTCATTTTCCTTGCATTATGCATAGGTCTGTTCCTTGTGCTTGGAACTATTTCCGCCTGCTTATGACACTCGTCTCCTCGCATTTAGAGCATTCTTTCTGCTCTCCTTCGAGCTCGTTAAAAACAGTAAGGAGGCCGCAAGTTGACTTTTCCGGACTCGTTAAAACTTCACGGGAAAGAGCTTTGAGTTTTTTAGGCCCAAGTATGACTCCTCAAAATAGACTTGACTGCAGAGTAAACTTGTCTATTCAGGCTTGTTAAGAATATGTGAATGGGCATCCACATTGGTGGTAAGTTATCTCTTTCTCGGACCATGTGGAATAATACGAGAAAGGTTCACTCTCTTTTATTTTGAATTGAGAAGAGTATTCTCAGGCATAGGTTTATCACTTTTCCAGACCTGAGGGACTAAACTTACGGAAAAGGAACCCCCGGTATGCGCTTATTTTTCTCTTTTTCGTGCTCTGGACCAAAACATGAAAAAGATTACGAGTGTACTTTATGTCTTTGTCATGCTCGTTAAACCCTAAAGAACAAAGCATCGAGTTTATTGTTGTAAGCCCCATTTCTCGTAATCAAATGGATCTTTCCGAGTGATCTTTCCTTCCTTCACACTCGTAAAACTCAGGCTTTATGCTGCTTTTGAAGGAGCGTTGGGTAGGTGGTAATTTAACCTTTTTTGGACTTTCCTGACTAAGTACGAAAAAGGTGCGCCTTTTCTTCTTCGGAAGTTAAGAGAGTTCTTCTTTGGTATGTTTTATACTTTTTCAGCCTTAGGAGACTAAATTGTACGAAAAAGGACCCCCCTGGAGTCTTCTTTGGAGTTTTCAGACTCTCTAAACTATGAAAACACCGTCGAGCATGTACTAGTTTGGGCTCGTAAAATCCACGAATTAGTGTTTTATCAAGCATTCTTCTTTCTTTTCTTCGAGCTTGCCAAAAATGAAGATGGTATCGAGTTTTCTTTCTTGGACTCGTTAAACTTTTACAAGAAAGAGGGGATCCTATTAAGCATTATTTTCCCATCTCTTCAAGCTTGTTAAAAAATGAAGAGGGACCCGAGTTTACTTTCCTGGACTCGTTAAAATTTAACAGGGAAGGTAAGGAAGAAGTTTTCTCTTGTTTTCAGTAATGGCAGCATGTCATCCTTGAACATAGCACTCTTTGTTTTCTGATATCCATGTTTCAGTGTCTACTTGTGTTCAGCTATCACTTTGAGTTTCTTACTCCTCCTCTTGTCCGTTATACCTGGGGAATCTGATCATGTCTCCTACCTGACAGATAAGTCTAGTTGCTCTACCTATAAGTTATATTCTGCCTTGGGTCATCTCTGTGGTGTGCTCACTGTTCAAGGACTTTTCCCACTGTCTGTTTTAGAGCTTGATCCCATCACTATTATATATGTTATCTATTTGTGTCTACCTTCTTTTTCCCAGTTCCTAGTCACTCTTGTGATCCGTTGGAGGATCTGTTGCCTTCCTTATCACAGTATGGTTCCGTTTCAGCACTTCCTGATGACGAAGACCTAGAGTTTTGATGATCGTACCTTAGGATTCACTTCCATCATTGGTGAATTCCTTTGCTTCAGTTGTTGATTATCATCTATTGATTGACAAAATGTTGAATCCTTTCCATGTTCGACTTCATCTCCCTTTATTCACATGGCTTGGATTGTACTGGTTCTTTGGGATCCTTTATGAAGACCTTAGTTCTTATGGACTAAGTTGTGCAAGATTATGTTCGATCAATCTACATAGCTTCCAGATCTTTGAAGACTCGTCATTATTGTATATTGTGGCTTCGATCCACCTTTGTAATATACGTGGTTTTTTACCCGTATCATATGATGTACTCAAATATTGTAAAGGAGCTAGTGTTCCAGTAAATTGAACATAGCATCCTCAGATGTAACTTTGTATATGACATTACTATGTATTTGTTTCAGGTACTCTTTCTGCTCCATTGGATTTCTGGGTTCCCCAAAGATGATGATTATAATGTATTTCGGCCATCGTTTCCCTCTGACCTCACACATTAGGGGGCATCTGTTATCCGCCTAAATGGCACCTCTCCGTCCGAGTGCTGACATTCCTCATGTTGGTACACAGAAGGACATCTATGGATTGAGGTTTGCCCAGGGTACTATAGAGTTGCTTATTTTATAATACATTCTTCCTTTATCCAGCTAGTTACTTTGACATTTTTACTATGTTAGGTTGTATTCGCGACTCTCCCTTTATACAACTCGCGAGTCATTCATGAGTGTCGGTTGTTGTAGGTCGTGAATGGATGTATTCGTGGGTTGCCCTTATGGTAAGTCATGAATCATTCGTGGGTTTTCCTTATACATACCCACGAATGTGTCCCTTAATAGTTAAAAATAATAACATGCATTAATTGGAGATTAGTTATCTCATTTAACTTAATTTCCTTAACTGCTACAACTTCCCCAACCTTCGAGAACTACCTTATTTCCCCCATATAAATACAGGCCTTGGGGAGGGTGTTTCATATACAAACTTGGAGAGCAAATTTATGCTGGTGGATTGTATACAGAAGTCTTTGGAGCAGTGGAACTCAAAATCCTTTGGTTGCAGAGGAGTCCTTGTCTCAAACGTTGGGTTGTAACCTTTAACTCTTTCCATTATTGATAATAAAGAGATTACTTCTTCCATATGTGTTTCATGTCTTGTGGTTTGATAAATGTTTATATTTCAGTATGATATATGATTTATCTAACTTGCTTATATGTACATGAATCATCTTGTATCTAGAAGAGTGTTTCTTGACAGATGAAAGAGGATCAATCTTGAAGACTTTGGAAGTGGAACAGAGAGGAAGAGGATAGCAAGGATCGACCTTCGTTTAACAAGTAAGTCCTTCTAACCCTCCTATTTCCTATTATGTACTTTAGAAGTCAATTGTCTACAAGTAATAGAGTATGTTGGTAACCCCAGACCTATGGTTATTAGGTGCATAATCATGTACAACAGCTGCCCATTTTGACCTTGTAGGGATTTTATGGTCTGCAATAAACTCATCTCCATCAAACAAATTAGAATCAGCATGTTCAACAAACTCTTTACTTACTTCTTCAGGTTCAAGTGGTGAAGAGGCTTCACCAACTTCCACTGTTGCAAGGGGTTCTTCTTCAAACTGAACACACCTTGCAATGAAGGCTTTGTTTGTGCTCAAATCTATCAAATTGTACCCTTTTGAATCTTCAAAGTATCCAACAAAGAGACACTCTTGGCTTTGGGGCTGCAAAGCCTTCCTCTTCTCTGTCGGAATTCTAGCCCAAGCCTTTGAGCCAAAAATCCTGAAATGGGTCACATATAGCTTGTGCCCACTCCATGCTTCGAAGGGAGTCATACCATCAAGCTGTTTGTGAGGCACCCTATTGTAGATATAGGCTGCACAGTTGATAGCTTCGGCCCAGTACTTTGGTGGCAAATTTTTGGCCTCCATCACGAAAGTTGCCATCTCCTTCAGTGATATGTTCTTCCTCTCAGCAACACCATTTTGTTGTGGTGTGTAAGGGATAGAATGCTGCATCTGAATACCTGCATCTGCACAATAATTAATCAAATCAGACTTGACATACTCACCACATTTTTCATATCTGAGGGCCTTGAGTTTCCTTCCAGACTGGTTTTCAACCAAAGCCTTAAAGACTTTGAATAGGCCAAAAACTTCAGACTTGTGTTTCAGGAAGTGAACCCAGCAATACCTGGAAAAGTCCACAGTGATGTTTCTGTCCCATTCCCTCATATGTCCATGAGTCAGGCCAATGAGGTTCTCTCATGACTAGCTCTCTCAAATTTGTGCTCTGGGTGTTTTCCTAGGATACAACCTTGGCAGACTCCTTTGGAAAATTTTATCTTGGGCAACCTTATGACCATCTCTTTTTCACTAAGATCAGAAAGATACTTGTAATTTAGGTGGCCAAATATTTCATGCCACAGCTTGCTGGCTTCATTAGCATGAATGAGAAGAGTAGAGGGGTTTGAGTAAGGTAGGAAGTGTGAGAACATGTATACCTTTTGAGCATGATTTGCAACTCCTTTTGCAATGACTCTACCAGTTGAGATCTCTGTGATCTCAACTTCATCGGGTGAGAATATGACCTTCTTAAGAGACCCAGTGTGGGTCATCTGGTATGCTGACAGGAGGTTAGAGGTGAGACTAGGAACATACAGCACATTGCTGAACTGAGCATGATCAAGATCTATCCTTCCTTTGCCTTTACTTTCAGTGAGAGAGTCATCTCCTAGTACAATAGATGGTCCTTTCGACATGTCCAGTGAGGAGAAGGCCTCCTTAGTCAAAACTATGTGTCTTGAAGCTCCAGAATCAATGATAAAACTGGGTGAGCTTAATATGCCAGCAACTAGAGCATGAACTCTCTCTCTGTCATCTGAGCTTGATCCTCCTTCTCTCTTCTTTGAGCTTTCTGGAAGGGAGATGCCATTCTTGTCCAGGGGTTGGGTCAGCATGTCTATCTACTTTTTCATACAAGAACTTTTAGAGTGATTTCCCTTATTGCAATATGTGCACTTGTTCATTTCACCTTTGTTCTTCTTCTTCTGGTAATTCTTCTTGGGACCTTGTGGATCCTCCAGAGACTGTTTCTTGTCTCTCTTTTGCTCAGGTGGATTTTTAGCTTTCTTTTTGCCTTTTGAATCCACCTTCAAATCTCCAGCAATCAAAGCTTGATCTTTGGATGGTTTGATGGTGCCCATCATCACTAGCTTGTCCTATTCTTATGTGAGAGATTCCATGAAATCTGCAAGGCTAGGAATCTTCCAGGTTCGAGCTGTCAGTTTTATGGCATAGAAGGTTGAAACAAACACTGAATAATCAGGGCCCAGCTTCAAGAGGATGGCCAGTACGAGCTGATCATCTTTCTTTTTGATACCACACTGTTTCAGCTGCAAAACTAGTGCTTTGAACTTGGAGAAATATAGCTGCAGGGATTCAAAGCTATTTGGACTCAGAGAAATCAGCTCATTTTCGATTTGATATCCCCTCATCTCATCTATCTTTCCAAAAATATCAGCAAGCTTCTCCCATACTTCATTCGGTGATTTCAATCCATCAAGATGGAAAAGGAGGTCTCTGGAAATACTCAGACACAGGAGGCCATAAGACTCATCCATCCTGTTGTGCAATTTTATCTTCTATGTAGCTGCAATGGGCTCTACTTCTATTGCCATAGTCACCCTGTAGAGGCCTTTCTCTCTCAACAGTATCTCCATCTCTGCTTTCCATTCAAATAAATTGAAGGGAGTCAAGATAGTTTTCTGTGATTGATCCATAGCTTAGAAAATCTGTCTCGGCTGTCAGTAGAAGGCTCCCAGTCACTCATGTCGAACCTGCAAAACAATTTTTGAAGGAGAGAAACAATATAAAATGGCTCTGATACCATGTGGAAATTGAACCAGGTGATATATTAATTTTAGTCACAACAATTAACAATTGATCATGCAAAATCACTCACAAAGAGACTGAAAATTGGAGCTGAACACTAAACTGTATTAAATCAGTGTACAATAGCCAACCCTATAATAACATAGGTTTCTGAATAAATAACATACATCATGGATTCGAATGCATGAGGAGCAATTCGAATCTAGCATAAATCAGGCTTACTAAAAATAAGCAAATCCCCCATAGGTGTAAAAAGCTGATCCCAAATCTGTCATGGAGCTCACAAATTGGTAAAATGGCTTAGGCAAGCTAAAGAGTGGTGTAATGGAAGCTCATACATGATTTTTCATGGATAAAAGAGAGGAGGATGTGTAGGACAAAAAACTAGTCAACCTCACCTAGTCTAGCTTTTCCTTTTGCCTTAAAACACTGAAAAAGCAGGGAATAAAGCAGAAAAAGCAGAAGGGTGCCTAGGAGGCCAGGAATAAAGCAGAATTGATTCCTTTAGCTCTCCCATGTGCTACATGAGTCAAATAAGGCAAGTTTGACCATTATAGATTGGCAAATGACAACTTGCACAAGGTGGGACACATGAACTAGGCTAATAAGACAGAAATAATTAAATTAATGTCTAAATGGGTAAACTATGGGTTGATTATTCTAACAACAAGTTGCAAAGAATAAGAACAAGAAGAAGAAAAGGAAGAACAAGAAGAAGAAACCGAACATCAAGATACAAAGACACCATTTAGATTTTTCCGAAAGCATCATCCAGAAAATTTAATTCTTGGTGATATAGATACATGATTTAAGACAAGAAGAAGATTGGTTTTTCTATCTAAAATAGATCGTAAGAAAGTTACACAAGCAAGTGATGATAAGCATTGGGTTATTGTTGTCGAAGAAATGTTGATTCATATTGAAAAGAATGAGACATGGGAACTTGTGCCCATAACAAAAGATAAGAATACGGTTGGCACTAAATGGGTCTTTAGAAACAAGTTGAATAAATATGGGAAAGTAGTAAGAAATAAAGCAATGTTGGTATGTAAATGCTATGCTCAATTAGAAGACATTGATTTTGAAGAAAATTTTTCTCAAGTTGTAAGATTAGAACTAATCAAAATGTTTTTGGCATTTGCATGTTTTAATAACTTTAAAGTCTATAAAATGGATGTCAAGTCATTCTTTCTGAATGGAATCCTAGAAGAAGAAGTGTATATTGAACAACTAGAAGGGTTTCAATTATTAGAACACAAAGAGCATGTATGTAGATTGAAGAAAGAAATCTATGGATTAAAGAAATCCCCCAGAGGTTGGTATTCAAGATTTTATAGTTACCTACAACAACAAGGATTCAAAAGAGGAGTTGTAGACATCAATCTCTACATCAAGAAAAAAAATGGAAATATGTTAAAAATTGTGGTTTATGTAGATTATATCATTTTTTGAAGTAACCATGAAAAAATGAGCCAAGAGTTAGCATAAGAAATGTAGAAAGAATTTGAGATGTCAATGCTTGATGAATTATCATCATTTTTGGTTTGAAGATTACTACATCCGACAAAGGTAAAATCATCATATTGAGAATCAGAAGTTCCATGAGAGATTGGAAGAAGGTGTTGATATGTCGATTAATCCTTTACCCAAGGAGGGAGTATTTTCTAAGGGGAATATGGAAAATATCTCTGGTACCATTCAAATCAACATCTATGCAAACCCTAATGTTTGAAAATGTTCATATTGGTGCAAGCTGCTCTTTGAAGGAGATTGCTATTTATAATTCCTTGTTTAAGGAATTTCACGACGTATTTTCCTGTTCATATAAGGAGATTCCAGACATTGATCCATATATAGTTGAACATGAAATCCGTACTTACCCTAACGCGAAACATGTTCGACAAAAATTTAGCCCAATAAATCCATGAAAAGTGGAAACCGTCAAGGCTGAAGTGGAGAAATTGTTAAAAGCTGGGTTCATTTACCCAATTTCTCTAATGGAATGGGTATCCAATCTCGTTCCTGTTGATAAAAAAAAAGGATTGTATGTGTGTGCACTAAATTTCGTGACGTAAATAAGGTGTGTCCCATGGATAACTACCCTGCTCCCTTCATCGACCAAATTATTGATGCTTGTGCGGGTAGCGAGGTATTCTCATGTATGGATAGTTTTTTGGGGTATAATCAAATTCAAATTAAACCAGAAGACCAACATAAAACTACCTTCATTTTTCCTTGGGGGACCTTCGCGTATAAGAAAATTCCCTTTGGTGTGACAAATGTTGGAGCTACCTTTCACTGGGCAATGAATTTTTCCTTCCATGATATTAAGAATATTGTCGAACCATACTTGGATGATATTCCTTCCTGTTATCCAAGAGGAAGGACCATCCAGGTCATCTTTGTATGATCTTTGAACAATGTAGACACTATAAAATACACTTGAATCCCCACAAGTGTGTTTTCTGTGTCGAGTCGAGGAGGTTACTAGGGTTCATTGTGTCAAATAGAGGAATATAGGTGGATCCATTAAAAGTTGAGGCCATTGTAAATCTTCCTCCTCCTTGTTCCATCAGGCAATAGTGGAGTCTGCAAGGGAAATCCAATTTCCTTCAATGTTTCATAGTCATTCATTCCAAGATTACAAAGGGTTTCATGCACTTGCTGAAGAAACACACCCCATTCCTATGGGATGAAACTGCACAGCTCATTTTCGAGGCATTAAAGAAGGCTTTATTATCGGTTCCTTTATTACGCCCACCAGATTACACTGGGGAATTTATATTGTATCTAGATGCGTCAGAGTCAACCATAGGAGTAGTACTAGTTCAAGAGGAAGACAAGCTCCAAGAGAGTGTAATCTACTACCTTAGTCAATCATTAGCAAGTCCTGAACTTAGGTACTCGCACGTCGAAAAGTTGGCATTGGCAGCGTTATATGCGCTTCAAAGGCTACGTTACGATATCTTGCTAAAGACAACCATAGTGGTTGTAGATGTGAATATGTTCCAGTATGTTTTATCCTGGCATGTAATCAGGGGAAAATTCAATAAATGGATAGTCATTCTCCAAGAGTTTGACTTGGATTTTCATTTTGCTAAGTTGAAAAAATCCTTAGTATTCGCATAATTGATCTCAGAATTCCCACCGAAAGAGATAGTAGTGGCAGAAGAAGACACATTCCCATATGATTACATCTTTCTGATTTCAATCTCTGATCCCTGGTACGGAGATATCCTAGTATATCTCGAGACTTTAAGTGTCATGTGTCCTTCTCGCGGGAAGGTCAATGTAAGCTATGTGTTAAAGCGAAAAACTACCTAATCATCAGCAACGCCTTGTATCAAAGAGGGGTAGATTCAATCTTGCATCAGTGCCTCACCCATGAGGAGGAAAAGCTTGTCCTAAATTATTCCCATAGCGGAGTCATTTATCTGGGTTAGCAACAGCCCAGAAAATTCTACATGGCGGTTATTTCTGGCCCACTGTCTTCAAAGATTGTGTGGAAGCTGTAAAGCATTGTCATCCTTGTTATCTCTATACCAGAAAGATGTGGTCACATCCCGCTCCTTTGCTCCCCATCATCATGGTAGTGCCCTTCACCAAGCGGGGGGTATATTACATTACATGTAACCCAGTTTCTACTGGGGGGTACAAATACATCATTGTCATTGTAGACTACTTTACGAAGTAGGCAGAGGAAATGCCTACCTTTAAGGTCGATGGTGAAACATCAGCTAATTTTGTATTCAACGAAATAATTGTTCGCTCTGGTAAACCAAAGCATATTGTCATTGACCAAAATAGTCGCTTTCAGAACAACATGACGACTAAGTTGACCACCATGTTAGGGTTTAGGCAAGCTCATTTATATTCCTTTTACCATCAGGTGAATGGACAAGTAGAGGCAGTTAATAAAACCTTGACAAACATTCTAAAGTGCACTATCAACATGAGCAGTTCAAATTGGCATATCATGTTGTACCATGCACTTTGGGCATAATGGGATAATGTTAAGGCTACTACTGGTTTTATTGTATGTTTTTTATGTACAATAGGTCATTAGTTGGTTAGTGTTTATTACACAGTTTGTTGGTTTTCTCAGATTTCATCTGATTTGTTCATAGGTTTTGTTGATGGCGTCACTCGTCACACTTGTAATCTGGCTTCAGCTACCTGGGTTACCCTGAGGACAACTAGTTTCCTATAGTGGCACCTGCTTAGGCCCTGCAACTAATAATGTGGTTGAATATAGTGTCATCAGTGAATTATTATGGGATGCTCCAGTTTGTGGCATTACCCGTCTAGAGGTCAGACTTGACTCACATCTCATGGTTTCCCAACTTAATGGTAATTATCAGGTGTGAAACCCTAACTTATTATTTCAGTTTTTACATGTGAGATTACTTGAAAAAAACTTTGAATACATTTCATACTGTCATATTTCAAGAAATGAAAATAGAATTACTGATGCATATGTGAATTACATACTTGAGTGGCACTTAACACACACACTGTAAAATAAAGTATAACAGACACATTTGAAGCACATGTACATAACCAGAAATGTGTGTGTGTGTGTGTGTGTATACATATATGTATGTATACATATATATGTGTATACATATATGTATGTATACATATATATGTGTATACATATATATATGTATATGTATATCTATATATGTATATATATACACACACACACACACATATATATATACATGTATATATATGTATATACATATGTATACACACACACACACACACACATATATGTATGTATATGTATACATATATGTATGTATATCTCTACATATGTATATGTACAAATATATATACATATATATGTATATATATCTACATATATACATATACATATCTATATGTATACATATACATATGTGTGTGTGTGTGTAAAAAATATGACAATAGATATAGAAATGTTTATCCAAAGATCCCATCATAAATGTATCAATATACAAAAAATAGGATCATAGTATGTGATAGGCCTAAGTCTAGGCCTAATATTGAGCCTCCTCGGCTATGGCTACCTCTATAGCCTCCCTATAACATATTACTTCCCTAGTCACCCTTCTAAGAAGGCGTAACCAGGTCGAGGGAACCCTGACCATATGCTCTTGCATGGCCATCAGGATTCATTCCATCCTAAGCATAGGGACATCCTGGGTGAGCCTAGACAGCTTGCCCTCCATGAAACGTAGCATACTATCGTCCCCACCAACCTGTATGGGTCGCACAAAATTTATGGGATGACCATCGGGGCGGACTAATCCAACATCTTCATATAAACATAAAGAAGATCAATCTTGTATACATATGTATATATAATTTTATGAATAAAAACTCATAAAAATCAAATAATACGAAAAAGATGAAAAGACATGCCTATCTCCCCCCATGCTCCTCTAGGAGGGAGGATGAGTTATGGATCTCCACAGAAATCTTCCAGCATCAGGAAACTACTCAAGAGAAGGCACCTATATATTCCACCATGAATAGAAGTTGTCGTCATAACCACTTTGGTTCCCAACATCGCCTCCTTGACAAAGGAAAATTATGCCCCACCATGTGATCCTTGGCTCACGGGGTGGGCATGGTGGTAAAGGTACTGTGGGACTCAAGGAAGGAACCCTCTCCAAGAAAAATGAAACTAAGATACTGGCATAGCCAAAAAATTTCCTTTGACCCCTCTTGCAGTCAGATAGTTGTTTCTTCATTACAGAGAACAATCCTGAACACCAGTCGGATAGTGTACCCTGTATACACTCCACCGCAACACGCATGTGGGTCCATGTTGCCAAATGTAAGGTAGATGAAACAGCAATCCTAGACACAGTACATACCATTACCTTTAATAGAAATTTGGTTATCTACAAAATCAGGACTTGTGTCCCTGATTTTTGTGTACCAGGCAAGCAGTAGGTGTTAACATAGTCTTTTACACTTAAAGGGTCACCGCCTCAGCCAGTGCCCCCTAAATTCACAAGTGTACCCCTGCAAGTTAACCCCGTGATAGATTAAATGTCATCTATTTTCAATTCCAAGGTCTTCCCTTGGATGTCAAAGAGCCCAAGCTCGTGATCCCAATAGTTGTCCAAAGTATGCAGAAGGTAGACTTGGGCACGCATATTTGAAGTACAATAGAACTTTAAGAAGCTACATCTTTGTAAAGCTTGTAAAATGGCAGCATCACACATGGCCTCGCGATCCATGTCCTCATGCTCATTTTCTCTCCACTCCAGTACCATGGTGGCCTCCCAAAGCAACATGCTTTTCATCAGAATCCATCACAAAATGCATTTGTTTATTCATTATATAAAAATTTTAAGCTCACGCAGTATTCACGACTGTTCTTTCTGCACAACGTGAAGCACACATGGGTTGCACTGCAAGAAACTTGTGAATAAAACTTGCACTCATGAGTCTATTGAAGGGTACCCGTGAATGCCTTGGGATGCTTTTAGGGAAAGCATAAAACAACCAAATGTTACATCAAAAATAAAAATGGATTGGATGAAATGAAAGAGGAGGGATAGAGGAGGGACATACCACTAACCTGCAACTGACGGTTTTGAAATTGGTCCACGTGATTGTCTGCTACGATCAATTGAAATTTGAAGGTAAAATTGCCAAATATAGTGAAATTTCCAATTGGTATGTTTATTTTTGGTTTTGAGCTATTTATAGTCAAAATTTCAAATTTTTACCCATTTTCTATATTTTAAAATCAGTTTTTTAATATATGAACTAATACCATGATCTTTTACTAGCTGCAACAGGTCCCAGATGATTGAAAATTTGTTTTTCGTCGCATATTGGGTTGGATTTGGTCGTCATTGAAGACTTTACATTTACACCTTATCCTTCACTTAACCCTAGGATCACTTTTGCATCCATGGACTATGGTGTATAACCATTTTTACCTCGTACACATCATTTTTATTCCGTGGATAGGGCCTCCTTTACATGGGTACCCTAGTTTAGAACATCTTATTGTCTTTTTACTACCCATGCTGCAGTTGTGGTAGGTTTGTGGGAGCCTTCTTAGTTGTTTTTCATGACAAAATGAGCCTCATTTTTCATATTTTTACAATCTATACTCGATTATAAGGCTCCCTTCCCTTATGGATTTGTCTTTAGGACCTGGTATGCCTCCTTAAAAACAGACTGCACAGTCGATTAAACTAGTTCGTTTAGACTCATTCAAGTAAATTGAACGATCATCTACATTGGTGGTAAGTTATCACTTTCTCTGACCATGTAGATTGTTTATGAGAAAGGAGCACACTCTTTTCTATGGAATTGAGAAGAGTATCTTCGGGCATAGGTTTATCTCTTTTCCAGACCTGAAGGACTAAACTTACGGAAAAGGAACCCTCAGTATGAGCTTAGTTTTCTCTTTTTCATGATTTGGACCCAAACATGAAAAATATTTCGAGCATACTTTGTCTTTTTCATGCTCGCTAAACCCTAAAGAACAAAGTATGAAGTTTATTATTGAAAGTCCCATTTCTCATAAACAAATGGAGCTTTCCGAGTGATATTTCCTTCCTTCACACTCTTTAAACGCAAGCTATATGCAACTTTTGAAGGTGTATCGATTTGGTATTAGTTTACCCGTTTTTTGGACCCTGTCGACTAAGTACAAAAAAGGTATACCTTAGTCCTTCGGGAGATAAGAGAGTTCTTTTGTGGATTATTGTATAATTTTCCAGCCTCATGAGACTAAATTGTATGAAAAAGCACCCCCCTCGAGTCTTCTTCGAAGTTTTCAAGATCTCAAAACTATGAAAACATCGATGGTCATCTACTAATTCGGGCTCATAAAATCCTTGAATTAGTGACATATCAAGCATTATTCTTTCTCCTCTTCAAGCTTGTCAAAGATGAAGAGAGCCTCGAGTTGACTTTCTTGGACTTGTTAAAACTTAACAAGAAAGGTAAGGAAGAATTTCACTCTTTGGGTTATAGGCAATGGCAACATGTCATCCTTAAACAAAGAACTCTCTGAAATTCTCAATACTTGTGTTTCATTTTTTCACTTCCAACTCAGCTATTACTTCAAGTTTTTACTCCTCCACTTGTCCTTTATACATGGGGAATCTAATCATGTCTCCTACATGACACATAAGTCTAGTTGTCCTATCTGAAAGTTTAAATCTGTCTTGGGTCATCTCTATGTGTCGTGCTCATTGTTCAAGGATTTGTACCTCTATCTAATAATTCTGATCCCCGTCATTATCATCTCTGAGAATTCCTTGTGTCTACCTTCCCTCATCCAATTTCATAGTTACTCTTGTGATCTGTTGAAGGATTCATTTCCTTCCTCTTTGCACTATGGTTTCTCATCAGCATTTCCTAAAGATGAAGACCTAAAGTTTCGAAGATAGTAACTTAGGATTCACTATCCCTATTGGTGAACTCCTTTGCTTCAGTTGCCAACATCACTCATTTACTGACATTCTAATAGGTTCCTTCCATGTTCGACTTCAACTCATCTATTCACATGGTAGGAGTTGTACTGGTTACTATGGATTTGGATGAAGACCTTAGGTTCCTACCTCAATAACCTAAGTTGTGCAAGATTGTGTTAAGTTTAGTAACACTACTTCCATATATTGAAGACTCGTCATTTTATGTTGTGGCTTTGATCCACTATTATAATACATATGTGGCCTTGTTGTCTGTATCATATGATGTAATCGAATATTGTAAAGGAGCTATTGTTCCATTTTATTGAACATGGAATATTCAGAAATGATTTTGTATATAACTTTGATATATATGTTTCAGGTATCTCTCTGTAGCCTTGGTAACTGATTTCTCCAAGAATAAATATTATAATGTATTTCATCCATCGCTTCCCTCTGACCTCACACATTAGGGGGCATATTTTATCTTGTGAAATGTCACTTCTCCGTCTGAGTATTGACACTCAATGTGTCAGTACACCAAAGGAAATAATAGATTGAAGTGGAAAAAACCCTATAGATGTGCATGTGCCTTCATACATCCTCATCTTGCCAGCTTTGCCTATTTTTTATAAGGAGCTTTGGGTGCATTTGCGACTATTGCCATTGAAACCCATGTTCCATTCGTGGGTATCCATATATACAACACCCACGAATACATTATCACACTTTGCATTCGTGGGATGCCCTTATAAAATTCATGAGTGACTCCCGACTTAGTATCAATAGTTGCGAGTTCCCTAATATAAAAAATAAAAAATTAAAACAACTTTAGTCAAGGATAGTTGGGATCATAATCATAACGTTCCCAACTTCCTCAACCATATCAACCTACGTAACACCTCTCATTCATCAAGTATAAATAGAGGGTAATGGTTGAGGATAAAGGAGATCAAATGAAGAGCAAGGTTATGCTGGTGGAATGCCCTTGGAGATCTTGGAGGAACATAAATCAGTTCCTTGGGTAACAGAGGAGGACTTGTATCAGATATTGGTTGTAATCTTTCATCACTTTCTTATCAATAAAGAGAGGTGTTCTTCCAATTGGTGCACTAGTATTCTTATGTGTTATGATTTTTGAATTATCTTGTTGTCTTATTGCAATCATAGTATTTCATTAATCTCTTATATAACATCTAAGATATTGTAGGAAGGTCTATCTCTTTGCAGGTGTGAATATCCCTAGAAGCTGTTGGAGCATTTGGATTGAAGAAGAAATCTAGGACCAACATTCATAAACAAGGTACACTTACTTTCTTCCATATTTCTCTGTCGAATTCTCAAATAACTGAATGTCTGCAATTTTATTTGGTATGTTGGTAACCCCATACCCTAGGCTATAAGGTTGTATTTCCCTGCACAATAGTGCTCTTCTTGTTTGAGGTACTTCCATCCCAATCTGCATCTGAATAACCATACAATATGCAGTCATGATCTCCATCATAGTATAGACCAAAGTCTATCATACCTTTTAGGTACCTCATCGTATGCTTTGTAGCTCTCAGGTGAACACATCTAGGTTTGACTAGATACTGACTTAAGGTGTTCACAACAAAGCATATATCTATCCTAGTATTCTTCAAATACATCAATGACCCAATAATCTATCTCTACTGAGTCACATCCACTAAATATGATGATTCATCAAATAACAACTTAATGTTGGTATCTATGGGTGTGGTCATGGATTTACAATCCAACATATCAAATCCTTTGAATATTTCCATGGAATACTTTCCCTGGTCAATAGTTTGCAAAGCCACATTGCTTCCATATAGGGTGAACATGTTGCAATGTGCTGAACCTCTTCATGAGATCATACCTAATCCCACACATCCTGAGGTTCTCTTTCTATCCTCAACACTTCCTCTTTGCATCTACAATGAATTCATACAATCAGGTCATCGACATATCCTAGTCTTCTGCATTCAACCTTAAATATTGGAACCCACTTTACTCTTGGTAAATCCTTAGTCCATCAGGAAGTTGTCCATATTTTTGTACCATATAGAACTCAAAGATATTCTATAGTCGCTCCCCTGAAGCAGAGCATCATCCTCCCTCTGCGTTTTTTACTCTTTGCATCGAAATGTTTTTTACTAGAATGATAGGTAGCATCCTTTTTTGTTGATCTTCTATTTATCCATCTTAGGTCACTAGATACCAAGATACTTTATCTTGAACTTTGTTTAAAATTTCCTCTTTCACCCATTTGTGAGCTTGTTGTATTCTATAGGCTTCCATATTCAACTTTGTTGCAAAGGTTAAGATATTCATCACTCTAGTTGATCTTCAAGCTTCTTATGTAACTGGATGTGCTTATCTATGGCTGCCTTCTGAGCTCTTATAAATCCTATTTTTCACATGTGGTTCTTTTCTCAATATATACTTCTACTTCACATGGAGAAGTGTGTCTAGTCAATGGAGTATGTCATGCCATAGTCTACTCCCTCTTTCTGATAGAAACCACGAACCTTGCTTTGTATACTTTTTCTTGTAGATCCACATGGAAGACACTACGAACTTCCCTTTAGGTCTCGAAACCTCATCCTAGACATCAATCCCCATGGTCAACTGGTACTCTTTGATCATAGTTTCTTTCATTTCTCCTTAGCTACTTCTTCATAGCTGGAAGGGTCTGCATCAATGATGTCACTCAATTGTTCCATATAACTAGAGTGCATATGAGGCCTCTTACTTTAGTTGAAAGTCCCATCATTCTTTTCTTCACCTTGAATTATCTCTCATTCCCAAGGTGGTCTTCATCTCTCGAGGTGGATTTGTCACTCTCTTATATTCTTCTGAAGCTCTTTCTTCTATCATGGTGTCTCTGACCCTAGGAGCTTTGGTTTCATCTTCATGTATGTTTATTAGAGTGAATCTTGAACTATCGTCACTTGTTCTTCAGAACAAGTCTTATCCTCCTTTTCTTGTAGGCGATTGTACATGATATTTTCCATAAGTCAAATACACCAGTTGCATGGTTAGAAACATTTCATAAGGCATGACAAATTCTTATGCATAAATATATAATCATGCAACTATAATCAATATCCCGTATACACACAAAAAAAATTCCATATGCCTTCCATCTCTACCATAACATTATTGAGATTGTGCACTAATCCCAATCTGTCAGCAAATAGGTTTGATTCTAGATAAGTAGCAAGGGAGTGTTGTATAGAACCATAGGAAACTTACTCATAACATGCATATTAGTAGTATATTGTTCATAGGAAAAGGAAATTCAAATACTTATATTTGTTTGTTTTGTAGATTCATTCTTGATCCTTATGTCCTAGAGCCTTCTACTGATTCTGGGAACCTGTGCATTGGTTCCAAGTGTCACTAATTTCATTCTTTCTTATCCAAATACTAAAATGTATAAGAGTATGATATTTATCTTCACCAGTAGAATTCATATTCCTCGTCACTTGAGAAATCTTCAGTGGTGTGAGCACGATGTATTTTCTTATTTGATTTCTTCTGGAAGAAGCCTCTATTTTTGGGACAATCTATGGAGTAGTGTCCCTTATCTTCACAAGTGTATCCTCGAATGTTGGAAGGATATATTCTGAATTCCTTTTATCTTACGTTGTGATGATGGTTCTCCTTCTTTCTATGATTTATTCTGGAGTGAACTATGAGAGCTTGATCTACATTTTCTCCAATCTTCTTATTATGAATGGAGCTTCTTCTAGTGTGCATTCTTTCCATAATCTGCTAAAAGAGATAAACTTATTTCTTGCACATAATATTTGAATGAAATAATCCCATGATATTGGGAGGCCATTCAAGGTGGTCATAACAATATCGCTTTCTCTTTGACTAAGTCCTTCTTGTGCTTTTTCTTCATCTCCCTCTAGATCTGCAGCTTCTTCTTTGACATTGTTCTCCAAGTCATGCTTCTTCAAGTATGTGAAGCACTCTATACATCCACACTCAGAGTTTATCAGTGCCTTCAAGCTTGGTACTATTTGTCATCATGATAAAATGAGAACCTCAAATGGAAATGGAGAGGATAGAACTTACCAATGAGATTGCTTCAACTTAATGCTTACTTGAAATATTTTTTGGAATACTGCTTCTAGTGGACCTAGGGTTTGATAGAGAAACCCTAATTTTTCAACATAAGTATATTTTAGATCTGATTGGATAGAAATATGTGCCTTCTCATTACATCCAAGGACAACCTACATGACTGATTACATCCAAGGACAACCTACATGACTGATTACATCTGAGCAACCTATGATCTTTGTCGAGATTTTACACTAAGACAACATGTCTCTCCATCTATGCTAGAAATCATCACTCCCTCTTTCGAGAGGTCTCGTTCTGGATCACACCAAGTATTTCTATGAAGTACTTGAGCATCACTCTTCCTATTTCTAGCATAGAATCACATCAGGATTGATTACATCCAAGGATAACCTACGATATTCGCCGGGACTGATTACATCTGATGACAACCTACAGGATTAATTGCATCCGAGTAACCTATGAACTTCGGTAGGAATTTTACACTCAGATAACCTATATCTCCAGTTATGCTAGAATTCATCACTCCCTCTTTCGAGGGGCCTTGATCTAGATGACATAATGGAGCTTCATTGTCCTCTTTGCATCATACAAAATGCAAGTCGGATCAATCAAATCAAATAGTAGCTTTCAAAAAAACATACTACCTCACAACTAGCCGAGCAATTGGAAACATATTCTACCTCAGTTGTACTCAACGCCATGTAGGAGTGCATCCTACCAAACCAATAGATCATACTAGATCTCAAACTAAAGAATCAACCCAAGGTGCTCTTCCTCTCAATGGTGTTTCCTTACCAATCCGAATCAACATAACCATGCATGTTAGTCTTCTGATTCATATCATACTTGATCCCATACTCAACTGTACCCTCTAGGTACCTCACTACATGCTTTGAAACTAGGTGAACATGTCTCAGATCCATCGGGAACTGGATCAGGGTGTTCACAACAAAACATATGTCTGATCTCATATTTGTTAGATACATCAGTGATCCAATCATCTGATGATACATCGTAGCATCAACCAAATCTGATGAAGCATCACACGATAGCTTCAAGTTTGATGTCATATGTGTGTCTATCACCTTACGGTTTAGTATTCAAAATTTCTTCAGAATCTCTACTGCATAATTTCCTTGACCAAGGACAATCCCATCCACATTTTTCCACACCTCCATGCCTAATAAGTAGTGCATCATCCCTAGGTCTTTCATTTCGAACTATATGGAAAGTATCCTCCTTGTGTCTTTAATGAGTTCCTCTTCTCCTGTCAGGAACGGTTCATCGGCATATAGAAGGAGCATCATTGTTCTTCTACCTTCAACCTTGAAGTAAAGTTTAGAATCCACGTTAATCTTAGTAAATCCTAGGCCCATTAGTAATTTTTCCATCCTGTCATACCATGTCGACCTTGAGGATCTTCTGCAACCACTCCCTCTGAAGTATATTATCATCCTCCTTCTGCATTTTGTACTCTATGTATCGAAACATTTTGTACTAGAGTGACAAGTAGCTTCCTCTACTACTTATCTTCTATCTATCCATCTAATGTGACTGCATACCAAGATCCTTTATCTTAAACTTTGTTGAAAATTTCTTCTCACACCAATCTGTGAGCTTGTCGTCCTCTATAGGCTTTCATCTTCAATCTTGTAGCAAAGGTTAATATCTTCATCACTCTATGTGACCTTCAAGCTCCTCATGTAACTATATGAGCTATCCCATGGCTTCCTTATGAGCTCGTACAAGGCCTTCTTTAATTTGAACATATGAGTCTTCCTGTCATGTGTCTCAACTCCAGTGGATGCTCTAGATACACTTTTTCCTTGACTACACCATTCAATAATGTTGTCTTGATTTCCAACTATTTTGTCTCCCATCTCATACCTACACATACAAATATATTGGAAGTGTACCTCACAATTGGTGAAAATGTCTCCTTGTAGTCAATGCCTTCTTTAGGTGAGAATCCTCATGCTATGAATATTGCCTTATATCCCTTGATGTTTCCATCTGTTTCATCCTATATCTTGTAGATCCATATGGAATACACTACGTACTTCCCTCCAGGTCTCGAAACTGCATCCTAGACATGATTCCTCTTGATCAACTGGTACTCATTTATCATAGTCTCCTTCCCTTTCTTCTTGGATACTTCTTCATAGCTGGAAGGATCTGCATCAATGATGTTTCTCAATAGTGTCACACAACTAGAGTGTGTTTGAGGCCTCTTACTTTATTTGGAAGTCTCGTCATATTATTCTTCATATTGGATGACTTCTCATTCCCAAATGGTCTTCATCTCTCTAGGTGGATATACCATTCTCTTTATATTCTTCTGAAGCTCTTTCTTTCTCCAAGGTGTCTCTGACTTGGGGAGCTTCAAGTTCCTCTTATGGATTGTCATTACTTGTTCTTAAGAATGATCTACAAGTCAATTTTATTTGCATGGTTAGAAACATCTCATAATTTCCAAAACATAATTAATAGTGACAAATATATGTCACATAGTCATGCAACTATCTTATCCACTACTACAACATTCATCCATATCCTGTACACATGCAGTAACTTCTAGATGCCTTCTACCCCAATGTTATTAAAAGTGTGTAATGCTCCTAATATGTCAACAAAGAGGTTTCAATCTAGAAAAGTAGAAATGGAATGTTGTACAATGTCATTGAATTCTAACCCATCATGTGCAATTCAGTAGTATAAATGCAATCACACAAACATGCATAATACATCAACTGAATATAAAAAAATACACAACCAAAAAATATCATGAAATGACAATTGAACACTTATCTTGTTTCTTCATGGGTAGAATCCTTCTTGCGCCTTCAACTTCATCATATTATTCATTCACAACTGCATCATTTCTTATCCAAATGATGAGATGGATAAGAGGTTCTTCATGAGTTGAATCCTACATATTCCTCATCGCTTGAGGAATCTTCTTTGAATCATGAGAGCTTGATGTTCATTTTCTCCCATCTTCTCTTCTCTTATTATGAGCCAATCTTTTTCTTGTGTGCACTCTTCCTAGAGATTGTTTAAGTTAATCAAATTCCTTTTGGCACACATTCCTTGAATGAATGAATCCCATGATCTTGGGAGGCCATTCAAGGTGGTTATAACTATCTCTTCTTCTTCTTCGATTGCTTCGTCATAGCATCAAACAATTCCTTTTGGTTTCTTTAAGGATGAAACATGAGGGAAGAGATGAGCCCTAATATAATATGCAATGATTCTCTTGGATCTAGCCTTAGCTTCATCTCCCTCAGGATCTTAGAACTTCCTTTCTGAAATACTGATCCAAGTCATTTTCTTCAAGGATTACGGAGGTCCTATAATTCCATGCTCAGAAGTTGTCAGATTCACCAAGCTTTTCATCAAGTTGGGTGTGATTAGTCATTTTCAAATGAGAACCTCAAATGGAAATAGCAAATATTTAGATCTTACCGATTTGAGGTGCCTTACCTAGTTCTGGAGCTAGATGATCTAGGGTTTGTCAAAAAAACCCTAATTTTCCAAACTTGAAATTTCAAACTTCTGATTGGACAATAATATGTGCCTCTTCAAGGTGATTTTTTCCAATGTACTCCTTTTCTGAAAACAGTGGTGGGAAGCTCCTGGAACAGGAAGCCCTAGTTTACCCAATTTATTCTGCAGAATTGTCTGATATTTATTTTGTTGTATCTCCAGAATTTCATCTCCTTATAGTATGAAACTTCGCACTGATATAGATTGATATATCTTCTTTCCAACCCCATAGGTTATATCATAATTGGATTCTCCAAGTGGAACTTATGCTGAGTTTTCCAACATGATTGTTTTGACGACTGATCAGCATAGAAAACTTATACAAAATTCCACGTGTCATTGTTTCACATTTAGGGTCTGAAAAGTAGACCATAGAAACTAAAGTTCATTCCCTACCTGAACATCTTGCAAAATTTCATTTGGACCTTCCTAGACCGAGATATAGCAATTCTCCCTAGGTGACATGTTTATGACTATATTTGGAGGATGATGGAACAACAATTTGAAGGAATCATATATCCTAAATTATAGAGAATCGGAGGCCAAAACGTTTACATAAGGTACAATGATATTTCCTCTTAGGATTGTAAAATTTTAGGCTCCTAATCCTTCTCCAATATCGAGTTGTAGCGAAAGTTCCAAGATGACTAGATTCAGTCTTCTAGGGTTTTTGAAGCATGAAACCCTAATTTCCAGTAGCTGCCATTGTAGTTGTATTTCAGCTGCACAGTGCCTTATTTCATGGTGGCTTTGGCACCATGTTAGTTTTTTCAATTTATTGTACTTAGGATCTTTATCTAAAAGAATAAAAAGCACAACAATACATCAAATATACACAAGACATGGATATTTTCAACAAGGAAACCATAAAGCAAAAAACCCCACCAGCTTCCTCATACTAGTTATGTCACAATGATAAGATGACAATATATAATAACCAAAGAACAATATGTTTACAGCATCTCTCTATCCCTCCTCTTCCTCTCTCTCCTAAAGCGCACGTGAGAGAGCAAGTGAAGTGTGTGACAAATGAGGAGGGTGCCTCCCTATTTATATTCTTATGTTGAGTTGTTAACTCAACCAATAGGTCGGCTAGTTTACTTGTGGGGTAAGCCTACCTAAGAATACACATAAATACATTTTAATTTATTTAACCTGGGGACTATTTCCCCGACTTATAATGGAGGGTTTACCTCAGTGACCATACACAATGATGACATCCCCAATGGAGGAACACAAATCATCGATGGAAGTACAACAGTATACAATAGTAATATACATCAGAATATCTTCCAAAGTTACAATTACAACAACATAAGTAACCCCCCTCGATTTTATTCACGCTCTAAGGCCTTTCCAATAGTGCAAAGAGCACCTCAATTAGAGTTTGTATGAGGAAGTTATGCTTCTCACAAGTTGACCTATCTAGTTGAACACCATGATACCAAGCGGATTCCACGTTAACTCTCATTACCACACATGTGGAGCTATTCACATGTGGACTTTCAAGAACATTCTAGAGTGTTCAAAACCCTAACCCTAATTAGTAGTTGAGGCATGTACAAACTCTAAAACTAACCCTAAATGGATACCAAGATATGTTAAATATTGGGTCATTAGGAGGAGAAGGAGTTCCATTCTAATGATATTATTGTATTGTTCCATAATTGAGCTACAGTAAAGGAGTGGATATTAGAGTAGAACAGAGGAAGTAAGAGGTCCTATAATATTCGTGCAGGAAACATTGTTACAGGTAACTCCATAGTGGATACCATTTTCTTTGTATTTGTATTACATATTGGATAAGAAAAGAGAAAGGCATAGTCCTCATTTTGGTTTGGTTTTTCCTCATAATGGGTTTTCCTAGGGTATATCCTGTGTTATTTGCATGGAGACGCTATTTTTCTCTAGTTATTTTCCTTTAAGTTCTAGTTTATTCATCATTATGTAGAATTCAACTACCAAAATGACTTAAGTTGTAATATTTATTGTGATTAACTATTCCAATGGAGTATCCACAATATTTTATGAATCATATTGGTATCAGAGTAATTTTATTTTGGGTTTTGTGGGAAATCGTGGGATCTATGAGTTTACAGAATAAAGAGAAATTCTCCAAACCCTAGCCATGTCAAATGATTCTATAGAATAATCATGGGGTGAATATGAACAACAATTTACAAAGTTGGAAATACAAGTGATTGATATCTCACAAAGTATGTCAATCCTCATGGTGGTTCTGGAGAGAAATTTTGGACCTTTTGGTGATTTTGGAGCCTCTAAATTAGAGATTGGTTAAGAGGGAACTTGGGAGACAAAGGAGACCTAGAAAATAAAATATCTTGAGAAATATCAGCCAAGTTCTAGATCCATTACCACTTCTCAGTCATTATTTAAGATGGAAGTGAAAGTGGATATCAATCCCTACCAAGGTGAGATTGAAGGTTTAAAGATGAATCAATGGTTGCAACAATTAGATGTCTATTTTAGTATCCGGAATGTAGATGACAAGTAGAATATTTAATTTGATCAATTGGAATTAGAGGGCCATGTGATAGCCTAGTGGGAAATCCACGCTGAGACACTTAGGTTGGAAGGTGATCTGCTAGTAACTAAGTGGGAGGATCTCAAAACCCTCATAACGATATAATGTGTTTAATGTTGTCAATTGTCTTGATGTAATCTTGTACTTAGTGTCATAATGATGATCTTTATAATGTCATATGCGGGGCACTTATACTTGGTCTCACTATAATTTTTTAATAGTGCTCATTTGAATATGGAGATAGTTAGGGGGTTATTAGGTGGTGACCATTTTGTTAGGTAAAATTGACCTACACTAATAGGTCATTCATATCCATCATTTCTCCATTATCTCTTGATGAGATTATCATGGATTGGTTGATCTCCACCATTGATTGTGGTTGATGATCAATGGTCTATATTTATCCTGGTTAGTATAAATTGATTTCATTAGCCTTGAGTCAATGTAGAGGAATGAGAGGAGTTGAGGGTTGCTTATGGTATCGATGTTTATCATCGACCCTATGGATCCTTAGGCCATATCATCCATATGTGAAGAGTTGTAATCTAGAGGAGTTTTATTGAAGAATAAGAAGATCTTAATTCTGTGGATGTTTCCTCACCTTGGGGTTTTACCATGTAAATACGTGTATCTATCTTGAATCTCGTGTTCCTTGTTTCTTTCATTTACTATTTATTGATGTTTTCATAGGAGATTAGACCAATTAGATTCTTGTTGTATGTTATTGCATATTTCTTAGATATAAAATGGTATTTGAATTGTTTATCAATCTCTTTCTCCTTGCACAAATTATCTTTTGAATTTAAGGGATCATATTTCAATAGAATTGCTCTTTGGGCTCCCCTATCAGGTATTTAGAGGAATAATGGATCCATTGGAATTACTTCAGAAAAATCCAAGGGTAGAGTGTGCAAGAGTACACCACTGAATTTAGGAAAATGGTTATTATATTGTCAGGTATCTCACCTAAGAATCCATATGAACTCCTCAAGTATATGAAGGGTCTACATAGTCAATTAGGAAAGAAAGTGACTCTCTTGAATCCAAATACAATTGATGAGGCTTGTGTGCAAGCACAATACCTGGAGAATGTAGCCCATAAGAAATGACAATTAAGTGGCTCCAAATAGAAAAATTACTAAGACACTTCCAATGAGAGGAAGAGGAAGTGGAAAGGAAAATATAAGAAGTCTACAACCATGACACATCAGTGAAAGGATCTGGAAAAGCACTTTAATCATTGTAAAAACGATGGTCACACTAAAGAAAAGTGTTAGAAATTACATCAATATATGAACCCTAAGAACCATAAGAAGGATGCTAAGAAGAAAAACCTTCTGACTAGGGATTTAATCCAGCATGTAGAGAGAAACTTAGATGGGGATGAGAATAGTGTTTTCACTTCAATGTAGAAGGATGTGTATCTAAGTAGCATTCATCACAAGGAAGAGAAGGATATGACAAAACTCTTCCTTATCAATATCCATATCAATTAGACCAAGGTAGATGCTCTATTTGATTTTGGTACATAGGCCAATATCATAGTAGATGATCTAGTTAAGATTATTTTGTTGGAGATTTGTGACCATCCTAACCCTTATCCACTGAGATGGGTAAAGAAGGATACAAAGATCAAGGTCACAAAATATTGTAAGATCAAATATGTTATAAGTGCATATTTTATTAATGAAGTAGAATTAGATGTAGTATCCATTTATGTGTGTGGTGTAGTGTTGGGAATCCCCTACATGTATATGAGGGATGAATTATTCATGAGGAGAGAAAACCAATACTGCCTAACCACTTAATCAAGGATGGGAAATCTTTCATCATCAATGAACATAAACATAAATAAAAGATATCATTGGTAATTTTAAACCAAGCCAAAAATTTGATTAGAACAAGTAAGAAATATGTTTTGCGTTTCTTAAGAGAGAATCAATCAAGTGATGAATCAATAAGAGTAAAGGCATCCCTATAGGGGTGTACCACAAAGAAAAAAATACTAGTTGGAGGATTTTATATAGGAATACAAATGAGTCTTCCAAGAGTCTAAAGCAATACCACCTAAGTGTTAGTTTTTTTACAAGATTATAGTAGTATATCTTATTTTCAAATAAACAAAAGGATCTCTAGAAGAAAGACAAAGCACATAAACAAATAACACAAGAATTTATCTTGGGAAACCCAATTGGTAAAATCTTAGCAAACCTTCTTATAGAGATAATAACTTCTGAGAACAAAGAGAGAGAGAGAGAGAGAGAGAGAGAGAGAGAGAGNTGAGTGATTTGTTATGAATGTGTGTAATAATGAGGAGGGGTTCCTCCTATTTATACTTATTTTCCAAGGAAAATCGTTGGGGCCTACTTTCCAGTTTTACTGGGGTCAACCTAACTTGAGGAAATACAAATTAAATTTATTTTTATTTGTTTTCTTTTCTGATCTTTTCCTAGGGTTTACATTGAATGTGTCTAGGTTTTACATTAGTAGTTAATTCAGTATAATATCCTGTATGAGGTACAATAACAATAACTTCTGAAGTTGCACAAGTTCCAACACTCCCTCTCAAAGAGGAAGGTATTTTTCAGATATGGTCATCATCAACATCATGAACATATGGGTCTCTTCTGTACATATCATTTGTATTGATCATCTCTATAAGTCCTGAAGGTCATTAACATTTCTTTGTCCATCGAGAGGAGTCATCAAAGTGTTATATTTCTGTCTCTACCTGAGAACTTGGACATGCTTCACGCGGCCATCTACTGTCAGTTCATCTCAAGTGATGGTGGGAATTCTGCTACACTAAGTTGAGAACCTGGGCTGATAGAGGTCACCAGTGTACATGAACATCTACAACTTGTTAATCTCAATATTTGGTGGGAATACTCCAAAAAAAAAAAGATTGAGAAGCTGAACATACAGTGGCCATCATTGCACATGATCATCTATGTCCTACACATCTCAATATGGTGATGGAATTTCTCCCATATCTAGCTGAGAACCTAGGCGAGTAGAATCCAACTATGTGCATGACCCTCTATAGCTTGTTCATCTCAAGAGCTTGTGGGATTCCTCCAAAGCACCAAATTGATAATTTGAACGTATAGTGGTCAACTGTGCACACGGCTATCTCCTACCTGGTCATCTCACAATGTCGATGGGATTTCTCCCATACCTGGTTGAGATCTAGATCAAGTAGAGGCACCTATGTGAAATCATCATATATATCAGTCTCTACTTTCCCTCTCTATGAGGGATTCATTTTCTTCTACTCCAATTCTTCTGCAAAAGTTTTCAAAATTTGTCCTGAGAAGAGGTTTGGTAAGAATATCTAAAATCTAGTCATCTATTGGGACATATTGTAACTCGACTGCACCTTTCTGCACCATATCATGAATGTAGTGATATTGGATCTCTATATGCTTCGTCTTATCATGGATTACAAGATTCACTAGCATTTGTATACAACTTTGATTGTCACAGTTAATTATAGTTGGTCCCGAAATCTGACCAAAAAATCCTGCAAGGAGTTTTCAAATCCATTCTGCTCCTCGAGCTGTTGTACTGGAAGCCATATACTCAGGATCTATGGTGCTAAGTGCTACTTAGGTCTACTTCCTACTACACCAGAAAATTACTATAGATCCCAAACTTAAGCAACATCCAAAAGTACTTTTTCTATCTACAACATACCCGACCCAATCTGAGTTAGAAAATCCTTGCAATAGCGTATCACATCCTGAAGCATATCTTAGACCATATCCCACATTTCCACGTAAGTATCTGAGAACACATTTTGCAGAAACCTAGTCAATTTGTCTCGGATCACTCTTAAACTAGATAAGGGTGTTCACAGCAAAACATATATCTCATCTGGTGTTTGTGAGATACATCATAGAGCCAATCAACTAGAGATACATGGTGGGATCAACCATATCATAATTTGAAGTGGACTCCTTCATCTTCTTGAAGTTTGCATCCATCGGGGTAGCCATGGACTTGCAGTCCAACATCTCGAATCTCTTTAGAATATCAATGGTGTATTTTACTTAACTTAGGAAAATTTCCTCCTACATCTACCACACGTCTAATCCCAAGAAGTAATGCATCAATCTGAGGTCCTTCATTTCAAACTCAGAGGCAAGCTTCTTCTTACACCATCCAATTAGTTTCTCATTTCCTGTGAGAAACAATTCATCCACGTACAAGACCAAAATAAGTGCCTCATTATCCTCAATATTTTAGAAAATACTGGGATACGCATCACACTTAGAAAATCCCAAGTTTACTAGGTATCTGTCTATTCATCCATACTAAGCATGAGATGCTTTCTTAAGCCCATGTAATGTTTTTCTTAGTTTACATACATGAGAATATTTCTTATGGACAATAAACCCTTCTGGTTGTTCAATGTAAACTTCTTCCTTGATAATACCATTGAGGAAGGTGGAATTTACATCAATCTGATGCAACTTCCATCCCATAGCTGAAGATATAGCAATGATGGTTCTAATGGAAG
Source organism: Pseudotsuga menziesii (assembly GCA_001517045.1). Lineage (NCBI taxonomy): Eukaryota > Viridiplantae > Streptophyta > Pinopsida > Pinales > Pinaceae > Pseudotsuga > Pseudotsuga menziesii. The sequence goes on from LPNX010332084.1 coordinate 465,641, forward strand.
TATATCGAGCCATAGGAGCAAATGTTTCATCATAGTCAGTTCCCTCTTTCTGAGAGAATCCTCTGGAAACAAATCTACCCTTGTGTTTATCCATGTTACCATCTACACGGTGTTTAATATTGAAAACCCATTAGGAGTCTCTATTGAATTCCCCTCAGGTCTTAGTACAACATCCCATACATCATTATTCATGGTGGGTTGGAACTCTTTTGTCATGGCATCCTTCCAAACTTGATGTCTGGATGCTTCTTCATATGTGGTAGGTTATGAGTCAATGATGTGACTCATCAAGGATACATAACTTGAGAACCTCTGAGGTATTCTTCTTTCTTGATGGATTCCATGTGGAGCTTCATGCCCTTCTACATCCTTAGTGTCTGTTAAGCCCATCTAGGTATTTTCTGACTTACTGCCATATATGTGGGAGTATCATCTATCTTAACTAGATCAATGGGACCGATCTGTTCATTCCATTCTTTAGAATGCCTATTAACTTCTATAGGGATAGATGATCTCATCTCTTCATCATCATTGATCTCCATATCAGATCCTCTTCCTTTTCCAATAGCCATCTCTTATTCAAATGTCACATCTCGACTAACTTCGATTTGCCTCGATCTTGGGATGTATATTCCATAAGCCTTTGAAGACTCGTTGTATCCCACAAATGTTCCCTTCTTAATTGAAGGTTCTAACTTTGTCCTTTTATCCTTGGGCACATGAATGTAGACTAGAAAACCAAAGATACGAAGGTGGCCTACTTCTGGCTTTACTCATGTCAAGGCTTCTTCCGAAGTCATGTTCTTTAATATTTTATGAGGGTGTCTGTTTTTAACATAAACAATTGTCTTGGATTCTTCTACCCATAAGAACATTGGTAGACTCTGGTCATGCATCATGGCTTTGTATTCCTTTACAATTATTCGGTTCTTCCTTTCCTCAACCCCATTCTGTTGAGGGTTATAGGGAACTGATGTCACGTCCCCATGCCTACGACCGGCGAAGAGGACGCGATCTCCATGGCTTAAACCACCCGAGCTAAGATCCCCATGGACATGTACATGCATAAAATTGCTAAAACAGAATGCTTAAACATAATGCATTGCAGTATAACATGCATTAATGCAATTGTTTATCATACACAGCTATAATTATTTATCTTGAGCAGCGGAATCAACATGCATTCAACAAGCATTCATTCAACATGTCCATTATATTCATTAACAGTAATATAGTTGCGGAAATAGAAATGGACAAGAGCACTTATCTAATGAGTAACTTGATCCACAACCAGCTACGCCGCTGCAACGTTCCACCCAACCATACGCCAGCGTGCTCCTTAATCTCTCAGCAGCGCTACCACCCCTGAGCTGGGCATGATTCTCCAAGGAATAAGGGAACAAGCAGGCTTACACATAGCAAAGGATACACAAAACACAGCCAAGCCAACATAGTTGGGTTTATCATGCCATCAAGGAGTTGCGAAAGGCTCAATGCTAAGTTGGTGAGCTCATTACAGAGCCAAGAACACCTACACCAGAACTAGCATAACCTCTAAGACACCCAAACACACCTAACACAAGGAATCAGTCCCTTCTCTGCTACACAATCCCTCAGGCCCTGCATTCCCTTCCAGTGCTATTCAAGGGTGATGGAGAAGAAGGCCAGCCCTCTAGCTCTTTCTGTGTGGTTTCCAGCCACCAGGTTTAACAAGCAAGACTAAGCCCCCATCCCTACTCCCAATACAGTCCAAAGACCAACCATTGCACTTAGGCAATCAATTTAGCTATCACAGCTTAAACAGGGAAAGCCAAATCTTGAATCATTCTTGGCCCTATCGTGGCCAAAACGATTCCCAACGAATTATAACAATCCCCCAAACGTACCACAGACACAACTCATGACATGGGAAAGCAATAGTCCCAAAAGAGGGACGTATCAGCATACATTACCAGCAATGTGGGGAACAGCAGCCCGTTTTGGGCAATGAAGTCACCGGAAGAAATTACACAGACCATGCTAGGAATGAATTTATAGTCTTCTGACTTATGCGTGAGGAACAACAATGTAGAGCCCACAAATCAACCCGTGAGGAAAGGATCCGCCCACGCCATCCACAAATCCGTAGAAGAAACCATGTGGGTAAAACCCAGGAAATTCCTGCGCGCGAGAATGAGCAAGAATCCCACTCCGGCGTGAGGATGAACAGTCAACAGAGAAGGTGCGAAAATCAGAAGTGCGTGAGTGTTTTAGCAATGTCGTGGGGAGGAGAATGGTATTGCCTGCATGAGTGAAGAGTGCATGAGAGCTTCTTGCTAGTGGAGTGTGTGTGTGGGTGAGGACTGGCAGTCCTGCCACCCCACTCCCAAAACCATTAACTGCCTCAACCACCAGCAGCCTTTCTTAATGAAAGTGGTTGGAATAAGCAAGGCAAGAAGACACATGGGTATTTTCCCTCTTGGCCAAGGTTTGACAAATTTCCCCACATCCTTATCCTTGTGAAAATCATGCCCCTTTCTCATTTTAGTTGCCGCGATCGTAGCTGGTTGGGTTCATTTAATTAATTATAGATGCATATTTACATGATGACCAACATAATATATGCCGCATGTCCCGATATGCCATTGGTGACAATTTAAATCCAAGACATAGCATAACCGACCAATGGTGGTGCCTCGGCCTTTAGCTCGACACCATGATCATTTACGATATATACTTCATCATATACATCTAATGTATCGGGGTCAAAACTGGGACATTACATTCCCCTCCCCCTTCAATAGCACTGTCCTCAGTGCTTTACAAAATTTGAACAAAATGATACACTGGTATCGCCTCAGTGTTCCACAGAATTGAACAAAAATGGATGTGCCAATCGCATGGCATCCTCCAGCTCCCATGTAGCCTCTTCAGGTCCAAGGTGCTCCCATTGCACCTTTACCTGACCTATGGCTCGGTTCCGGAGCATTGTGACCTTCCTGTCGAGGATGCGCATTGGCTTGATTCGAAACTCTCCCTCAGGGCCCACCTGAATCACATCCCAATTTATCACATGGTTAGGATCATGTACATATCTCTTAAGCAAAGAAACATGAAAAACATTATGAGCTCTAGTGCTAGCAGGCAATGCAAGTCTATATGTAACTGGCCCTATCCTTTCAAGCACTTCAAACGGCCCACAATATCTTGGTGACAACTTGGCACAACTTTCAAGCTTCAAGGAACTCTTTCTTGCCCTCACTCTGAGGTAAACATGATCCCCAACACTGAACTCTCTGTTCACCCTATGCCTATCTGCATAGCTTTTCTGTCTATCATGTGCTACTTTCAGCTTCTATCTGATTTTTATAACCTCTTGCTCCATCTCCTTGAGCAATTCTGGCCCAAGCACAATCCTGTTCACTGGATTATCCCAAGTCACTGGTGTCCTACACCTTCTTCCATACAAAGCTTCATACGGACTCATCCCCAAGGATGCTTGATGTCCATTGTTATAAGCAAACTCTACCAAGTGCAAGTAATCTTCCCACTTTGTTGGTTTGTCCATTACGTACATGCGAAGCATGTCTTCAAGCACCTGATTAACTCTTTCTGTCTACCCATTTGTCTGAGGATGGTATGCAGTGCTGAAGTTTAGCTTTGTGTCCAAATCTGCAAACAACCCCTTCCAAAAGTTGGAAGTGAACTTGACATCTCTGTCAGAGACTATTGCCTTCGGCAATCCATGCAATTTGAATATCTCCTTCATGAAGATCTTTGCAATGTCGCCAGCCTCATATGTAGAATTAACCGGTATAAATTGTGCTACCTTTGTCAACTTGTCTACCACAACCATGATGGAATCATTTTGTCTCCAAGTCATCGGCAATCCTGTAATAAAATCCATGGAAATAACTTCCCATTTCCATTCTAGAACTGGCAAAGGCTGCAACAAACCTATTGGATGTTGATGCTCAACCTTCACCTGTTGACATTTCATACACCTTGAAATGTACTTAGCCATATCCCTTTTCATCCCTGGCCAAAAGTACTGCTTTCTAGCTGTAGCAATTGTCTTCTGATATCTTGGGTGACGAGAATACAGAGCTTGATGGATCTCATCCATAACAACTCTCCTCAAATCTGCTACATCCAGAACATAAATTCTATCTTTATAAATGAGAATTCCATCTTCTGCCAATTTATATCCCTCATATCTCTTCTCAAGGCTTTGCTGCTACAATTTGTCCTTGACCTGCTCATACAATTCATCTCCAGCAACATGATTAACAATCTGTTGCCTCAAATCTGATTGACAAATACTAAGAGATGCCACATGCATTTCTTGCACTTTCCTGCTGAGTGCATCAGCTACCTTATTCTCTTTTCCCTTTATGTGCTTGATTTCAAAATCAAACTCACATAAAAACTCCAGCCATCTTGCTTGCCTAGCATTCAGAGTAGGCTGATCAAATAGGTACTTCAGTCCACAATGATCTATCTTGAGCTCAAATCTCCTGCCCATTAAGTAATGTCTCCACATCTTGAGAGCATGTACTATGGCTGCAAGCTCTAGATCATGAGTGGCGTAGTTCTTCTCATGTTCCTTCAACTTTCTTGACTCATAACATATCACGTGGTTTCCTTGCATAAGGACTCCTCCAAGCCCTTGTCCACATGCATCGATACACACCACAAAATCATTTCCTGGATCTGCAACTTTCAATACTGGTGCACTAGTGAGAAGACTCTTCAACCTCTAGAAACTTTCTTCACATCTCGATGTCCATTCGAACTTCATCCCCTTCTTTTGCAAAGAAGTGATAGCATGTGCAACTTTGGAAAATCCCTCAATGAATCTCCTGTAGTATCCTGCAAGTCCCATAAAAGATCTTACATCTGTCACATTTCTTGGAGTAGGCCAATTCGTAATGGCTTCAATCTTTTCAGGGTCCACGGATATACCCTCCTCTGAAATAATGTGACCCAAATACTGAATTCTATCTCTATAGAAGTCACACTTGCTTAGTTTTGCATACAACTGATGCTCCCTGAGCAAATTCAGTGTCAATCTCAAATGCTCTTCACGCTCTTTCTCATTCTTAGAATAAACAAGAATGTCATCAAGGAAAACAAGAACAAACTTGTCCAAATACCTGCTGAAGACACTATTCATGAGGCACATAAATGTAGCTGGTGCATTCGTGAGACCAAACGGTACCACTACAAACTCATAATGCCCATACCTCATCCTGAAGGCTGTCTTATGAATGTCTTCATCCTTGATTCTCACTTGATGGTAACCAGACCTTAAGTCAATATTGGAAAATACCCTTGCTCCTCTCATTTGATCAAAGAGGTCATCAATCCTAGGCAAAGGATATTTATTCTTCACAGTAACCTTGTTCAACTGTCTACAATCAATGCATAACCTGAGTGTACCATCTTTCTTCTTTACAAACAGAACTGGTGCTCCCCAAGGGGATATGCTCGGTAGGATGTACTTCTTTTCCAACAACCCTTGCAGTTGCATCTTCAACTCTAGCATCTCCGGTGTACTCATCATGTAGGGTGCCTTGGACACTGGTGCTGCTCCTGGCACAAGTTCAATAGTGAAATCAATGTCCCTCTTTGGAGGAAGCCCTGAAATCTCGTCAGGAAACACATCTCCGAATTCCTGTAACACCCGATAGTCCTCCAACCTAGGATTTTCATCTCTTGTTTCCTCCAAAACCTAAGCTAAATACAACTGGCAACCCTTCCTATAGAACTTCTTTAACTGCATTGCTGAAACCTGCCGTATTGAAATCACCTTTGGAATACCTTTCACAACTACGAGGTTCCTTTCTTCATTCATGCATTCAAAAGTCTTATTGTAACAATCAAGCTTCACCCTGTGAGCTTCTAACCAATCCATTCCAATGAGAACATCATAGGAACCAAGCGGTAGAACATTCAGATCTACACAAGTGACCAATCCATTCATGACCAATGGGCATTTCTCTACCACTTCACTGACCTTTCTCTTGGTTCCAGTGGCTAGCTGGACTAACCAAGACTTCCTATGGTTTACTTTCTTAAAAGCACAAATCTCTACTACTCTAGGAGTAATGTAACTGTGTGTGGAACCAAGGTCAATCAAAATAGAAACAGATTGCTCAGCAATCTTACCTGCAACTTCAACCACAGCTGACTGGTGATCTGCTTGACAGTCCTCCAGTGCTGCATAGATCCTAGGAACTGCCCTTACGACTTCACCCACTGTTTCTGCTTCTTGAATGTTATAAGCTAGCCTTGCACTCTCATTCTCGAGTGGACAATTCCTGCGCATGTGGGGTCCTCCACATTTCCAACATTGAAGTGGCCCTCTATTCTGTTGTGGATCTTTAGGATTTTCTCCTGTCACTCCAACTGGCTTACTCGCAGCTTGAGACGGCTGCTTCTATTGATTCATGAAGCTAGAAGGTTTGAAACCTTTCTTCCTTTGGTCTAACTTCTCGTTCTTCTTGTCCTTCCATGCTTTATGGTAATCCGGCTTACCTTTGCTTTGCTCATAGCAATATTTAGCCTTCCTTATTGCTTCCTCAAGAGTTCTAGGCTCATAAAACTCAATTCTATCTTTATAAGACTGAGGTAATCCACTTAGGAAATGCTGGACCTTTACTTTTTCATCTCTGATGTATCGGACATACCTCAACAGCTCTAAAAACTTATTTGCATACTCTTCCATGGTTTGCTGTCCCAATTTCAACTCATGGAACTCCTTAATCTTGTCATCATAATACCTGTCAAAGAGGTATTTCTGCTTAAAATACTTCTTGAACTATTTCCACTTCAATTTCCTTTCACTGATCCTCTTCACTTGCTTGAAGTGCTCCCACCAAATGGATGCTCTTCCATTCAGATTGAATATGGCAACTCTTGCCTTCATGTTTCCCGAATAATCATGCACTTGAAAGTACTTCTTAATACCAAGAAGCCAAGCTTCAGCCTCTTGTCCAATCTTTATCTCGCCATCAAATGTAGGAGGTTTAGCTTTCTTAAATTCATGTCGAGAGCGATCCCTATGGTGTCTCTTTCTCTTTCTTTTATGAGAAGAAGAGCTTGAATTCCCACTAGATTCTTCAGAATCAAATGATCCACTAGAAGTCCTTCTCCTTCTCCTAGTGCTGCTCTTACTACCTTCTGGTCTTGCTGTACCTCGCCCAGAGTCTATCTTTCTCTGCAAGTCTGTCAAACTCTGCAACATTGCAGCATTCAACTGATGCTGCTATTCCTGGGCTTTGATCAAGCTTCTCATAGTAGCTGCAACATCTGACGGTGTCTCTTGGAATCTCCTTCCATTAGACTCAATGTCATCATTTCTATTACGAACATTTTCTCCCATGGCATCTTCTGCTCGCTCATAAGAATCCCAAGCATCATATCCGTCATGGGTTCTCATGACTGAATCACCACTTACTTACCCAGCTGTACTACCTGGAATACTTCCCTTGAAAGCGACTATGATTCTGCAAACGTGTTAATAACACAAATGTTAGATGCATAGCATTGATATATACCAGCATTACTTACCTTCTCTTGGAATGATCATAAAACAACAATTTTCCCAACAAACAAAATTTTTCTCATCAAAGAACGTCTATCTGAGGGGGACGACGAGGGTTAAGGGGGCTTGCCCCCTTGTGCAGTGGCGGGTCGAGGGGAGGGGAGCACCCTCATTTTTTATTTTTATTTTTTTTGTAAATTATTGATTTTCATGCAATCTGGTGCATAAGATCACTGCCTCTTTCTCACTAATCAGCCCTGAAATTTCACTGAAAAATAGCTGAAAAATCCTTCTGAAAACAGTCAAAATCTGCTGAGAAATCCCATGGGAAATTCAAAATTCCTTGCACAAAATCGGCTCTCGGCTGTCATTCCACATCGGAAGTCTTAGCGCTTTGGCTTCCGCAACAGCGGACGCTCAATCACTTCCTCTTCCGCAGAATCGGCTCTCAAACCACTTTCTCTTCCGCAGCGGCGGCTCCTAGAATGCTTTCCCCTTCCGATCGGCGTCGGTAGCCTTTCTGGTCGGAAGCCAGAATGCTTCTGCTTCCGCAACGGTGGCTCTCGGAACCATTCTTTCTTCCGATCAGTGTCGGAAGTCTTTTTTCATCGGAAGCCAAATGAATTTGGCTTCTGCAACGGTGGCTCGCCAAACGATAACTTATTCCGATTGGCACTTACTTAGAACAATTTTAACGTTGGGCGTCAACGGACTTTTGGATCAGAAGACTAGTGACTTTGGCTTCTGCAACGGCGGCTCACCAAACATCAACTTCTTCCAATTTTTTTCTCAAACTGTTCTATCAGCCAGGCTTCCGCTGCGCTTCTGCTATGTTGGAAGTCCTTCCCCGTCGGAAGACTTAGCAGTTTGGGCTTCTACAACGACGGATGGGAGACTTCTAACTCTTCCACAATGGCGGAAGTCTTTCTGCTAGTGGCCCGACTGTTCCATACTTAACCAAATTTTCTCAATTTTATAGTCATTCATATTATGACTTCTACTGGGCAGAATGAAATACAACTTCTGTCAGTTGCTTCTTCTTGGCCCATAGAGGCCCATTGTTGTCAACATTGCTCTGATACCACACTGTCACGTCCCCATGCCTCTGACCGGCGAAGAGGATGTGATCTCCATGGCTTAAACCACCTGGGCTAAGAGCCCCATGGACATGTACAGGCATAAAATTGCTAAAACATAATGCTTAAACATAATGCATTGCAGTATAACATGCATAAACGCAATTGTTTATCATACACAGCTATAATTATTTATCTTGCACAATGGAATCAACATGCATTCACACAAGCATTCATTCAACATGTCCATTATAGTCATTAACAGTAATATAGTTGCGGAAATAGAAATGGACAAGAGCACTTATCTTATGAGTAACTTGATCCGCAACCAGCTACGTCGCTGCAACGTTCCACCCAACCATAGGCCAGCGTGCTCCTTAATCTCTCAGCAGCGCTGCCACCCCCGAGCTGGGCATGATTCTCCAAGGAATAAGGGAACAAGCAGGCTTACACATAGCCAAGGATACACAAAACACAGCCAAGCCAACACAGTTGGGTTTATCAGGCCATCAAGGAGTTGGGAAATGCTCAATGCTAAGCTGGTGAGCTCATTACAGAGCCAAGAACACCTACACCAGAACTAGCCTGACCTCTAAGACACCCAAACACACCCAACACAAGGAATCAGTCCCTTCTCTGCTACACAGTCCCTCAGGCCCTACATTCCCTTCCAGTGCTATTCAGGGGTGATGGAGAAGAAGGCCATCCCTCTAGCTCTGTCTGTGTGGTTTCCAGCCACCAGGTTTATCAAGCAAGACTAAGCCCCCATCTCTGCTCCCAATACAGTCCGAAGACCAACCATTGCACTCAGGCAATCAATTTAGCTATCACAACTTAAACATGGAAAGCCAAATCCTGAATCGTTCTTGCCCCTATCATGGCCAAAACGATTCCCAATGAATTATAACAGTCCCCCAAACGTACCACAGACACAACTCATGACATGGGAAAGCAACAGTCCCAAAAGAGGGACGTATCAGCATACATTACCAGCAATGTGGGGAACAGCAGCCCATTTTGGGCAATGAAGTCACCGGAAGAAATTACACAGACCACGCTGGGAATGAATTTACAGTCTTCTGACCTGTGTGTGAGGAACAACAACATAGAGCCCACAAATCAACCCATGAGGAAAGGATCCGCCCACACCATCCACAAATCCACAGAAGAAACCATGTGGGTAAAACCCAGGAAATTCCTACGTGAGAGAATGAGCAAGAATCCCACTCCGGCGTGAGGATGAACAGTCAACAGAGAAGGTGCGAAAATCAGAAGTGCGTGAGTGTTTTAGCAATGTCGTGGGGAGGAGAATGGTATTTCCTGCGTGAGTGAAGAGTGTGTGAGAGCTTCTTGCTGGTGGAGTGTGCGTGTGGGTGAGGACTGACAGTCCTACCACCCCACTCCCAGAACCATTAACTGCCTCAACCACCAGCAGCCTTTCTTAATGAAAGTGGTTGGAATAAGCAAGGGAAGAAGACACAGGGGTATTTTCCCTCTTGGACAAGGTTTGACAAATTTCCCCACATCCTTATCCTTGTGAAAATCATGCCCCTTTCTCATTTTAGTTTCCACGATCGTAGCTAGTCGGGTTCATTTAATTAATTATAGATGCATATTTACATGATGACCAACATAATATATGTCGCATGCCCTGATATGCCATTGGTGACAATTTAAATCCAAGACATAGCATAACCGACCAATGGTGGGGCCTTGGCCTTTAGCTCCACACCATGATCATTTACAATATATACTTCATCATATACATCTAATGTATCGGGGTCAAAACCGGGACATTACAACTGAGAACTCCCTCTAAATTCTCACTTCCTTGAAAAAATCATTAAACTCTATAGAGGTATATTCTCCACCATTATCTGATCTCAGGATCTTAATCTTTCTTCCTGACATATCCTCGACTTGCACTTTGAATTCTTTGAATTTATTGAGTACTTCCTCAGATTCCTTGGTCTTGAGGAAGTATTTCCACGTCTTTCATGAGTGGTCATCAATAAATGTTACATAGAAGTTGTAACCACCCAATAAAGTTACTGTCATGGGTCCACACGAGTTAAAGAGGACTAGATCCAATATTCCCTTGGATCTGATTTCACTTTTCAGAAAGGAACCCTTGGTATTCTTACCAAGTGTGCATCCTCTACATACACCATCATGGTCTACATGAAGCATTGGTAGACCTGTCACCATGTTCATTAAAGTTGGAAGAGCTTGATAGTTTAGATGAGCTAGTCTTCTATGCCATGGCTCATTGATGTTAGTGGAATCATGGACTAATGCTTGAGCTAGTAGAATGGTTAGATGATACAATATTTCCTCCCTTATACTGGTCACTTTTTTTTCATTCTAGAATCTTTGTTCCATGCTATCACCTTTTCATCTACAAATGTCACTCTATATCCCTTGTCTTCTAAAGCAGAGATGGAGACAAGGTTTCTTTTCATACCAAGTACATATACCACATCACTCAAATGTAATAAGTTATTTGATTCTAACTGAAGAGAGGTAGATACAAATCCTTTCACAATGTAGTTGGCATCATCTCCAAGTACAAAACGGAGATGGGATTCTTTCTCAGCTACTTCTGAAAGGTTTTCTTTATAACCAGTCATATGCTTGGAAGCACCACTATCTATGAGCCATGTATCACCAGTGGTGGGATCAATAACTGATAAATCTTATATGAAGAATAAATATGTATTATATTCATTTCTTTGTTTGTTTTCATGATGACCATCTTACACATCATTTGTTGAAGCTTCATGCTTCCTTTTGCTTGAATTGTTACACTAGCTTCCATAGTGACCATATTTCTTACACCTATATCATTGTATGCATGATAGGTCCTTCTTCTTTTCCTTATGATCTGGAGAAGAACTTGGTCTCCTATCTTGGTGCTTATGTTTGTCAAACTTCTCCCTTTTCCCGTTCCTTTCTTGGCATGAGTGATGAAGGCTTGATTCTCCTCAACTTGAGAACCATGAAGTCTTTGCCTTACTGCAATCCTGGTGTCTTCCTGAGTGTAGTCTACCCACAACTTGTAGAATTTGGTAAAGTTGGTACGACCACTTATGGTTTGGATTAAAGACTCCCAATATGGTGGAATACCATTCAAGGTGGTCATGACAAGCTCCTTTTCTTCAAGGTTGTCTCTGTTGTACCTTAGCTTGTCCCAAAGTTCGGTGATCCTCGTGAAATATGAGGTAATGTTTTCACACTTAGACCTATTCATACTTGACAGTTTGTTCCTCAATGTTTTCAGACTTAGGACTAAGATTCCTTAGGTGCATCAAGGCTTTGAACATATTTTTATCTGTTGTCTTTTCTAAGATTTGTGGAACCAAGTGGTCTTTGACAGAATCCACCAGAATCCTTCTTGCCTTCGCATCACCCTTCCTCCACTAGGACTTGGCTTCTTCTACTTATGGTTCTCGAACTTTCTCATTGAAAATTTTTAGGAGATCATGTTCTTCTAGAATGAGAAGAACCCTAGGATTCTAGGATATGAAGTTGGTAGCTCCATCAATATGACTTCAATCTTCATTCCAATCATCTTGTCTACAGATCTAGACTAGAAACCCTAGTAGGAGTTAGGTCAAAAATGGAATTTTGAATTTGAAGAAACTAACCTCACATATAGATGTGCCTTTTCAAGGTGAGTTGAGGAGAGGTGAGGTTGATCCAAGGTAGTGTCTTGATCAACACGAAACTTGAAACCCTAATTTCTACAACATCAAAATTAGGTCAAGAACAAAACTTCTCAGATTTGGATTTTCTTTCACCAAAATGTGCGCCTCCCCTAGAGCAAAGTTTTCAGAGTTATTTTTCTTCTAAAGAGATGAGGGAAGGACTTGGAAGGTCAAACCCTAGCTTCTGGAAATGGCCTCTTCTAGAACTGCTCAGATACCATGTTAGTTTTTTTACAATATTTTAGAAGTATATCTTATTTGCAAATAAACAAAAGGATCTCTAGAAGAAAGACAAAGCATAAGAAAAAATAACACAAGAATTTATACTTGGAAACCCAATCAGGAAAAAGCGAGCAAACCTTCGTATAGAGATAATAACTTCTGAGAACAAAAAAAAGAAGAGCAAGAGAGAGAGAGAGAAAATATCTCGCAGATATAACCCCAAAAATATACTCTCCTAGACTGAAGAAGTGCACCTTTATACTGAGTGAGTTGTTGTGAATGTGTGTAATAATGAGGGGTTCCTCCTATTTCTACTTATTTTAAAAGTGGAAAATCATTGGGACTGACTTGCCAGTTTGACTAGCGCCTACCTACCTTGCAAAAATATAAATTAAATTTATTTTTATTCTTTTTCTTTTCTGATATTTCCCTAGGGTTTACATTGAATGTGTCTAGGTTTTACAAGAGTAGTTACATTAGTATAATCTCCTATAGGAGGTACAACAATAATAACTTATGAAGTTGCACAAGATCCTACACTAAGAGTGAAATAGAACATGAGATATAGTTGTTGCTTAACTCCCCATTACGAAGTATTGGGTTGTATAGATAGTATGTTCTTGAAGCAGAAGAAGTGAAGAAGTAGTTGTTGGAGCAAAGAGAGATTCAACCAAGCACCTCACATTGTGGGTCACCTATCATCATCGTACCCAAAAAAGATGGGACTTGGTGGATTGGTATTGAATACAGCGATTTGAACAAGATTACACTTAGGAATCGATACCCTATTCCTATGATTAATGACTTGTTAGACCAATTGTAGCATGCTAAGTACTTCAACGATTTGGATCTCAAGTTAGGATACCACCAGGTATGAGTCAAAGAAGAAGACACATGGAATATCACCTTACAGTTTGTATGAATGGTTGGTCATGCCTTTTGGTTTATGTAATGCACTAGCTACATTTATGAGAATGATGAATCATATTTTGTGCCTGTATTTAGATTCATTCATTATAGTGTATTTGGATGATATACTAGTTTATATTTCTACTTGGGAGAAGCACATTTCACATCTCAAGTAGGTGTTAGAGGCTCTCAAAAAACACTAGTTGTTGGCTTATCTAAAGAAATGTGAGTTTGCTCAGCATTCAACAATATATTTGGGATATGTGATCGATGGATGGGAACTCGAGATAGAGCATGAAAAGATGGATGCCATTATAAGATGGGATGTTTTTACTAATGTCACTTAAATTAGGATATTTTTTGGGGCAACATAATACCTATGGAAGTTTATCACTTTCTTATCAATGGTGGTCTTACCACTCTATGCCATAACAATGACTAAAAAACGTTTTCATTGGGGAAAGAATCAACAGAAATATTTTGACGAGCTAAAATAAAATATTATTCAAGCATGATTTCTCGCATTGCGTAACTTGTAGAAGCCTTTAAAATTGGATAAAAATGCAAGTAGGTATGCCATCAAAGCAGTTTTGATTCAAGGCGGTAAGTAGATATGCTATCATTCTAAGATGTTTTTGTAACATACATAATAACAATAAAATAATAATTAGTAATTAATGATTAATGAAAGGGAACATCTTATCTAAAAGAGGTGACCTATTGAAAATACTATTGAATATCGTAACTTCAAAGGATATTCTAAATGTATTTCACTTATGTAACCCAAGGGAGACGTTATTATTCCTCTTATGGGGTTTTACTTTTGTAATTGATCATCATATAGTCATGAGGTAAAGCCTCCATTGTAAGTCAGGTCAATAGTACCCTAATGAATATAATATAATATTGTATTGAGTATTCCTAAGTGAATTCAGACCACTTAGTTAAGTGGGGCTGACTTGTTAGGTTAAAAGTCAAGTGACGAAAAGAATATAAATAGAGGAGATGTGTTCCCAATTTGAACACACACTCGCTTGTGTACAATGCATAGGAGAGAGAGATATAGATATCTACTCGAGGGAGGTGCACATATTTGGGGTCTTGTCTTGTACTTTCTATACATCTTATACAGAGGAATTTTTTTCTAAGTTTTCTTCCCCATGAGGGTTTCCCAGGACAAATCTTTGTGTTCTTTTGTGTGGTTGTGCTTGTCTATCTTCTAGTGAGAGTTTTGCTTCTGGTTATTTTGTAATGATGCTAAATGTTATAAGATCTTATATAACCATTAAAATCTTAACATGGTATCAGAGCTACCCTGAAAGAAGTCTTTGTGCAGCCAAAACAATGCTACAGCTACATCTATTGAAGATTAGGGTTTCATGCTTGAAAACCCTCAAAGACTAAAACTAGTCATGTTGGGACATTCACTATATCTCGATATTGGAAAAGGATAAGGAGCCAAAACTTTTACAAGTTGAATATAAATTCCTGATGTACACTATGTAAACGTTCAGCCTCATATTCTCTATAACCTAGGAGATATGATTCCTCGAAATTAGGGTTCCATCCTCTCTCAGGATTCAGCCTTAAACACGTGACCTAAGGAGAATTGCTATATCTAGGGATACGAAGGTCCAAATGAAATTTCGCAAGATGTTCCAAATAGGGAATGGACTATACTTTATGTGGTAAAATTTTGAAATCATGAAAGTGAAATAGTGACACATGTAAGTCCTTACAAGTTCTTTATGCTGAAAAGTCCTGAAATAAGTCACCTTGGGAAAATTTGCATAAGTCCCAATTGGTGAAACCAATTCTGCTCTAACTTGTGGTGTTGGAAAGAAGACATAATAGGATACCTTAGTGCAAAGTTTCAAACACAAAGGACTAGAACTTTTGGAGATACGGTAGAAACAATATCAGGAAATTTTGTAGAAGAAATTGAAGAAAACTAAGGCATCGAATATTTTGTAGTTCTGATCACATTTTTGGGGAAATGAGTATGTTGCTTAGCTCACCTTGAGGAGGTGCATATTTCTATACAATCAGCTTTGAAAGATACCTAAGTTGAAAAATTAGGGTTTCTTTGTCAAACGCTAGGTCCACCAGAAGCAACATTCCAAAAAAGCTTTCAAGCAAGCATCAGATTGAAGCATTCTCATTGATCAAAGGAGGAGTTGCAGATCTAGAAGGAGATGAAGACAAAGCAAACAAAGATAAGTATTTGAATTGTCTTTCCTATATATGTTGTGTACTGTGCATGATAGAATGTTTGCATTAATGAAAGTATACTACTAATATGCGTGTTATGGGTAAGTAGCCCATGGTGCTATACAACACGCCATTGCTACTAATCTAGAATGAAACCTCTTTGCTGACATATTGGATTAGTGCACAGTCTCAATGATGCCATGGTAGAGATGGAAGGAATCTGGAAAGTTTCTATGATATATGGATGAAAGTTGTATTGGCTAAAATAGTTGCATGATACATAAGAATTTCTCTTTATGCATGTCTCCTATGAAATGGTTCTAACCATGCAACTGGTGCATTTGACTTGTAGGAAAGGTCGTGTACAACTTCCTATAAGAAAAGGAGGATGAGACTTGTTCTAAAGAACAAGTGATGACAATTCAAGATTCACTCCAATAAGCATGAACCTGAATCTCCTAAGGTCAGAGACATCGTGATGGAAGAAAGATCTTCGGAAGAACATAAGAGTGCGGTAGATCCACCTTGAGAGATGAAGACCATCTTGGGCACGAGAGACAATGCAAGATGAAGAAAAGTATGAAGGGACTTCCAAACCAAAGTAAGAGGCCTTGAACACACTCTAGTTGGGTGACATCATTGATGCAAACCCTTCCAGCTATGGAAGAAGCTATGATTAAAGAGTAACAGTTGATCATGGGGAACGATGTCTAGGATATGATTTCGAGACCTGAAGGGAATTTCGTAGTGTCTTCCATATGGATCTACAAGAAAAAGTATACAAATCAAGGTTCCTGGTTTGTCTCGGAAAGAATAGACTATGGCATGACATACTCTATTGACCAGACACACTTCTCTAGTAGAAGTATATATTGAGCAAAGAACCACCTATACATAATCGGATTTGTACAAGCTCAGAAGAAACCCATAGATAAGCACATCCAAGAGCTTGAAAGATCAACTAGAGTGATGAATATATTGACCTTTACTACAAGGTTGAAGATGGAAACCTATAGAAGATAACAAGCTCACAAATGGGTGCAAGAGGAACTTTTCAACAAAGTTCAAGATAAACAGATCTTGGTATCTAGTAACCTGAGATAGATACATAGTAGCATAGGATGCTACCTATCACTTTATTACAGAATGCATAAGGAGGATGACGCTCCTATTTAGGGGGAGTGACAGCAGGAGATCTCCGATTTCGACATGGTATGACACGATGGACAACTTCCAGATGGACTAAGGCTTTACCAAGAGTAAAGTGGGTTCCAACCTTCAAGGTTGAATGAAGAAGGTTGGGATATGTCAATGAACTAATAGAATGAACTCATGCAATGATGGAAGAATACTAGAATGGTGTTTGGGATATAGTATGCAAACCAAAAGGAAAGAGTGTGGTATCTTCCAAGAGGATCTACAAGATAAAACATGTTGCTGATGGAAGGAGGATTATCTCATAATTGATTATGAAGAGACATTTTCTCTAGGAGCAAGGTAAACTTCCATCAAACCCATCATGGTACTTTCTTCCATGATGAAGTGGGATCTACACCAGATGGATGTAAATACGACCTTCCTTAATGGCATAATTGAGGGAGAAGTTTACATCAAACAATCACAAGGATTTGAAGTCGAAAATAGAGCGACGCATGTATGCAAGTTGAAAAAGGATCTATATGGACTAAAGAAAGCTCCTAGAGCTTGGTATGGCAGAATAGATAGCTTCTTGAAAAGCATGGAATTTACCAAAAGTAAAGTTGATCCTAACCTTTACCTCAAGGTGATGGATGATGAACCTGGCATACTATTGTTGTGTGTGGGTGATCTATTTTTGACTGGAAATCAGAAGCATATCACACATTGCAAGAAGAAGCTGGCTAAAAAATTTGAGATGAAAGATCTTGGATTGATGCATTATTTTATAGGGCTATAAGTGTGGCAGACCTCAGAAGGAATCTTTCGAACCAAGGAAAGTATGTTGTGGAAATCTTAAGAATATTTGATATGTTGGATTGTAAATCCATGGCCACACCCATGGATACGAACATGAAGTTGTTGTCTCATGAGACATCAAAGTTTGTGGACATGACTCATTACAGGAAGATTATTGAGTCGTTGATATATCTAACAAATACAAGTACATATATATGCTTTGTTGTGAACACCTTGAGTTAGTGTCTAGTTAAATCTAGACGGGTTCACCTGATAGTTGCAAAGCATGTGATGAGGTACCTAAAAGGTACGATGGACTTGGCACTTTACTATGGTAGATGTCATGACTACAGATTATATTAATATACGGATTCAGATTGGGCAGGAAATGCTGCAAACAGAAAGGGAAACTCGGGTGGATGTTATTGTTTAGGATCCTCCATGATCTCATGGTTTAGTAAGAAATATTCCAGTATTTCTCTCTTTACAACTGAAGCAGAGTACATTGCAACTTGCTCCGCTATTTGGGAATCCATATGGATTCAAAAAACCGATGTCATGTTTATTTGACATGGAGTTGGATACCACCATGATTCTTTATGAAAACCAGAGTTGCATAAAGATGACAGAGAATCCTATGGGATATGGTACTGAAGGGATATATAAAACTCTAGTATGTGAGTACTGATGAGCAATTTGTTGATGTGGCGACCAAGCTTCCATGACAAGCTTGGTGTAATTCGAAAATACTTTCGTCTCAAGGAGGAACAGTGATGATGATACTACATACTTTCCTCACAAGGAGGAGCAACGATGTTGATATAGATCTTTCCTCATAAGGAGGAACGATGAAGATATGGACCCTTCTCAGAAAGGAGAAACATGTCGAAGATATGGACCCTTCTTGAAAAGGAGAAACAGGTCGAAGATATGGACCCTTATTGAAAAGGAGAAATGGGTCAAAGATACAGACTCTCTTCATAAAGGAAGAACAAGTCAAAGATATGGACCTTCTTCAGAAAGGAGGAACAAGTCCAAGATATGGACTCTCCTCGGAAAGGAAGAACAGGTCGAAGATATAAAACCCTTCTCGAACAAATGGGGAGTGGGTTGATAATATGGATCCTCCTGGAAAATGGGGAGTGATGATGGGGCTGACATCGATGATGGGATGACAGTGATGCTCCAGCATGAAAGAGGCCAAGTGCGCCTAAATATGTTGACAAGGTCCGACATTCACTTGTGGACGATAGTAGCCTCTCTTGAGGATGGCAAGTATAACACTATGTTCATGGGAGTGGTGCTTACTAGCTAAGGATGGCCCTGTAGATATAACTCTCGCATGGAGAGTACCCACATTCATTTGTGGATACCATAGTATAACATTCGCTTGTGAATGGTCCTAGCCTTCATGCTGAGGATGTCCTATAATGAGTCCTCACAAACGATAGGGCCGATACTTAGGTATGATTGAGATCTGCTTTGTAGATGTTACTCTCGCATAGAGAGTGCCCACATTTAGTTGTGGATACTGTATAATAACACTCGCTCAGGAGTGGTCCTAACCTGTGTGGTATGGATGCTCTACGATGAGTCCTCATGGAAGACAAGACTGGCATTTGGTATGCAGTCAAGATCTACTCTGCAGGAAATACTCTTTTATGGAGAGTATGCCTACATTCATATGTAGATTATGTAGAATAACACTCGCTTGGGAGTGGTCCTAACCTGTGTGATATGGATGCTCTATGATGAGTCCTCATGGATGCCATAGTATAACACTCACTTGGGAGTGATCCTAACCTATGTGGTCTGGATGTTCTACGATGGGCCAAAATTTTGTATGCAGTCGATACCTTCTCTACAGATAGTACTCTTGCTTGAAAGAGTATGCCTACACATAAGTGTAGATACCGTAGTATAACACTCATTTGGGAGTGGTCCTAACCTTCGTTGTATGGATGTTCTACGATGAGTCCTCACAGATAATAGGGCCTGCACCGGGTGCGGTCAAGATCTACATTTAGTTGTAGACGATTCATCTGATCGATTTGATGGATCAAGCTAATGGAGGATTGCATCATCCTTGGACTTATGTCCTAAAGTGATCGAGATTGATCATCCCGCAAATAGATCATGTGTACTGTAGGTAGCATGGTGGAAAAAGATCAAGTAGATCGAAGCACAGTAGTGAAGGATCAAGTAGATCAAAGTGTTGCTGCAAAGGATCGAGAAGATCGAAGTGCTGCTGCAAAGGATTAGAAGATCGAAGTGCTGCTACAAATGATCAAAAGGATCGAACTGCTACTACAAAGGATCAGAAGATCGAAGTGTTGCTGCAAAGGATCAGAAGATCGAAGTGTTGCTAGGAAGGATCGAAAGATCGAAGCGTTGCTGCAAAAGGATCAAGTGATCGTGTGATGCAGAAGATGAAGACATTGAAGAGTAGTTGTTCCAGGTACTGATGAATGTTGAAAACTTCCTATGACATATAGATGTATAACCTCAATGATGTTGCAAATATTGTCTCTTTGTTCTGCTATAATCTATGTTGATGTTGTCAATAGAATAACCTTCTCATTAAGGGGGAGTGTTGAATATTGTAACTTCAAAGGGTATTCTAAATGTATTTGACTAATGTAACCCAAGGGAGATGTTATTATTCCTCAGGCGGGGTGTTACTATTGTAATTGATCATCATAGAGTCATGAGGTAAAGCCTCAATTGTAAGTTGGGTGAATAGTACCCTAATGAATATAATATAATAATGTATTGAGTCTTCCAAAGTGAAGTCAGCCCACTTAGTTAAGTGAAGCCGACTTATTAGGTTAAAAGTCAAGTGACGAAAAGAGTATAAATAGAGGAGATGTGTTTTGCATTTGAATACACACTCACTTGTGTACAATGCATAGGAGAGAAATAGATATATATCAGTTGGAGGGAGGAACACCTTTCTAGGGTCTTGTCTTGTACTTTTTATACATCTTATACAGAGGAAGTTTTGTTGGGTTTTCTTCCCCATGAGGGTTTCCCGGGATAGATCTTTGTGTTCTTTTGTGTGGTTGTGCTTGTCTATGTTTCAGTGATCTTTTTGCTTATGGTTATGTTGGAGTGATGCTAAATGTTAGAAGATCTGATATAACCATTAAAAACTTAACAAAGACATGTCTTACCATTGTGACCATAAGTACACCATCAAATGGTCATTGTATCATAAATGAAGTCAAAAAATCAAACTATAAGGAAGAATGCTTATATTTACAAATCACTACAAACATAAAAAAAGAAAATGATTCCAAAGAACAATCACAAAAGGTTAAGACTCTTTATCATCATCCAAATCATAAGAAATCTTTGAAAAGTTAGATTACATAGAATCATTAGTTGACAAAGAAATGATGATTAACTAAATGGAGAAGTCATCATACATTCAAATTCAAACATCAAAAATAATCAAGACAAAGTTTAGGAGCATCCCGTGGACGAATTGAAATACAAATTCTTGTTGTTGGAATCGAGGATTTGAAATAATAAACCATGATTGAAATCATTAAATTGAAAAACAGCTTGCAATTCTCTGCATTTAAAATCGAACAGCATTCTTCCACTGATTTCCACCATTTTGATTTCCGTTCATGTTTCCTTGCCACTAAGAATCAACGTGCAATCCATTAATAAAACATTCGAATAAAATCGTTGGCATCGAACATTCGAAGGTATTCGTTAATTTCTCTATTAATTACTATCGATTTTTTTTCCATAACTACCATTTATCAAGTAATTATTGTCGTCGAAAGACAAGGAGTCATCATAGTTTATATGGGTGTGTGAATATTCGAAGTCAAAATTAAAACAAGTGGAGTGGTTAAGCGAAGCAAGTCCCTGCCTTTAAAATTCAAGCATCTATGCACTACTCCATGAAGAGCTACAATTGCAACATCTATGCACTCATCCATAAACTGTAAGAAAGTTTACAGCCAGGATTCCACTAACTTGACATTGAATCCTTTCACAACCCTGGCTAGGTCTAGCTTCTTGAGGTTGATGCATGCACCTTCCATTGGAACTTTGATGACGGTTGGGAATAACATGTGACTAGTGTTATCGTGACTTCAATGAGGATACCCAGGACACATTTGATGGTAAGTATGTGATAATTTCTCTAATATGATGAGGGTTGTCCCCAAAAACATCAACGACGTGGTAGGTATTTTTCAGGTGTAATACATATTTTTATTAGCCAAGCATATATAATATGATTTGGACCCTTAGCCTTTGCAGTGCCACTGCAGAAAATAGATCTACTGGGCATAAAGCACCTACAGACATTATAATCATTTCTCACTATTTGATCGTGAATTTGCATTGTTCCAGTGTTCTTAATCTCAAACGGTTATCTAGCATCTTTAAATTATGTCAATTCGGCATCATAGTTATTAATATATAAATGTAATCATAAGATGATAATGTGTCATTAACATGTATTATCAGTTATAATCTCCCTTATAGCTAATTAAATATACAGGTCAAATAACAATTATAAGAGGGAATTATTGCGATCCCACAGAGGTTAGAGAAAATGGTAATGAGTAATTGAGATGAAAAGTTGTAAATAGAAGGTCACGAGTTCAAATCCCCTGTGGGTACTTAAACTCTCTTAAAGACAGTCAGTGCAACATCATTACAGAGGACTTTAATGTTACAATATCTTATAAATAAAGAAGAGGGGGCTCCTTGTCCTTGATTCGTGATCCATATGGTGAATATTTGGAAGATCTTATAGGGTATATTGATTTGGTTGACATTAAGAAGAAAAAGGGAACTTATACTTGGAATAACATTAGAATAACATTGTGTCTCATTTGGACCGTTTCTTGGTAATAAATACTCTCCTTCTATCTAGATTTGTTTTTCAAGTTCAAATTATTCCTTTTGCTACTTCCAATCATAGACCAGTTTGGCTTATGATAGAATAAATGGAAAATAAAGGGCCAATTCCCTTTCATTTTAATCCACTATGGTTAAGTCATAAGGAATTCCATCAAATTACTGAAAATTCGTGGAAAGTTTTTGTGAAAGGTTCCCCATCCTTCATGTGGGAATCTAAGCTTCGTATTCTCAAATTTAAGTTAAAGAATTGGGAAAAAGCTCACTACAAATATCCACAAAAAGTAAGAATGGAATTTCAAATAGATCTGGACTCTTTATATCATAAGATGTAAACAATTGATGTTACTCAAGAGATGCTTCAAAGAGAGCAACAAATAAATCTAAAATTGAATGAAGCTTTTCATAAGGAAGAGGAAACATTGCAGTTAAAATCGCATGTTTTGTGGCCGAAATATGGAGACAGAAAAACCATTTTTTTTCATAATCAAGCAAAAAATAGGCTTAATAATTTAATCCATGAAATTCAAAATGAAGAAGGTGACACGGTCTCTAATGAATCCTACATTCAACAAGAAGCATTCAGACATTTTAAAAATTTGTATACAAAACAGTGGGCAGATTACTCAATTTGCAAATAGGAATTTTTTGAGACCATTCTGAGATTGGTTACCTGTGATGAGAATAATCTGCTGATTAAAAACATTTTTGAAGATGAGGCTTTCACAGTTGTTTGTGGGTTAGGATTGGACAAATATTCTGGGTCAGATGGTTTTACAATTCTTTTTTATAAAGCATGTTGGGCTATTATCAAGGTTGATTTATCTAGGATGTTGAGCTGGACCAAATGAAGAGAAAAAAAAATGGAGGTGCAACTAATTCAACCTTCCTGGCTCTGATTCCAAAAGAGATTCATAGCAATTTCAATGGCCTTCTGATTTCTTTTGGGATTCCAGAGGGCTTCAGTTTCCCTTTTCTTTATATTCTTATGGTTGAATCTCTTGGGAGAAAACTTTTAAAAGAACGGGATGAAGGTAGGATTTGTGGAATCTGTATTGTTCGTGGTATAAAATCT
>LPNX010332090.1:5000-147828 GCA_001517045.1 Pseudotsuga menziesii
ATGATGATGATGACGTTCATGACGTTGATGGTGATGAGGATGATGAGGATCTTCATGATGAGGATGATGATGATGATGATGATGTTCATGATGACTGATGGTGATGATGATGAGGATGATGATGATGATGATGTTCATGACGTTGATGGTGATGAGGATGATGATGATGCTGCTGATGATGATGATGATGTTCATGACATTGATGGTGATGAGGATGATGAGGATGTTCATGATGTTGATGATGAGGATGATGACGATGATGATGATGTTCACGATGTTGATGGTGATGATGAATGATGATGATGATGATGACGATGATGAAGGTGATGATGAATGATGATGATGATGATGACGATGATGAAGGTGATGATGATGATGATGAGGATGAGGATGAGGATGATGATGTTCATGATGTTGACGGTGATGATGATGATGACGATGATGAAGATGAGGATGATGATGATGATGTTCATGATGATGATGGTGATGATGATGTTCATGATGATGATGAGGATGATGAGGATGTTCATGATGTTGATAATGACGATGATGACGATGATGAAGGTGATGATGATGAGGATGATGATGATGATGTTCACGATGATGATGAATGATGATGATGATGATGAATTATGATGATGTTCATGATGTTGATGGTGATGATGATGGTGATGATGATGATGTTGATGGTGATGATTATGAAAAGGATGATGATGAACATGGCGATGTTGACGATGATGATCGATGATCGATGATCATGGTGATGATGATGATGATGATGAAGATGAATATGAAGATAATGACGATGATGATCATGTTGATGATGATGATGATGATGACAATGGTGATGATGATGAAGATGATGAGGAAGGTGATGATGATGATGATGTTGATGACGACGATGGTGACGATGATGATCATGTTGATGATGATGATGATGATGAAGTTTAAGATGATGACGATGATGATGGTGATGATGATGATCATGTTGATGATGATGATGATAATGATGATGATGAAGGTGATGATGAGGAGGAGGATGATGATGAGGATGTTCATGATGTTGACGGTGACGATGATGATGAGGATGAGGATGAGGATGAGGATGATGATGAGGATGATGATGATGATGTTCAATATGTTGTTGGAGATGACGATGATGAGGATGACGATGATGATGACGATGAAGGTGATGATGATGTTCATTATGTTGATGGTGATGATGATTATGAGGATGATGATGATGTTGATGATGATGATGATGTTCATGATGTTGATGATGAGGATGATGATGAGGATGATGAGGATGATGATGATGGTAATGATGGAAATGGTGATGATGATGATGATGACGATGGTGATGAAGATGAAGATGATGGTGATGATGATGAGGATGATGATGATGATGATGTTCATGATGTTGATGGTGATGATTATGATAAGGATGATGAAGGTGATGATGATGGTCATGATGATGACAATGATGACGATGGTGATAATGTTGTTGTTGATGATGATGATGATGGCAATGATGGCAATGGTGATGATGATGATGATGACGATGACGATGGTGATGATGAAGGTGATGATGGTGAAGATGATGATGATGAAGATGAACATGATGAAGATGATGATCATGTTGATGATGATGATGAGGAAGGTGATGATGATGATGATATTGATGACGACGATGGTGATGATCATGTTGATGCTAATGATGAGGAAGGTGATAATGATGATGATGTTGATGACGACGATGGTGATGATCATGTTCATGATGATGATGAGGAAGGTGATGATGATGATGATGTTGATGACGACGATGGTGATGATCATGTTCATGATGTTGATGATCATGAAGTTGAAGATGATGATGATGAAGAAGATGAAAATGATGATGAAAACTATTTGTGGTTTTAACAAACGCGCACGCGTATTTGTATGCACAAAACACGCACGCGTTTTGTTTTTATATAACGCGCACGCGTTTTGTATGATTAAATCACGCTCGCATTTAGTTTAAATTCAAAAATTTATTCCCTCCAAATGATAAGGCCGAGCCTCCACCCATGCTTTCATGGAATTCCTATGCTTATGTGTTTGCTTTGTACTTTGTTTCGGATTCAAAATGCCTGTGCCTTGGAGTATGATAAACCATGGCAAATTCAGCGTTATATCCATATTTTCAATATGCTCGTGTTTAGCGGTTCGTCTGATTATGCTGCACACCTCCATTTTTTTTGAGATTTTAGAAACAGATATGGTTTTTTTTGCAGATTCTAAATATGTAAATTTTAACATGAATACATAATTTTTTCTATTTTTTTCTTATTTATCTTCTGTCATCATTCCTCAACTCAAAAAACACACTGGTAGTGTTTCGTCCATATCTCTTTCGTTTCTGAACCATTTAAAAAAAAAATTGTATGGTGCACTAAAGAACACCAACCTCTACATGCTATAAAAAACCCATTTCCAAATAATTGCATTAAGACATTCAAATGCTGCACCCACAATTGACATACCGTTTTCGAGGTTTGATCTCTTAGATAATTAAAAAAAAAATCAAAAGTATTATTTTTATTATTGGAAAAATAGTCGTGCACTAGTCCTATATGTTCTCTATATTTATACTGGTTTTCATAAGTTTATTCCATCATTTAGACACTCAGACACTGCACCCACAAAAACATATACCTTATAATTTGTCCAAAAAATAAAAAGTGCCCGTTAAACTTTATCTAGCTTTATATAGTTAACAGCATTTTCAATAGAAAAAAAATATATATTTGGAAAGGTCATTCAATTCCCTACATTTCTTGTTTTTTACTGATCGCAAGATTCATTGTGTAAGTGTCTCAAAATATCCATGCAAGTTGATAGATGCCTGTTTTTTCAGTTTTGTATTGCATCTAACGTGCCAAAAGGGACCCTCAACTTCTTGCACACACCCTGTATGAAGAGAATGATGAAGTAGATCAAGTTTCAAATTTTGCATTTATAGCATGTGATCCTGTAGATTTTGATGAAACTGTTAAAAATGATGTTTGGATAAAAGCAATGGATGAAGAAATTGATGCCACAGAAAGAGATAATACTTGGAATCTTGTAGATTTGCCTGATGATAAAAATTGTATTGGTGTCAAATGGATTTTTAAAACTAAGTTAAATGTTGATGGTGATGTTGAAAAATATAAAGCAAGACTTGTTGCTTAGGGGTTTAGTCAACAACCTGGAATTGATTATAATGAGACATTTGCACCTGTAGCCAGACTTGATATTGTAAGGATGGTATTAGCTATTGCTGCTCATAATAAATCGTGTGTACATCAAATGGATGCAATGTCTGCATTTTTGAATGGATCTTTAGAAGAAGAGGTTTATGTAAGACAACCTTCAGGATATGAGGTTGATGGACAAGAAGACAAAGTCTACAGATTGAAGAAAGCGTTGTATGGATTGAAGCAGGCACCCAGAGTTTGGTACAACATAATTGATGAATATTTGAATGGTGAAGGATTCAACAGAAGTCCAAGTGAATCAACATTGTATACAAAGGTAAACCAAGAAGATAAGATACTGCTTACTTGTTTATATGTGGATGATTTGATATTCACTGGAGATCTATCAGTAGATGAGTTCAAGAAAGCCATGAAAACAGAATTTGAGATGACTGATTTAGGAATGATGAAATATTTCCTTAGTATTGAAGTAATTCAATCTGAAGATGGTATTTTGATATGTCAGTCTAAATATGCAAATGATGTATTGAAAAGATTCAGAATGTTGAATTGTAAGCTAGCTGTAACTCCAATAGCAACTGGCACAAAACTCAGTAAGGAAGATGATGGGTCGAAGGTTGATCCAACGATGTATAAGAGACTGGTTGGAAGTCTCATGTACTTAACTGCAACAAGACCTGATATAATGTTTGCAGTAAGTTTAATTTCAAGGTTTATGGAAACACTAAAGAATACCCACTGGCAAGCTAGAAAGAGAATCCTAAGATATATTGCCGGAACAACAAATTTTGGTATCCAGTATACATCTAATTCAAATTTTAAGTTGATTGGATACACGGACAATGATTTTGTAGGTTCTATAGATGATAGAAAGAGCACATCTGGATATGTGTTCAGTTTTGGATCGGGATCAGTAGCATGGGCATCGAAGAAGCAGCCCATTGTGACACTGTCTTCTGCTGAGGCAGAGTATGTTGCTGCAATAGTAGCTGCATGTCAAACAGTTTGGATGAGAAGAACTCTTTCTTAGTTACAACATGAACAAAATGAACCAACTCCAATATTTTGTGATAATAACTCAGCTATTGCACTATCAAGAAATCATGTGTTTCACAAAAGAAGTAAACATATTGATACACGGTATCATTTTATTTGTGAACTGATAAACAACAATGAAATCAATGTGGAATTTTGTACATCAAGAAATCAGTTTCCAGACTTGTTTACAAAACCATTGGGAAAATATTTGTTTGAACTTCATAGGAAAAACATTGGGGTTTGTAAGCTGTAACAGAAATCAAGTGTTACAAAATTTTGTTTTTTGAAGTGTAGTAATTAAGGGGGAGAATGTTGGAATGATGTAATTACTCCACCGCCAGGCTGCAACATATTTTGAAGTGGCAACATCAGCTGCCGGAAATTTGAAGAGCCATCACCGTTCAACTTGTGGCCGCCGCAACACTGAAGAGTCACAGCACCGCCTCAACACCTGACAAAACAACAAATTATTAAATCATAAAAATCATTTTTATATGTCAGTTGAGCGAATCTATTTTCTGAAGAGGCAGCGTAGTTTATATTTCTGTCAAACTGTAACAGAGCATTAAAACATATTGTAAATCATTTGAACAGAGAAGCCTGTTTTGTTAGCGAAGGGCCAATTAGCACTTAATGGCCGACTTAGTTAAAATCCTATAAATACTTGCTTTGTAAACCATATTTCAGAGCCTGAATACAAACAACAGAGCGTAATAGAAACATAGTTGAAACTCTGATAATTTCCTGTGTAATTCTGTTTTTGAAAAAATTTAGTTTTATTTTTATTTTTTATGTTGGCTTGCTGTAGTAGCTCGTGTTTTTAGTTTGAATGTTGTTTATGTATTAAGTAGAATATTTGTGATAAGTTTCTAGACTCAGGGGTCATCAAATCAGTGCAAAAATAGAGAGCTGTGAGTAGTTGCAGCTAGTGGATTTAAGCGTATAAAGTGTTGCCGGCTGTAACAGCTAGCTGCAACACAATTTTGGAAGTGCCAGTAGCAGTAGCAGCCGTGCTGCAACAATCCTGTACGTGCTGGGGTTGTTAGTTTGAGCTATGTCAGTAAAGCTGTACATAGCTGTGAACAGCTGTACATTGTTGTACATTGTTGAGAAGAGCTGAACATTGACTGTAAGTGATTTTTTTGAGGCGATGGAGTCCACTGTTTGAACAAGAGTTGAGTCTACTCCACTCCATGGTTGATAGCACGGAAGAAGCCCAATTCTTGGCATGCCTCTCTCAGTTTGTGAAGCTCGGTCATAATTATGATGATGCGCATCTCCTACAGATTTCCATGGAAGAAGAGAGAAATCAATCGCTGGGAGATCAACGAATTCGCAGGGGGCTGCTGCCATGGCTATCACTTTCACTCTATGGAGAAAGAAGCAATTAGTTGCGTACACTCTTCTACTTGGTACTTGGAAGGAAGCGCCCCCTTTTATAAAAGGTTCTTAGCTTCTTAGTTCTGACGTGTAAAGTATCCAGTTAATTTGGCAGGGTGTCAAGACAAGTGAATATTATAAACTCGCTCGTCAAATATTAGTCTGGGTTATGGTGGGTTGGTGTTGAAGCCTGTAGAAAATAGACGTCTCCTCCATTGTTATCAAAATGGATGATAATTCTTATCGCGTGATTTGACTTGGGTTCGCTGTATTGCTTATCGTCTGGAGAGATTGGACGCCAATTTCATCAATTTCATACGAGCGGCACAATTTCTCAAAACCAACGAAGAACAATGGAGCCACGTCTAGGAAATTTGGCAAACTAATGTAACCAAAGAGATTTGTCAAATTAATGTAACCAAAGAAAGAGCAAGACTGGAACCCACGTGGAATATTAGAAGGATACCTAGAATCGACCCATGAATTCCTTCTCAATGGAGAAAACTTCCTTAATATCGTCATTTATATTATTTTATTTTAATAGTCATTTAATTTATTACTTTATATTTTTTTAAGAGAAATTTACCAAAAAATTCATCAATACTTTTCCATATTTTATGGATGATAGAGATAGTAAACCGTTAGTTATCCTAACAAAAAGCCTGACTCCAAGGAACTCGAAGAAATAACAATCACATGATCATTAAATTTTTTATATTTTTAAAGTTAAGTTTTCACAAAAACATTTTATGAAAATTTCTATTTAATATTTATAATACATTTTTTAATGGTTCATTCAAACAATATTTGTAACCATTTTTTCAATAAACACACATGTGTTCCGATAAGGTTATTGTGTGACTTAGAAATGCAGAAGTGGTTCATTACACTTAACTATTTTAATAAGCAATACCTTTTTGTCTTAATACTAGCAACAACCATATTAATACGATTAATATGTTTGGAATACGCAGAGAGGAATATATCACCACTGAAGTTAATTTAATAATTGTATCATGATTAAAGTTAATCGAATAGTTATCCAATATAATTGCGATTAGAGTTAAAGTTAAGCTAATAGTTGTAGAATCACTGGATTTAAACTAATAATTGTATCTAATAGTTAATTTAAAAGTTAATACATCAACCGTTTCACTTCAATTAAAATTTGTAATTAGAGTTGAAGTTAAGTTAAAGTTGTATCATCATTGGACTTAACCTAATAGTTATAATTTTTTTTCATAAAGAATGTGTCAATTACTTGTATCTAATAGTTAATCTAACATAAAAACCACTTAAGTTGTGGTTGTTAAGCTCATAGTTGTATCATCATATTGGAGTTAAGTTAATAGTTGTATTTAATAATTATTTTAAAATTTAATATAAATCTATTGTAGTTAATAAAAGAGATTTGAGTTATCCTGACTTCTAGCTTCCAAATGGAGATGGACTAAGCCTTATGCACATTAACTGGACTCCCAATTGGTAGGTGGAGTTCTAGTGTCACATCAGTTGCACATTACCATGCCACTAAGTTTAGGAATTATATTATCACATGAAATGCACTTTACTTCGAGCTGCTAGATGGAGTTCAACCGTCACATGGACTACACATTACCATGCCATTAAGTTTAGTTATCACATGAGCTATTTTTTATTTTTTATAATTGTTTATAAGGTGTTCGAACGATTAATAGTTAATTTAAAAGTTAATATAAATCTATTGTGATTAATAAAAGAGCTATGAGTTATCCTGACTAAGCCTTATGCACATTAAAGAAACTCCCAGTTGGTAGGTGGAGTTCGAGTGTCACATGAGTTGCACAATACCATGCTACCAAGTGTAGTTATCACATGACTTGAGAGGAATTTATTAGGAGTTCGAGCTATTTTATTAGGAGTTCGACTGCACATTAGCTAGACTCCTAGATGCCAAATGTAGTTGGACTAAGCCGTAAGTAATTAGAGTTGAAGTTAAGCTAATAGTTGTAAAATCATTGGACTTAAGCTAATAGTTGTATCTAATAGTTAAGCTAATATAAATATATTGTAGTTAATAAAAGAGCTATGAGTACATGACTGCACATTAGCTAAACTCCTAGATGCCAAATGCACTTCGACTAAGCCGTAAGTAATTAGAGTTGTAGTTAAGCTAATAGTTGTAAAATCATTGAAGTTAACATAATAGTTGCATATAATAGTTAAGCCAATAGTTATCCAATATAACTTTGATTAGAGTTGAAGTTAAGCTAATATTTCTAGACACATTTGAGTTAAGCTAATAGTTGTATCTAATAATCGAATAGTTGAAGATTAATTTTAATTTTTACAACTATCACTAACTCTAGTTATCACATGTTAATTAAATTATTTTTTATTTTTTTGAAATTATTAATTATTAATTATTAATTTTGGACGACATTCATATAATCAATATGAATCAATATGGAGAGTACACTTGTCTCATTCTTTAGATGAAAAAGCATATATGGTAATCCACCCCAAAATTCTAACATATATACGCCTCCCTATAAACGTAATTACTCATATTTATAATGGTTATTATATTAGTTTCTTATATCTTATCTGTGTTTATTTATATACATGTTGGAAATATTTAAGTTATTCCTCTTATGAATAAAAGTAAGCTTTTAATAAAATTTATTCTTATATATTTTATATTTTAGTAAGGAATCATTAAAGAGATAATATATATCAAAATTCTCTATATAGTAGATATAAAAACGATACTTAAGATTTGTATGCTTTATTAAGGTATTGCTATTAATTATGGTCCAACTTAGATTTTATTTGTTATTTATTATTAAAATTTATTATAGGTTAACACATTTTTTCATAATTGAAATTGAATTGATAGTATTTTCATTTTATTTGTTATTTATTATTAATATTTATTATAGGTTAACACATTTTTTTCATAATTGAAATTGAATTGGTAATATTTTCAATTGCACATCATTTTGATATAAAATCTTATTTTATATAGTATTATTCTTTATTAAATCATTATTCCTTATTAATGATTACTTACACTTGTTATTTCTTATCATCAATTTATTACATTTTGAAGTTTTCTTTGAGATTGATAAATATTTATTTTTTATTCAAATACAATATACAGATTAAATTATTACCTACCCACTCTTATGTATATTTTAATAATTAATTATTACTCTTAACACTTTATTAAATTCAAATATATATTTCATCGTTAATAATTAAATATATAATATTTTATTAAATAATTAATAATTAAATCTTAATTATGAAAAAAATGATCGATAAACAATAACAATAACTAATAAAATTAAAATTATAAAACATAATTATTTATTAGCAATCTTTTATCAGAGTGTTAAATTGTAAAGTGCAACTCTCGCTACTATGTAAGAAATTTGTATGGTAAAGTGCAACTCTCACGATACTATGTAAGAAATTTGTATGTATAAACCATGTGTACGAAACTTATACCTCCTAATGATTCGTAAAATACATGACAGTTTGAACAGAGTCAATTATTACAATCTAGATGAAAAAATGAATTATCCTTCATAAAAATATTTTATATTATATTGTTTATTTAATCATTATTTTATAAAAAATAATCAAAATAGCATCTCGAAATATATGATAAGATAAACAGATCAGATCATATCAAGAGGAGGGGTTTCCACTTAAGATTTAACAGATAAATGAAGGAGAAGACTGACGGTCTCTCATAGTTACGACGTAATCACTCTATCTATATATATACCGAATGTATTACATAGTATTATCTTGGACTGCATGTGCGTGCTTGCTTACAAGTATTAATAATTCTAGAAGAACAAAGCATCGATATGTAAAATAAAATGATAACGATCAATCAGGTATATAATATATCTTATTATAATTTGCAATTATTGCAGTTCTAGTATCGGATACTCAACATTCATCGTTGGAACTGCTATTCCTTTGTATCTATAAAAGAAAGTAAGCAGGAGGCCCGCCCAAAGTTGGGCCAGCTTGGATGTAATAGGCCTTTAGATCTTCAAACGTAACTGCTTTGTATTTTTGAGGATGCTTCTCATCGATCAGCTCTTCAGGAGCACGAATCTCGGTTTTGTCTGTAAAATCCAGAAAGAACGCCATGGACAGCCTTTCAGATCCTCCATATACCACACGGTGTTCTGCGCTGCGGTATCTACCATTACTCCACATCTGCAGATTACCATCGCTATCACTGGTGTTAGTTACCACAATTCCTATACAACACAACGCAACACAGATCCAATTACATTAAGGAAAACAAGTGGGCGAATTTAAGATTGACCTGTAAACAGTCGCCGATGTTAACAACAAACGATCCATGCAGGGGCTTCGTATTAATCCACTCTCCTTCCTTTGTCCGGATCTGAAGGCCGCCCACATCGTCTTGGTACAGAATTGTAAGGCAGCCGATGTCTGTATGAGCTTTTGAGTAAAACTGCTGGCGATGACTACGATCATCGCTTCTGTTGTGATAGAAATTCATGCGTAACCAACCTTGAGATTTATCAAAGAGGGGTGATGAGTAGTGCTCAGTCACGTCAACACCCAGACTGCAAAGAATCACTTTCAAGATCCCATGTGACACCTCCCTCATCTCCGAGTTGTATTCGTGCATCGTCTCGCTGCAGCAGCAGTACATGATCAAATATAGGTAGGCTAGCACTCAATATATAAAAGAATGACTTTAAATATAAACATATAACATGAAGATAACGAAAACAAACCGGAATTTGTGGTTTCCTTGGGGCCATAGCTTGGAAGAGATGTCATCTACTGAACTATCGTCGGGAAAGACCATTCCCTCAGGCAGTGAATCTTTACCCTCAGGACCCGTCCTGGGTGGGACATAACCAGTATTGAAAATGGAGGAAGTGGCTCTTTCTTTTTCATCAGCGGGCAGCCTAAACATGTCTCGGGCGATGGAGTCCACTGTTTGAACGAGAGTTGAGTCGACTCCATGATTGATAGCACGGAAGAAGCCCAATTCCTGGCACGCCTCTCTCAGTTTCTGAAGCTCTTTGAGGTCATAATTATGATGATGGGCATCTCCTACAGATTTCCATGGAAGAAGAGAGAAATCGATTACTGGGAGATCAACGAATTCGCAGGGGGCTGCTGCCATGGCTACCACTTTCACTCTATGGAGAAAGAAGCAATTTGTTGCGTACACTCTTCTACTTGGTACTTGGAAGGAAGGAAGGAAGCGCCCCCTTTTATAAAAGGTTTTAGGGTTCTTAGTTCTGACATGTAAAGTATGCTGTTAATCTTAGTAGTACTGGTAGGCCGTCAACACATGTGAATATTATAAAATCGCTCGTCAAATATGTAGTCAGTAGAAAATACACGTTTCCTACATTTTTATCAAATTGGATGATAATTCTTATCGCATGATTTGACTTGGGGCGAAGTGATCAGGTTAGCTGCATAATGTAGTCTAAGACCATTCAACCATTCAATCGAGTGGCATCAATTTCATAGGCAGTAAGCTAAACTCTAACCAATTGCACTTAAAATCGTTTTGAGTTTTTGTTTTAAGCTAAACTCTAACCAATTGCACTTAAAATCAACAATCGGTTGAGTTTTTGTTTTAATTTGGTGGAAATTTTTGAGAGGGTAAGGTTTTTGTGAGTTTTTGTTTTAATTTGGTGGAAATTTTTGAGAGGGTAAGGTTTTTGTGATTGGAATTATATAATTGGGTGTCGGTAGTAGAGAGTCTTGAATTCATTTTTTAATAAAAATTGCAATTTTATCATTGAAAATTTTATTTTTAACAAGAAGTAGTATTGCCAGATTTTGATCAAACTTATCTAAAAAGGTTCAGATGGTCTAGAGATGAGCTAACTCTATTTCATAAGATCGGTACAATTTCTCAAAACCAACTAAGAACAAAACCAATGGAGCCACCTGACTGGCGAATTAATGTAACCAAAGACAACGCAAGAAAGACTAGAACCCACATGGACCACTTTTGATATGTATATTCGAAGGATACCTAGAATCGACCCATGAATTCGAAGTCAATGGAGAAAACTACCCTAATATCGTCATCTCTTGACTTTCTTTACAGGAAATTAAGTTAATGGCCGTCCTAAGGAAATCAAGACATTTAATAAGCTTGGTACTATGCAGATTTTTAGTTTTCAATCAGCAATGACGTCTTGTCTCAAGCAATACCATAGACAATTTGAATATGCAATGACGGCCATAATATAACAAGACCATTGACAAATTACAATTTGAAGAGAGAATGCCCTCATATAATAAGGTTCAACCAGTACATGATAATTCTTAGTGGATTCCAACTTTAACTTTTAAAATAAAAATAGACTTGATTTGTGAAGATTCAAAAAAATATTACATCATAAATGCTTTTTAGCGTGATATTCTCTATGAGTTGCATTTTTCTTTTCACACCAGAAAAATGCAACTTTAAACTTTATTTAAATTGGAAAGTTGCCTTAAAAGACTCTTATTTTCTAAGAAGAGAAGAGATCCATACTTTCATAAATAACCCTTGTTTCTTTACAGTCAGAGAGGACAAGCATCAGAGATGACAAACATAGCTTACAAAAAATATTGGTTAATTACCCTGCTATAAAACTTATCACGTAACTACTTAACTCAAGAGACTTAAAAACAATGAGTGCCTTAAAGAGTTAGTCAATACATAACAGCCCATGCCATGGACCTGGTTCCGCCTGTTTTGATAGGCCATCCGCCACTGAGTTCAGCTCTCTGAAGATGTGATTGAAGAAAAGCTGTTAAAAATGTGAAAGGAAATCATTTGTACGTCTTACCCAATGGTGAAGCGTCATTGTGTGAAAGGAATAGGAATAAGCTAGCTATGGAGCAAACCTCCCTCCATCGGACGGAGGGGGAGCTCCTCCTCCATCCGATGGAGGGAGGTTTGCTCCATAGCTAGCCCACGCCAAAAGAATATTTCCCTGAAACCCAGTCCAAAATGACTCTATTTATGGAGTTGCATCTGCAGTAATTGGAAATGGAAACACATTATATTAATACACCATAAGAAAAGGCTTTGAAGCAACGCCATAAATCTCATAGAAATAAAAAATAACCTTATGTATGTGAAGTGTTAAAGATTTAACATTGGAAAGGTAAATTTGGAAAATAAACTATACCCGATAAAATTTACAACTAAGGCAAAGGATGAGAGAAACTATATCTAAGGCTTCTCCAATACACTTTATTATATGTAAAGAATGCATTCACTATGATTGTGAAAAGACGTATCTTATGACACAGCGTTGTCTAGACATGGTGATAATAGGTTAGTGGGAGAAGCCACACATGGTGATAATAGGTTAGTGGGACAAGTTATATTGGGTTTGTAAAATTTCATTAAAATTCAACAAGAGTTCAAGAGTTCTTCATGTGAACACTATTTAGACTCTCACACAACATTTCTACAAAATTATTACTATACACTAATCAACTTTCGAAGGGGTAACGAATATTATTATAATCGTTGTTTTAAATATATAAAAAAATTTTGAGGGAATTTTAAAATTAATATTTTGTTATATTTTTATATTTAATAAATTGAAAAAGCTTATAACGTCCGATGAGATTTATTTATTAATGGAAAAAATTTGAAAACAATAAATTTGGTAGTTTTTTTTATATGAAGAATTTTTTTTGAAAAATATGGTTTTTTTGTTATTCATAACAAAAAAACTTAAAATATACAAAAGAGAAGACAACTTTCACAACAATAATACCCAAGCAAACCACAAAAGTGATTTGCGCCCCTCCTAAAAAATCTAGAAAGAACCCATGGTGATCAGTTGCTTATCAATCACTTCTTCGGAAAACATTAGTCTTTCCAAGCTTCCAATAGCTTTCTTTCAGAGCAAGTCCACTTCACCGTTGAACTCTCTAAAAAAGTGCTTGTGGCTAATGTGCATGAACTTACTTTGAAATTCGATAATCCTTTGCTTTCAATGTTCCATAATGGCCACCTGTGGATTAGAAATCTTTTCATCCCAAACAGAATTGCCAACCACTTGCAAAGATGTGATTCGTTTGAAAATAGAAAAAAAGTAATACACCCTACAAAGCTAGCAACTAAGTCTTGTATTGATGCCAACTCCACACCCCATCCATAGTGAGAACTTGTGTTTATTATTGACTAGTCGAGTGACCATACCAGTGTAATACCCCTGGTAAAACTGAAAGTAATTTTGTTTAATATTGATTTTGAGATAACCTGAAAAACAATGTAGAAGTATTATTTTATGATTTTTTTTTATAAATATTTGGATACAAAAGTTAGACAGCCATGCAGTTAATTGACAAAACTTAAGTTTAGGTTTATAATTGAATACTCAACTATCTTTAAGAAGACAAGTAGCTAGTCTTAGGGGGAGTTAGTTACTAGCTAATAAATCCCTAGGAAAGAAAATGAATGCACACAAAAAGAGAGAAAGGAACAAGAAGAAAAGTCTGAATTTTTTTTGCGAGAGAACACTAGAAAGTGTAGGCTATGATTAAGTCATTATAGAGAGCGCAGAGCTTCCAGAGAACACTCAAGAGTGCCAGGCTTTGGAACACAGGACTTCCAATGAACACTATAGAAGAGTGTTAGGTTCTGTGAGTAACAAATTCCTACTAATCGACTACTGTCGACTTGGAAAAATGAGGAAGTGAAAAACATAAACTGTGGTTTTGGGAAAGGGGGTGGAATCCTTGTAGATTGAAATATTTTTCGAGGTTCCTAAGGTCGGGTGGAGCATGGTTGTTCAACTTCTAGTTCCAAAAGATATTCAGATATGCTCATCTTGAACCTAACTTAGTATATTTACTAAATTATTTGTTTATATTATATGCATTCACTATGTATGAGCAAGTTCTGTTAAAGAATGGTAAATTTTTATAG
Source organism: Pseudotsuga menziesii (assembly GCA_001517045.1). Lineage (NCBI taxonomy): Eukaryota > Viridiplantae > Streptophyta > Pinopsida > Pinales > Pinaceae > Pseudotsuga > Pseudotsuga menziesii. The sequence goes on from LPNX010332090.1 coordinate 19,611, forward strand.
ATATATTCACTATTGGTTTTATATATCCTTTATATTGACAAATTACCGATGAAAATGATGCATTCCTTAGTTACCCTTGGATAAGTCACAATTCTAAAAAAGATTATTATCGACATGCTGTGTTAAACCCTCTTATAAAAACCCTAGTACAAGGATGTTAAATTATTCGATTAGAGAATACTATCAAAATAAACATCTATATATTTTCTTTTAAACACAACCAAAATTCATTTAGAAATTGTAACAAATGAACTGTAATAAAAATGAGCTGACAATATGGCATAATCAATTCAAAGGATATAAAAATGAACCCTAACACATTTCATTAACAATTATTATGATTATCCATGTTTCAAACATCGTTTTGTTTACTCTTAAAGAGTAGTAGAGTTAACATATGGTACTCCCCTTTTACTTTGTAAGAAAAAAACAATTAAACACTAGAGAAAACTTATAAACCCTTTCTCATTTGCGTTGGAAAGTTAAGAAAGGAAAAAACCTGATAATTTTCAACTAGAAATTGAAAAACTGAGCAATTAAAATACCCTTCCACAGTTGTATACAGAGATTCATTCACAATCCAACAAACTTTGTAGGTATATAGAAATACAGAGCATCTATAAGATGTTGTGTTGACAGAATAACCATTATTAAGTAAACAAAAATAGGGTTTGGAACCCGATAGTTCCCTCTTAACAAACTTGTGTATTTGGGAATGTAAAAAGCAATAGAAGATTATTTGGAAGGAAGCATCATTCCTTATACCACACCATTACTAGTATAACCACGTAGGGAGCCAAGTATAAGGGCTTACCGAGCAAAAGGCACGCATACAACACCTACCCATTGCCTAACCGCCGCTAGAAACACCTGCAAGAAAACATGTAAGGGTTAGTAGATTATCCAATAATTGAAAAATACAAGTTTATACGTCGAACTGGAGGAAAAACGTAATGTCGAAATACAATAAAAAATGTTAGAAACTATGAGAAGTTTGAAGGCTGACTTAGATAGACTTAAGGCGGATAATGTTAAACTAATGAATGCTAAATCAGATCAGAAAGAGATCAATGAATTAATTTTAAAATAGACCAAGCAACATAAAAAAATAACAGTCAGAACTTTGGTAGTACGGGGAAGAAAAGAAAGGAAAATACAAAAAGTTGCAGTAGTGAAGAAACCATAGACAATATTCAAATGATCTCCAAAGAATTAAAGAAAGTTGATGAAACAAAATATAAGAAACAAAAATGAAGATCTATGGAACTACAAGGGGAATTTAAGAAATTAATATCTCCGATGTTTGATGGGGAATCTGAAGAGGTTGTGGAAGTTGGGTTATTAAATATAAAGTGATATTTTCAAGTATAGAGTTATGATGATAAATTGAGGACATGTTTGGCTATTTTCCAACTTGAGTGGGAAAGATGCTATGTGGTGGCAGGAAGCTAAAAGTGTAAATAACATATGCAGTAAGGAGTTAAATTGGAATCTTTTTAAAAAACTATTTTAAAATAAATACATGTCAGAGTGACATTATGATGAAAAATCCAAAGAATTTAATGACCTGAGGTTGGGACAATCAACTATGGAGGAGTTCATAACAAAATTTGTCAATTTACAACATTATGTACCATACCTGAAGGACGAAACGGAAAAAGTATATCAGATTATCAATTGTCTACCTCTGGTGTACAAGGATAAAATTGAGTTTGGCATGCCCAAGAACATAGATGAAGTAATTAGGAAGGCTAAACTCTGCTACCTTTTATTTAAAAAAATATCTGAACTAAGTAGGACTTGGAAATACAAAAAGAATGAAAAGAGGGATCAACGCCAGAAGGGATTTAAACCTTCCCCTTTTAGGAAAGAGAAAGGAGTTATATAGATAACAAATATAACAGGTCGGGTTCAAACACAAAAAATAGATTAAAAGGTGCATGAACTATTAGTAGCGGAGGGAATAACAAAAAAAAAAAAATCAACTGTTGGGGTTGCAATGGACCTCATTTATACAGGAACTTCCCCCACAATCCTTATAGAAAAATGGCTCCCTTAAACATGCAGGAAGACATCTATCTCTTTTGTAGGTGTGAAGATCCTTTGGAGCTTCTGGAACATTTGGATTATAGGAGAAAGCTAGGACCAACCTTCATAAACAAGTTACACTAATTTTCTGCTCTATTTCTCTCTCAAATATCTAGATAGCTGAATGTCTGCAAGTTTAATTTTGGTATGTTGGTGACCCCAGACCCTTAGGTCATAAGGTAGAATTTATTTGAACAACAATACTGGTGACTCCACTGGGGAGACTAACCTATTTTGGGTCTGTTCCATAGGTTTTCCTTTCCAGTTTTCTCTGTTTGATGCTGTAAGTGTTTTGCTTAGTTTTTACCTTCAGTTTTCATTGTTTCATGCTAAGAATCCTTTAGTAATTTCTTTTTCTTTTGAAAAAATTGAATGTAATCGCGGGTTGTTAATACATACAGTCGTGGGTGCTATATTGTATTCGTTGGTTGACTGTATATACAGTCGTGAGTCATCCGGGGGTTGTCTTAGTGACTGTCAGTATTTCCTATAGGTATAAGTCAATTTGTTAGGGTTTTGCTTGTTCTTTTCTTTCTGACTTGTCAGGTGTCTGTAAGGGTTCTTATTTAGCAATGTATTGTTGTTGTAGGCATGTGCATTTCAATTTTGCTTGGTGATCAAGTGTTTTTTGAGAAAGTTAGGTCTGAACCCTCTTTTGTGAATGTCTTGGGTCTTTCCTTATTCGTTGTTTGGTTTGAATGCTTGTGTCTTCATAGGTTACTAGTGTCTATCAATCCTTGTAGGACAGTGATATACCTTGGATTGTTGTTGTGGTAATCTAGGTTAGTCTTTTTTACCAATTTTTGGATCTATTGGTCTTACCAAGTCAATAGTTCTATCCAAATTAGGGTTTGAGTCATCTTTTCTTGATTTGTTGAAGGTTGTTACTGTAAAGATCTGACTAGTATCATTTACATTCATATATGATTAGATTGCTTAACTTGCTTAAGGTGCATTCAATTGCATAAAATTTTTGAATGTTTTGAAAAAGAGAGACAAAACGAAGTTTTCATTTCCATTAGCTTTGCATTAGTTTTTTTTCAATGCATTTTCATAAAAATAAAAAATATTAAAGTCTTGTGTTTTTCAAAATCATTTACAAAGTTTCATTAGTTTCATTTAAAAAAAAAAAGGGAAAAAGAGCATTGTTAGTTGCATTTATTTTGAAATGTATACATCATTTTCTTTCACATGTTGAGTCCAAACACCATTCAGTCCCACTCCACTAACTTCTGAGTAATAAATCCATAAAAAGAATGCTTAACTTAAAATTTATTAGTAATCTTTCTTTGTATAGGTTCGATCATCAACTAGCTTAGGTTAGGTTCTTGGACTAGGAGATTTTAACTGTCCAAGAGCACTTTGATTTAGACATAGTGGCCTATCTTTAGGTAAGTCCACTTCTACAAGGGATAATCCAAAAATCTCCTCTAACATAGGATTCAAGCACGAGGCCGTGAGAGAAGTTGGTTGAGGAGATAACCCTCCAATTCCTTGTTTGATCGTATACCAAGATTGTTGTGTGTACAAGGTTCTATCAATACCACTTCTTGGGCCCCATGAGGTGTCGACATTGGTAGGATATAGGGCTTAGCTACCCTGCCCATGCACATCGATCAGGCCAGCCACTGTTTCACCGGACTCTCATTGTAGATTTGGTAGCCTTAGTCTCCAGACACTAGGATCTCACATAGGTGGCATTGGAAGGCTATTTACAGTGATACTAGGACAGACTTGGAAGGTAACCTTGGTTGATAATTTGGGAGAGTGGTTAGGTGATTCTAGTGCTTGCACCCAGAAAACTCTTCACGAGACGCCAAGTAACCATCCTTCGATATTCAATCGTTGGATCTTGGCCAGAATCACCCCAGACTTTCCTTTGGAAGGTGTATCTTTTATTTGGTGTGTCTATGTCACTTAGGAAACTTTTAGTGTGTGCTCTTTGGGTTGTTTGTGTTTAGTTGTCCTTTAGGTGTATGAGTCATATTTTTAGCTATGGAGGACCATCCTCTTCGTAGGTTTAGAAGGTTGAAAAACATTCCTCCATCTGTTACAGTGGAGCCTCCACCACCACCTCAAAGGCAGAGACTTGACACAGACGGTTCTTTCGAACCGACTGGTGTTAGCGAAGTTCCAAGTGAGCTAGAACTTAGACTTAATAAGGAAGAAAACCCACCAGTACAGATAGAATACTTGCACGCTAACGAGTTTGCAAGGAATTTTAATACACCTCTAATTGATATGAACGATCCTATGATAGTCCAAGTCCTTCCTTTCAGTCCACCTATTTCTGGTATTTCTTTGAGCCCGTATATGTCTAATACAGGAGAGGTCATGTCAACCCCTACTTCAGTTGTGTTGGCTGGTAGAGTCTCACCTCCCCCAGTGAGTGCTCCAAGACCTAGTGCATCTACTCCACCTCTTTCTTTGAGTGCTCGGGTGTTCAATCCCTCAACATTGTCACGTCCCCAACCCTTACTCGACAGAGACAATGCGACTAACATCTAAAAACCCGGGCCAACTAAGCCCCATGAACATAATATAAAAATTGCTTAAAAATAAAACATGCATAAGTATAAATAGATGCATAATGAAATGTACATGATATATACAACGAAAGAAAATCATTCATTCAACATGTTCATCATAATTTCATAATAATTCATAAGCAAATACAGTTGCAGAACTTAAATACACAAGAATACTTATCTTTGAAAGAAGCTCGTCCTGCAACCAGCTATGTTGCTACAAAATTCCACCCAAACATAGGCCAGTGTGCTCTTTAATCTCTCAGCAACATTGCCACCCCCAAGCTGGGCACGATCTTCCCCAAGGAATAAGGAACACTAGCATACTTCACCCATAGCCAAGGATACAATTAAAATTTAGTCAAGCCAACACAGTTGGGTTTATCAAGCTTGCACAGGCAGTGGTTTACACTTAGCCAAATTCACATAAGCCACACCCAAGCCAACAAATGGGTTTATCAGGCTACCAGCCAAGCCATCCTTCCAGTTGGGTTTATCAGGCTGTCAAGGAGGTGGAAAGTTTGTCTGCTAAGCTAGTGAGCTCAACCCCAGAGCTATGAACACCCACACCGGATCTAGCCTGATTTATAAACAATTACACATCTAACACAAATAAGGATTCCCTTCTCTGCTACATAGTCCCTTAGGCCATGCCTTCCTTTCCAGTGCTATTCAAGGCATGCAAAGAAGAAACCCAGTCTTCTAGATCGGTCTGTGAGGTTCTTTCACACATTACGTTTATTAAGCAAGTATAAACTCTATTTCCATTCATTCAATCAATTCAAATGCCAAACATGGATGCACACACAACAATCTCAATCCTGGAATTTATCAAAACATAGTAGACACTGGGGATTGCATACACACACAGAAATTTATGAATTTTTGAACATTGTCGGTGCCAGACTGATTGCTGCAAAATACCAAAATGAAAATGTTGTCGGTCTTTCAAATCAAAGACACAAAATCGGATTCAGGGTAATAATGTTTAGGAAAACAACTAACAAACAGGGGAAAATGTGAGAGAGGACAATCCACAGAGGAAAAATAAAAACGTCAAGGATTCAGATTGCCAGACAGGAGAAATCCCAGAAAGGTTCAGATTCAGAATCATTTTTTTCTTGCTTGCTGCTGTGTGAATGCCGAATTGTTTTTTCAAAAACATTTTGTTCATTTCAATTCATGAGGGAAGATGAAACACTGCCGCATGAGGGAAAAGTGGTTGTTTTTGGTGTTTTCTTGCCCAAGAAATTCAAAAACCATTTTTCCCAAAGTGGGGCTCTTCCCAATTCGAATTTCCCCACTCTTCCAATCCCCCACTCCCTCATCCTTAGGAAAAATCATGCCCCCATATCATTTAGTTGCGTTGACATAGTCGGCTGTGGGTTTTAATTAAAATTGAAATTTTAAAATAATTTTCAGCTATTAATGTTTAGCTAGCATAAAAAAAATACCATCAGCCACACCTTAATTTCCGAAACATAAATACGAAATTGATGGTGGGTATTTTTCCTAGCTCTGCACCATGATTATTTACATCATTTTATTTAAATGCAACGGGGTCAAAATCGGGGTGTTACATTCCCCTCTCCCTTCAACAGCATTGTCCTCAGTGCTTTACAACATTGAACAAAAATGCTTGCTAGTACTGCCCTCAACAATCCGCAGATTCGAACAAAAATGGATGTGCCAGTCGCATGGCATCCTCCAGCTCCCATGTAGCTTCTTCAGGATCGTAGTGCTCACATTGCACCTTCACCCTTCCTATTGCTCGGTTCCAGAGCATGGTGACCTTCCTGGCGAGGATGCGCATAGGCTTGATTTGGAACTCTCCCTCTGATTCCACCTGAATCACATCCCAATTTATTACATGGTTAGGATCATGTACATACTTCTTAAGAAAAGAAACATGAAAAACATTATGAGCTCTAGTTCTAGAAGGTAATGCAAGTCTATATGCAACTGGCCCTATTCTTTCAAGCACTTCAAATGACCCACAGTATCTAGGTGACAACTTGGAACAACTTCCAAGCTTCAAAAAACTCTCTTTTCCCTCACTCTGAGGTAAACATGATCCCCAATACTGAAATCTCTCTTCACCCTATGATTATCTGTATAGCTTTTTTGTCTGTCCTAGGATTCCTTCAAATTCTTCCCGATCTTTACAACTTCCTACTCCATCTCCTTGAGAAATTATGGACCAAGCACAACCTTATTCACTGGATTATCCCAAGTCACTGGTGTCCTACACCTTCTGTCATACAAAGATTCATAGGGACTCATCCCCAAGGATGCTTGTTGTCCATTGTTATAAGCAAACTCTACCAGGTGCAAATACTCTTCCCACTTGGTTGGTTTGTCCATCACATACATGCGAAGCATGTCTTCCAACACTTGATTAACTCTCTCTATCTATCCATCAGTATGAGGATGGTAGGCCGTGCTGAAATTCAACTTTGTACCCAAATCCGTAAACAACCCCTTCCAAAAATTGGAAATGAACTTGACATCTCTGTCAGAGACTATCGCCTTAGGCAATCCATGCAGTTTGAAAATCTCCTTCATGAATATCTTTGTAATGTCATCAGTCTTATGCATAGACTTAATCGATGTAAAATGTGCTGCCTTTGTCAACTTGTCCACCACAACCATGATGGAATCATGTTGTCTCCAAGTCATTGGAAATCCTGTAATAAAATCCATGGAAATAAATTCCCATTTCCATTCTAGAACTGGCAAAGGCTGCAACAAACCTGCTGGGTGTTGATGTTCAACCTTCACCTGCTGACACTTCATGCTTCTTGAAATATATTCAGCCATGTCCTTTTTCATTCCTGGACAAAAGTACTGCTTTCTAGCTGTAGCAATCGTCTTCTAATATCCTTGGTGACCAGAATATGGAGCTTGATGGATCTCACCCATAACAACCCTCCTCAAATCTGCTACATTTGGAATATAAATTCTGTTCTTATAGGTAAGAAGTCCATCTTCTTCAAATTTATATCCCTCATACTTCTTTTCAAGGCTTTGCTGCTGCAACTTGTCCTTGACCTGTGCATACAATTCATCTTCAGCAACATGATTAGAAATCTGCTACCTCAAATCTGATTGGAAAATACTAATGGATGCCACATGCATCTCCTGCACCTTCCTGCTGAGTGCATCAACTACCTTATTCTATTTTACTCTTATGTGATTGATTTCAAAATCAAACTCACATAAAAAATCCAACCATCTTGCTTGTCTAGCATTCAGAGTAGGTTGATCAAACAAATACTCTTGACCACAATGGTATGTCCTTAGCTAAAATCTTCTTCCCATCAAGCAATGTATCCACATCTTGAGAGCATGTACTATGGCTGCAAGTTCTAGATCATGAGTGGCATAATTATTCCCGTGCTCCTTCAATTTTCTTGACTCATAGAATATCATGTGGTTGTCTTGCACAAGAACTCCTCCAAGTCCTTGACCGCATGCATCTGTACATACCACAAAATATTTCTCTGGGTTTGCAACTTTTAAGACCGGTGCACTTGTGAGAAGATACTTCAACCGTTGGAAACTTTCTTCACACTTTGAGGTCCATTCAAACTTTATCCCCTTCCTTTGCAAAGAAGTGATAGCATGTGAAACCTTGGAGAATCCTTCAATGAATCTCCTATAATATCCTGCGATCCCTATAAAATATCTTACCTCTGTCACATTCTTTGGAGTAGGCCAATTCTTAATAGCTTCAATATTCTTAGGGTCTACAGATATACCCTCCTCTGAAATAATGTGACCCAAGTACTGGATTCTATCCCTATAGAAATCACACTTGCTGAACTTTGCATACAGCTGATGTTCTCTAAGCAATTGCAATGTTTGTTTCAAATGTTTTTCATGCTCTTCTTCATTCTTAGAATAAACAAGAATATCACCAAGGAAAACAAGAACGAATTTGTCCAAATACCTTCTAAAGACACTATTCATAAGGCACATAAATGTTGCTAGTGCATTTGTGAGTCCAAATGGTACCACTACAAACTCATAATGTCCATACCTTGTCCTGAATGTTGTTTTATGAATGTATTCATCCTTGATTCTCACTTGATGGTAACTAGACCTCAAGTCAATCTTGGAAAATACCTTCACTCCTTTCATTTGATCAAAGAGGTCATCAATTCTTGGCAAGGGATATTTGTTCTTCACCGTGACTTTATTCAGCTTCCTGTAATCAATACACAATCTGAGTGTACCATCTTTCTTCTTTACAAACAAAACTGGTGCTCCCCAAGGAGACACACTCGACCTGATATACTTTTTATCCAACAATTCTTGCAGCTGCATCTTCAACTCTAACATTTCTGGTGTACTAATTCTGTAGGGTGCTCTTGACACTGGTGCTACTCCTGGCACAAGTTCAATTGTGAAATCTATGTACCTCTTTGGAGAAAGTCCTAGAACCTCATTAGGAAAAACATCCTTGAAGTCTTGCAACACATGATAGTCTTCCAACCTAGGATTTTCATTCTCTGTTGGCTCCTGAATATGGGCTGCATACAACTGAAAACCTTTTCTACAAAACTTCTTTAACTGTATTTCTGAAATCTTCCTCACCGAGATTACCTTTGAGATGCCTCTTACAACTACTGGCTTCCCTTCTTCATCCATGCATTCAAAAGTCTTATTATAACAGTCAAGCTTCACTCTGTGAGCTTCTAACCAGTCCATACCAATGAGGGCATCATAGGAAACAAGCGGTAGAACATTCAAATCTACACAAGTGATCAATCCATTCATCACCAATGGACATTTCTCCACCACTTCATTAACTTTTCTCTTAGTTCCAATGGCTAGCTGAACTAACCAAGACTTTCTATGCTTTTCTTTCCTAAGAGCACAAACCTCCACTACTCTAGGAGCAATATAACTATGAGTAGAACTAGGGTCAATCAAAATAGAAATAGATTGCTCAACAATCTTACCTGCAACTTCAACCACTATTGCTTAGTGATCTGCCTGGCAGTCTTCCAATGTTGCATAAATTCTAGGTACAACCCTTGCTACTTGTCTCACTATTTCTGCCTCTTGAATATTGTATGATGGCCTTGCATTATCATTCTCAAGTGGACAATACCTACGCATGTGGGGTCCTCCACATTTCCAACATTGGAGTGGTCCTCTGTTCTAGTGTGGATCTTTTGGATTCTCTCCCATCACTCTAGACGGATTCTTCTCAACTTGTGTTGGTTGCTTCTATTGATTTTTGAAGTTAGAATCTTTGTAAGCTTTCTTCCTTTGGTCAGACTTCTCACTCCTTTTGTCCTTCCATGTTTTCTAGTAATCTGGTTTGTTCTTGCTTTGCTCGTAGCAATACTTAGCCTTCCTTATTGCTTCCTCAAGAGTCCCAGGTTCATAGAACTCAATTCGGTCTTTGTACGACTGAGGCAATCCACTTAGAAAATGTTGGATCTTCACCTTCTCATCCTTTATGTACCTGACATACCTCAACATCTCCAAAAACTTATTGGCTTACTCTTCCATAGTCTGTTGTCCCAATCTCAGCTCATGGAACTCTTTGATATTGTCATCATAGTACCTGTGAGAGAGGTACTTCTCCTTGAAATACTTCTAGAACTACGTCCACACAACCTTCCTTTCATTGATCTTCTTGACTTGCCTAAAATGCTCCCACCATATGGATGCCCTTCTAGTCAAATTAAAAATGGCTATTCTAGCTTTCATATTTCCAAAATAATCTTGGACTTGGAAATATTTTGTTATTCCCAGAAGCCAAGCTTTAGCTTCTTGACCAGTCTCTAACTCACCAATAAAGGTAGGAGGCCTTGCCTTCTTAAATTCATCTCGTGAGTGGTTCTGGTAGTGTATCCTTCTCTGATTCTCATGAGAAGAATAACTTGAATCTCCAGTGGACTCTTCAGAGTCAAATGACTCACTAGGTGATCTCTTTCTTCTTCTAGTAGTGTTCTTACTTCCTTCTGGCTTTTCTGGCCGGTCCTCGAAGTTCATCTTTCTCTAAATATCTGTCAAACTTTGCAGCATGGATGCATTTAGCTGATACTGCTCCTCCTGAGCCTTAACCAATATTTCATTATCTTCCTTGTAAATATGCATCTCTGCCATTAGGCTTCTCATGGTGGTTGCAAAATCTGGGGGAGTCTCTTGCAATCTTGTCCCATTAGATTTTGTTTCAGCATTTCCAACTTGGACATTTTCCCCCATAGAATCTTCCTCATACTCATTGGGGTTCTGTACATCATCATCCATGTTGTCAATTCTCATGGCTGAACCACAACTCAATTTACCCAACAACTCAATTTACCCAACGACACTATCTCAAATGCTTCTTTTGAAGGTGACTATGATTCTATAAAATGTGTTAATAGCACAATTTGTTAAATTATAAATTTATAGCATTCTCAGAAATTCATAACTACTTACCTTCACTTGGAAAAATCATACATTGACAACTTTTCCAAAACACATAATTTTCTTTTCACAAACAACAACTGTCTCAGAAGGGCGACGGGGGTCAAGGGGGCGCACAATCTAGTGCATAAACAGGCTGCTATTTTTCACTTTTTAGACCCTTGAAATACCATTGAAAACCTACTATTTTGGAGTAAATTTCAAAATTTTCACCTGCTGCATCGGAAATTTTTTAGACTTTCACCCGCTACAGTGGATCGATTCTCATTTTCCATCCGCTGTAGCATCTCCATTCTTTCTTTCTCATATGCTGCGTTGGATCCTTCATCATCTTCCATCCACCGCCGCACATTAGCCCGATCTTCAAATTTCTTCTATTGCACATCGGCTCGATGTTCATCTTCCATCCACCGTAGCGGCTCGATGTTCAACATTCTTCCGATGCACATTGGATCAATGTTCATCTTCCATCTGCCATAGTGGCTCGATGTTCAACATTCTTCTGCTGCACATCGGCTTGATGTTCATCTTCCATCTGCTGTAGCAGCTTAAAACTCAACTTTCAGCTGCAGCTTCGTCGGCTCAAACTTCAACTTTTGGTCGTTGTAGTGGCTCGAAACTTCTTTTTCCTACCACCGTTGCGAAGACTTAGATGAATTTTTGAAATTTCTTCCATGTCGGCTCCCTTCCAGCGGGCCCTTCTCCTTTCCTCATCCTCCGTTGTGGCTGCATTTAGGAAAGCTGAGCTACTTCCACCGGCTGACTCTTTAGCTTCTGTCCACCGTGTAGCGGCTCATTCTTTCTCTTGTCATCATCGCTATTGCGGCTCAAACATATGTTGTTTGTTACCACCATTGCGGCCCTTCTTTGGCTTTCTCAGCCACCATGCAAGAAGAGAAACTTTTCAAACACTTAGAATTTTTTTTCCTTCTTGTCGTCTCCATCTTTCCAATGAGGTCGCCATGTCGGCTCCCTCTTGGAAACCCAGCCACCACTGCAGCTCCAATCTTGGCAACACAGCTGCTATGCAATTTCCAACACTTTAGAGAAATTTCTGAAAATTTCTCCTATCTGTTGCTCTTCCTGTTGGCCACATAGGGTGATCTTGCCTCTGTCAACTGCTCAATCTTGGCCCATTGAGGCCCAAAGCTGCAACCTAAAGCTATGAAACCACACTGTCATGTTCCCAACCCTTACTCAGCAGAGAGGACTCGACTAACATCTAACAACCCGAGCCAACTAAGCCCCATGAACATAATATAAAAATTGCTCGAAAATAAAACATTCATAGGTATAAACAGATGCATAATGAAATGTACATGATATATACAGCGAAAACAAATCATTCATTCGACACATTCATGAATTCAACATGTTCATCATAATTTCATAATAATTCATAAGCAAATACAGTTGCAGAACTTAAATACATAAGAATACTTATCTTTGAAATAAGCTCATCCCGCCACTAGCTATGTCACTGCAAAGTTCCACCCAACCATAGGCAAGTGTGCTCTTTAATCTCTCAGCAACACTGCCACCCCCGAGCTGGGCATGATCTTTCCCAAGTAATAAGGAACACTAACAAACTTCACCCATAGCCAAGGATACAATTAAAATTCAGTCAAGCCAACACAGTTGGGTTTATCAGACTTGCACAGGCAGTGGTTTACACTTAGCCAAATTCACATAAGACACAACCAAGCCAACATATGGGTTTGTCAGGCTACCAGCCAAGCCATCCTTCCAGTTGGGTTTATCAAGCTGTCAAGGAGGTGGAAAGTTTGACTGCTAAGCTAGTGAGCTCAACCCCAGAGATATAAACACCCACACCGGATCTAGCCTGATTTCTAAACAATTACACACCCAACACAAGGAAGCATTCCCTTGTTTGCTACATAGTCCCTCAGGCCATGCCTTCCCTTCCAGTGCTATTTAGGGCATGCAAAGAAGAAAACCAGTCTTCTAGATTGGTCTGTGAAATTCTTTCACACACTAGGTTTATTATGCAAGTCTAAACTCTATTTCCATTCCTTCAATAAATTCAAATGCCAAACGTGGATGCACACATAGTGATCTCTATCCTGGGATTTATCAAAACATAACAGATGCTAGGGATTACATACACACACATAAATTTATGAATTTCTGAACATTTGCAGGTGCCATACCGACTGCTGCAAAATACCAAAACGAAAAATGTTGTCAGTCTTTCAAATCAAAGACACAAAATTGGATTCAGGGCAATCGTGTTCAGGAAAACAACTAACAGACAAGAGAAAATGTGAGAGAGGACAATCCATAGAGGAAAACTAAAAACGTGAAGGATTCAGATTGCTGGATAGGAGAAATTTGAGAAAGGTTCAGACTCATAATTGTTTTTTTCTTGCTTGTTGCTGTGTGAATGTCGAATTGGTTTTCCAAAAACATTTTGTTCATTCCAATTCGTGAGGGAAGCTGAAACGCTACTGCATGAGGGAAAAGTGGCCTTTTTGGTGTTTTCTTGCCCAATAAATTCAAAAAACGTTTTTTCCTAAAGTGGGGCTCTTCCCAATTCAAATTTTCCCGCTCTTCCAATCCCCCACTCCCTCATCCTCATGAAAAATCATGCCCCCATCTCATTTAGTTGCGTTAACATAGCCAGCTGTGGGTTTTTATTAAAATTGAAATTTTAACATAATGTTCAGCTAGCATAAAAAAAAATACCATCGACCGCATCTTAATTGGAGAAACAAAAATACTAAATCGATGGTGGGTCTTTTTCCTAGCTCCACACCGTGATTATTTACATCATTTATTTAAATGCAACAAGGTCAAAATTGGGGTGTTACAAACACCCTCTAATGTTATAGGTCAGTCTAGTAGGGTGGTCATTGGGATTCCTAGTGTACCTTTTACTTCGTCTCCTTTCATGCAGAGTGATCAAAGTGGTCCAAGTGGGTCCACTTGATTTTTTCAGGGCAGGGTAATTTTTAAGGATTCTAATAATATACTTAAGTATAGTATTGTAGGCGATTATCTTTTATTGAAAAATCATATATATAGATAGGTAGGCGAATATTAAATATTAAACATACAATTTACTACTGAAACTTGTAATTGTGGGCGAATAATATGATAAAAAACACATTTTATGTAAATATAGGCAATATTAGAGATTAAAAATGACCAAATAACAAAATTATTTTTTGAAAAAAAGGCCCAAAAACAACCAATTGGCGAAATTTCGCCCCTAAAGTTTTCCCTGGTTTAGGGTTTTCCATGGAATGGAGGACATATTCCTCCATCCACACCTTATGTAGTCCCATCGCCTACTTATGTGATTGCATCATCTAGGATTTGAAATACCTTCACCAGTTATAGTTTTCAAACTTCCGGTCAGGTTTCAGCCGCCCCTTCTGGGAGCTCTCCCTTTTCACTGTTTAGTGGAAGGATTTCTGCTCCTATTTTTCAAAATCTAGTTTCAGCTGGAGCAAGCCAAACCACTTATAACACACCACAAGTTAGTAACCCTCTGGCTTTTGGGTGGAGCCCTTTTTAGAGTAGTTCTATGAAATCACAATTGGTGACTAGGGGCAACCCTACCTTTTCTTTTGGGAGCACAGGGGAAGGTACTTCCATGCCCCAAACTCCTCAATATCAAACCCTGGTTAGGCCTAAACTTCATTTCCTAGAAACATTAAACTTTCCATATTTATTTAAGCTAATGAACGATCCCGTGTGTCACAATGTGACATGGCCACCTGTACCCATCAAACTGCTCTCATACATTCCAAATTTTGAAGGCAAAGATGGTGAGGATCCAGGTGCTCACATCACCACATTTCACCTTTGGTGCTCTTCCAACTCACTGAACGATGACTCCATTCGGTTGAGGCTTTTTCAGAGAACGTTAACTCATGTAATGACTAAATGGTACATAGAACTTCTGTTTGCCACATATGATAGCTTCCTAGATTTAGAAACCATGTTTTTAAATCAATTTCAACTTCCTTTCCAGTATGATGCCGGTACAGACTTGTTGTTGACTTTTCGATAGAACAAGGCCACAAACATATCTGATCATATTCAAGAGTGGAGAAGGAGAAAGTGGCTTATTAAATCCACCATCCCTCCCGATTTCTTGTTGGAGTGGTTCTTGAAATATTTACTGCCATATATTTCTAAGGACGTGTCCACATCGAGGGTTACCACAAAGGAAGATGCAGTCCTCAAGGCCCATCGGTTAGATATGATATATGCTCATTATGGGATTTTATATGAAATTATCCCTGAGGCGCCGAGGTCTATGAATGATCAGGAGAAACCCAAGCTTGGACCCCATGCCGACGATGTGGTTGGTTTAGTTAGTACTCCCACTATAGAATCACTAGCCAAGCATCTCCATGAGTTGTCGGTGAAACAATCTACAGCGGAGGCACCTAAGGTTGTCGCTCCCTCACCACAAAGCGAGAATGTCTATTCTACACAATCTTTCCAAAAGGGAAATCAACAACCCAGTGGGAAAAAGAAGAGGGGGAAGAAGGGTGAGGGAAACCAAAACAAAAAAAATCCCACAAATAATGCTGAGGAGAGCAATAAAGAAAAGAAAAAGGTTAATTTTCCTTGTAAGTTGTGCCAAGGAGACCATCTTACTTATCAATGCCCCTAAATGGAACAAGCACAGAAGCTGCTTAAAACTCAACAATCGGTTTTCCTAAAGGATCCCTTTCCCTAAGGATAGAATGTAGCTTCTGCTTCGAAAGACGTCGGGGGCACAACTAGTGATCCTATTGATCACAATTATATCAACATGGTTCTATCCAACACTTTCCTTCAAACAAGAAAAAAAAGTTATGAATCGAAGGCTCGACATAGAGGTAAATCTACTGCCGAAACTTCAACTCCTCTCACTATTGAGAAACCAGCTGAGCCAATTCCCAAGATACCGAAAGGTTTCTTCAAGAAAATATTCCACAACCCTAATGCTGGGGCTGCTTATAACTACTCTATGGTGGAAGACTTAGCTCAAAGACCTTGTGCGATGTCAACATTGGATGTGCTACATAGTTTTCCGTCTCAAAGGGATGTACTCTTGGAAGCCATAGGCAGTATGGACTCAATGATCCTGCTTGAAAAAATTAATCTTTTTGATGTTAAATTGTGGAGAACCTCTTGCAATGAATAATCAAAATGCACGATATAACAGAAATATTGGAGCACATAAGAGGTTTTATTGATGACGGGCCACTTCAAGGGGGAAACCTCCTTTGAGCAAGCTCAATACAAAATAACTCTTCGATGCTTTCATTAGCCTCAACACATACTTATATACTAAGTCTAATCTAAACAACTATTACTCCACATGAATGTGGGATAATGCAATCTATTAACTAGACGACTTAACAACTATTACTTACTCCCCATGAATGTGGGATAATACATCATATTAATGGGATGACTTACAAAGCATATGCGTCCGACAAAATATACCGACAAAATAAAGAGGGGGATTGACATGGGTTCTTAACATCCCCTCCCTCTTAGAAAAAGATTTGTCCTCAAATCTTTAGATGTGGAAACTGCTGCTGAATCTAAAGGAGCGGTTCCCATGTAGCATCCTCTGGTTGCATGCCATGCCACTGAATTAAGACCTTTGTGATGGCCCAAGAGTGAAGCTGACGAGTGCGCTTATTGAGGATGGCCTTTGGTTCCAAAATGATGGAGCCTTCTGTATCCAGCTCTAGTAAAACAGTTTGTGCTTGGATGTTGGAGCCAATCACTTTCTTGAGACAAGAGACATGAAAGATTGGGTGAATGCGAGAAGAAGGAGGAAGTTCCAATTTATAAGCAACAAACCCAATCTTCTGAAGAACTTTATATGGCCCATAGAACTTTGGAACCAGCTTCTGATGCCCTTTGAGTTTTAGGGAGGATTTCTTGTAAGGATGCAAACAAAGAAAAACCATATCACCGACTTGAAAGGTGCGCTCAAAACGGTGTTGATCGGCTTGCTGCTTCATGCGATTTCTTGCCATGTGTAGATTCTCTTGCAGAATGTGAAGAATCCGATCACGGTTGTGCAAAACCATGTCAACTTCCTGAACTGGTGAACTATGGAGGGTGTATGGAAGGAGCACCAGGGGTGGTTGCCCATAAACAGCTTCATATGGAGTCATTTTAGATGTAGTATGGTAGGAAGTATTGTACCACCATTCAGCGAGAGGGAGCCACTTTTCCCATTGAGGTTGTTGTTCAGAGGTGAAGCAACGAAGATAAGTTTCCAAGCATTTGTTGGTGACTTTATTTTGACCATTTGTTTGTGGGTGATATCCTGAACTCATTTTCAGTTTGGTTCCAGTGAGGCGAAAGAGTTCGGTCCAAAAATGACTTGTGAAAGTTGCATCGCGGTCTCAGACAATGGAAGAAGGGATGCCATGAAGACAGAATATCTGGTCCATGAAAATTTGTGCGACTAAGGAGGTAGTATATGGATGGCTGAGAGCACAAAAATGACTATATTTGGAGATTCGATCAACCACAACCAAGATTATGGTCTTCCCTCTAGATTTAGGGAGCCCGTCGATGAAATCCATCAAAATATCTATCCAAATCCTTGTAGGGATGGGAAAGGGTTCGAGCAAGCCGGGGAGGAGTGTAGTTTCACCCTTGTGGCACTGGTAGGTATCACATTTAGCAACCATTTGTTGAATTTCCCATTTGATTCCCTTCCAAAAGAAGTTACATCGTGCCTGCTCATACATTTTGAGGAACCCAGAGTGCCATGCCATTGGAGAAGCATGGAGTTCATAGAAGACACCCCGGTGAAGATATGTGCTTTGGGGAAGCACCAAACGACCCTTGTATCGTAGAGAAGAACCATCCTAAGAGTAATGTGGTACAAGAGAAGGATTACTGGCCAATTGTTGGATGATTTGAGATAAGGAAGAGTCATTGACATAGCCTTGCTGAACAGATTGTAACCAATTTGGAATAGGAATAGAAAGAGCTGAAAGAGAAGCATGGTCATCAAATGTGCAGGAAAGAGCATCCACCACAATATTGTCCTTACCCTTCGTGTAAGTGATCTCGTAGTCATAACCCATGAGTTTTCTAACCCATTTTTGTTGTGTTGGGGATGAGACTCGTTGTTCCAGGAAATATTTTAGACTCTGGTGACCAGTCTTGATGCAGAAATGATTCCCTAAGAGGTATGGATGCCACTTCTGTACGGCATGCAAAATAGCCATCATTTCCTTCTCATATGTAGAGGTGGCTAAATCCTTACCAGATAGGGATTTGCTGGTGAATGCAATGGGATGTTCATCTTGGAGGAGGACAACACCAAGTCCATTGTCGCAAGCATCACTCTCAATAGTGAAGGGCTTGGAAAAATCAGGCATAGCTAGAACAGGTGTGGCACACATAGCTTATTTCAGTTTCTCAAATGCACATGCAGCAGCAGGTGTCCATGCAAAAGCATCCTTTCTTAGTAGAGCTATTAGTGGAGCTGCAATCTTCCCATAATCCTTGACAAAAATGTAGTAGTAGTGAGTAAGTCCCAAAAACCCACGAAGGCTGTTCAAGGTTTGAGGAGGTGGCCAATTTTTCATGGCATCAATTTTGGTAGGATCGACAAGAACCCCTTGTGCTGAAACAATATGCCCGAGATACTCTACTTCCTTTTGCCCAAAAACACATTTAGATTGTTTGGCATAGATATGATGATCACATAAAATTTGCAGTACAAGATCCAAATGTTGGAGATGCTTAGCCCAGGTTTTACTATAGATGAGGATATCATCAAAGAAGACCAGAATGAAGTTTCGCAAGTAGGGCCGAAATATTTTATTCATCAATGCCTGGAACATGGAAGGGGCATTTGTGAGGCCAAATCGCATGACCAAAAATTCATAATGGCCATCATGTGTGCGAAAAGTTGTTTTAGGGATATCATCCGCATGGACCCGAATTTGGTAATACCCAGAAATAAGATCCAACTTGGAGAAAAAATGAGCACCATGGAGCTCATCCAGAAGCTCATCAACAACAGGAATTGGAAACTTATCCTTGATTGTGATGTAATTAAGTCCTCGAAAGTCGATGCAAAGGCGCCATGACCCATCTTTTTTCTAGACTAAAAGGACCCATGAAGAGAAGGAACTAGTGCTAGGGCGAATAACACCTTGCTTGAGTAAGTCGTGAACAAGCATATCAATTTCTATCTTGTGGTGAAATGGGTAGCGATAGGGCCTGATGTTGGGAGGGACATTTCCAGGAAGGAGTGGAATACGATGGTCCTCAGGTCGGGAAGGTGGAAATCCCACTGGCTCAGCAAACACACATGCATATCGATCCAAAATTTATTGGAGATCCAATGAAGTAGTTGAGACTGCTGCAGATTGCATGTGAATGAAATGGAGCTGAGCGATGACACCATGTGAAATTTTCTTAAGAAGATTTTCCATGCGATACAAACTGATGATTCTGAGAGACCCTGGTTGTAATTAAGCCCCGCAATGTGTGTTTGGTACCATTGATTGATAACTGCATCCAAAGTTCAGCAAAATCCCATAAAATGGGTCCAAGTGTGCATAACCATTGAGCGCCCAAAACCAAATCACATCTGCCTAAGAGCAAGGGAAACATGTCAGAGTGCAAGTTATAATCCCCCATAAACATGTGCACATTACGACACTTCCCTTTGCAAGGTAAGGTGCCCCCATTGGAAATCATGAATTCAAAGCTAGAGCAAGGATGGATGAAACAATCAGCCTGTTTGGTGATCCTTGGGTCAATGAAGTTGTGAGTGCTACCAGAATCAATGAGTATTGTAAGAGAGAGTTTTTTGAAGAACCCTCTAAGCCGCATGGTTTGTGGGGTGGTGACTACGGCTAAGGCATGGATAGATATCTCTAGTTGGTCCTCTGGAGCAGGAATTAGTTTAATTTCACCATCATCATCTATGGGATCCTAGGCATCATAAAATATTTCATGTGTGGGTGGAGAATCCACATCCACGAGATAGAGATTTTGCTCAACACATCTATGTCCCTGGGTGATTTTATCATCACAATTATAACAAATCCCTTTTTCCCAACATTCCCACATCTTTGCTTCAGGCAAATGCTTGATAGGAGTGGTTCTAGGGGCTAGTGTATTTTGGGTTCTTTAAGGAACCATAGGTCTGAATGGAAAAAGAGTGGATTTGGAGCGTTGTTGAGCCCAGATATTGTCCTCTGCTAGCTTAGCCAACCTGAGGGCTTCCATCATTGTGTTGGTGTAGAACATTTTAACCTTAGAGCATATTGCATCCTTCAGACCACTGATAAAACAACTGAGGTAGAATGCATCAGGAAATCCCTCTGTGTGATTGGCGAGTTTCTCAAATTTTGTCTGATACTCCCGCACAGTGCCAGTTTGGCGAAGTTTGGTGAGTGCTCCTGTGAAGTCATCAAAAGCACTAGGACCAAATCGCTGCAAGAGGAGTTGGGAAAAATCTGTCCAGTTTGGCTCGGCATGAGCCTTGATGTACCAATGGAACCATTGAAGTTCTTCATGTTCCAAATTAAAGGATGTAAGGGGGACTTTATTGACATCAAAACTGTTATGAAAATTGAAATATTGTTCTACCCTATAAATCCATCCAGTCGGATCATCACCATTGAAGCGAGGAAAATCCAGCTTCAACTCACGGAAGTTGCTAAACGATGAGAACCCAGTGTCTGCAGAAGACTCAGGCTAGCGGCAGTTGTTCATGGGTGAATGCTGAAGTTGGAGGCCAAGAATTTTTTGATCTAGATCCTCAAGTTTGGACTTGATGGAGACAAGTTCTTCTTCCATTTGTTTATTTGCTCCGGCGCGGGTGACAACCATAAACAATTGTTGTTGTTGTTTTTTTTTTTTTTTTAATTTCAGGCAAAGGGTAGAAAAACAAAAATGGAGAGGGTTTAAGAAAAGGAGATTTTTGATTTGGGAAAAATTTGGGGGGGTAATTGGGGTTTTACAGGGTTTTGGACACCTTTTTAGGGACAAGAAGCAGAAAATGGGAATTTCAGAGGTGGGATGAAGGAATTGGAAAATTTGGCGGAGAGGGACAATGAAGCAGAAATTGAAAATGAACACCATGGAAAAATTTCAAGGCGATTGGGTGAGAATCAAAGAAGTTATGAGAAATTATAAAGTTTGAAAAATGTGGAATTTTGGCCTTGAGGAAGTGAAATTGGGGATAAGGGCCTCAATGAAGGAATATGAAGAATGGTATCACGGGGATGACAGTGAAATTTCAAGGAAAATGGAGCTAAATCAAGGAAGATATGGCTGGAAAACAGAAATTTATACTCTGCTAGAAGCCACATTTTATCAACAGGAAATGGAGTGAATGATTTGTGACAATTCTGAAATTCTGCATGTTATCAACTGTAAATAGAGATGGACCCCAGGTATATTCAGCTTCCTATTGGTTCAATGGTAGTCACTCGGCCACCAGGGATGTCTCAAGCTTGAGTATTGGGGCAGTACCCCTCACTTCACGGTGCAGGTAAAACTGCTAACCACTTGGCCAAAAATGACAACTTTTTGGTTTTCCTCACGGATGGGAATCTAGTCAATCTGGTGGGGGTCGTTTCCCTTTTCGCTTGGCAGGTCCTCTCAATGGCCAGCTACTTTTGGGTTCCTGTGGTACTCCTCACAATGAGTTTTAGGGCTATTCCCAAGTACTTCCCATAGTTAAGTGGATAGGGTTTAATCTTTGATCTGGATGAATAATATTGCTGCAAGAAGAAGAACAACTGTAAGGTGCATAGAGCCAGGAAGCACGACAAGAATTTTTTTTTCCTGAAATGCCACCCAACGAGCCCAAGAAAGTGCTCTGATACCAAATGTGGAGAACCGCCTGCAATGAACAATCAAAATGCACGATATAACAGAAATATTGGAGCACAAAAGAGATTTTATTGATCATGAGCCACTTCGAGGGGGAAACCTCCGTTGAGCAAGCTCAATACAAAATAACTCTTCGATGCTTTCATTAGCCTCAACACATACTTATATAATAATTCTAATCTAAACAACTATTAATCCACATGAACATGGGATAATGCAACCTATTAACTAGACGACTTAACAACTATTACTTACTCCCTGTGAATGTGGGATAATACATCATACTAATGGGATGACTTACAAAGCATATGTGTCCGAAAAAATATACCGACAAAACAAAGAGGGGGGTTGAAACGGGTTCTTAACATAAAATATTCCTTCCATACCATTTGGCCTTGTCAATCGATGTTGTCCATGGAGGAAAAACCATTGGATGAACGATGGTTGATGAAGGTGCTTCCACGTGTGTCATGTCGGTGTCTTGTTGGAAATATTTGGGTTCCCCAAACTTGTTCCCATCGAACACTCTACTTACTGCTTTCGACAGAAGGTATTTCTGTCCACAAGGTATCCTACCAGCTTTTGAAATAAATTTAGCAGGGAAAGCAATGTCTGTTGAAGTTGAAGTGATCGATGATCTCTTGGACTATAATCTGTTGTTTGGGAGAGGTTGGACTTATTCCATGTGTGTTATTCCCTCATCCATTTTCCAAGTTGTAGTGTTTATGCATGAAGGGAAGTTGGTTAAGTTCACCAACTCAGTTTTACTTGGAAAGGTCATTTGGAAACTAATGAGTCCACGATACCATTGATAGATCAGTCAAAATTGGCTAGAAAAAGCTTAGGAGTTGGAATGTATACACCACTAAGGGGAACATTCGATATACCAACTCCTATTAACTACTTAGGTTCAACAAGTGTCAGGAGTTCTATCGCAACAGTTGTAAATAAAATTGACCCCTGGGTCCTCCCTTCTCGACAAGAACCTCAAGTTCCCTTATCAACAGTGGAAGTAGCTTATCAAGCTGTTTTTAATGCCACTTTTGATTCCATCATGACTCCTTTTTCAGTCTCAGAGGAGTCAGATGAAGCTTGGGAAAAAAAATCTATATATTCCTATGATTGCTTGGACATGGTTTTTCCTTTGGATGAATCCATTTTGGAAGCTATGATGGATGAGAAAATATTTGTGAAGACCTTCACCATAAGTCTTTATTCCTTCCGTAGTTAAGCAAAATTGAGAATCAGGAGTTCCACATGAGACTAGAAGAAGGTGTTGATCTACCGATTAATCCTTTACCTAAGGAGGGAGTATTTTCCAAGGGGAATATGGCAAATATCTCTACCACCATTTCGATCAACATTTCTGCAAAACCTAACATTTTGGAAACTGTTCATATTGGCGCAAACTGTTCTCTGGAAGATATTGTCATTTACACTTCCTTATTGAAGGAATCATTGTGACGTATTTTCCTAGTCATATGAGGTGATTCCATGAATTGATCCATCTATAGTTGAACGTGAGATCTGTACCTACCCTGACACAAAAATTGTTTGACAGAACCTATACCAGTAAATCCATGGAATTTGGCAGCTGTCAAGGCTGAAGTGGAAAAAATGCTGAAAGTTGGGTTCATTTACCCAATTGCTCTGACATAATGGGTATCGAATCATGTTCTAGTTGATAAAAAACAAGGGACTATATGCATTTTCACTAACTTTCATGACTTAAATAAGGCGTGTCTCAAGGATAACTACCCCACGCCATTCATTGATCAGATTCTTGATGCTTGTGTGGGTAGTGAGGTATTTTCGTGCATGGACAATTTTTTGGGGTATAATAAAATTCAAATAAAACCAGAAGACCAACATAAAACGATCTTCATTTGTACTTGGGGAACCTTCGTGTGTAAGAAAATTCCCTTTGGTTTGAAAAATATTGGAGCTACCTTCTAGCGGGTAATGAATTTTTCCTTCCACGATATAAAGAATATTGTTGAACCTTACTTGGATGATCTTCCTGCCCATTCTCACAAGAGGAGGGACCATCCAGACCATCTTTGTATGATTTTGGGACGATGTAGACACTATAAAATACGCTTGAATCCCCACAAGTGTGTTTTTTGTGTCGATTCAGGGAGGTTACTAGGGTTCATTGTGTGAAATAGAGGAATATAGGTGGATCCATTAAAAGTTGAGGCCATTGTAAATCTTCCTCCTCCTCATTCTATCAGAAAAATGCAGAGTCTGCAGGGGAAATCCAATTTACTTCTACAATTTATAGTAAATTATGCCAAGATAACAAAGGGTTTCATGCACTTGTTGAAGCAATACACCCCTTTCCTTTGGGATGAAACCGCACAACTCGCTTTGTAGGCATTGAAGAAGGATTTATTATCGGCTCCTCTATTGCGCCCACTAGATCACACTAAAGATTTTATATTGTATATGGTTGTGTCCGAGTTGACCATAGGAGTAGTAATAGTTTAGGAAGATGACAAGATCCAAGAGCATACTATCTACTAACTTAGTAAATCATTAGCAGGTCCCAAACTTAGATACCCACACATTGAGAAGTTGGAATTGGCAGCAGTTTATTCCATTCAGAGACTACCTCACTATATCTTGATAAGGAAAACCATAATGGTTGGATTTGTGAATATGTTCTATTATGTTTTATCCCGATGTAAAATCGGGGCCAAATTCAATAAATGGATAGTCATTATCCAATAGTTTGACTTGTATTTTCATTCTTCCAAGTCCAAAAAATCCTTAGTATTTGCAGAATTGATCTCTAAATTCCCTACAAAAGAGGCTATAGTGGTGGAAGAAGACTCATTCCCAAATGTGTATATCTTTAAAATATCAACCTATGATCCCTAGTATGGAGATATCCTCGTACATCTCTATACTCTTAAGTGTCCCATGGCCTTCTCCCAGGAAGATCGATGTAAGTTACAGGTTAATGCTAAAAACTACCTTATCATCGATGATACCTTGAATCGACAAGGGGTAGATTCTATCTTGCATCGGTGCTTCACCCACAAGGAGGAAGAGAATGTCCTAAATGATTCAAATAGCGGAGACCCAGAATATTTTACATGCTGGTTATTTCTCGCCCACTATATTTAAATATTGTGTGGAAGCTCTAAAGCGTTGTCATCCTTGTCATGTCTATACCATAAATATGCAGTCACATCCTTCTCCTTTGTTCCCTATCATCGCGGTAGGGCCCTTAACTAAGTGGGGGGTTGATTACATGATGTGTAACCCAGTTTCTGTTGGGGGGCACATGTACATCATTGTCGATGTAGACTACTTTACGAAGTGGGCAAAGCAAATGTCTACCTTTAAGGCCAATGGAGAAATGACAACTTATTTCATTTTCAGCCAAATCATTGCTAGGTTCGGCATACCAAAGCATATTATCATTGACCATGGAAGTCATTTTCAGAACAACATGATGACTTAGTTGACCACCATGCTATGGTTTAAGCAAGATCATTCTTCTTCATTTTACCGTCAGGTGAATGGACAAGTAGAGGCGGTTAATAAGACATTGAAAACCATTATGAAGTGCACAATAAATGTGAGTCGGTCAAATTCAAATATCATGTTGTACCCTACACTTTGGGTATACCTAATTGATGTTAAGACTACTACTTGTTTCTCACCTTTTCAGCTCGTTCAAGGGGTGGAAACAGTCACACCGGTTGAGTGTGAAACACCATCCCTAAAAATTGATATTCATGTTGTTATCACTCCAGGAAACTCCTCTAGGTTGCAGCTCGAGGATGCCTGGTAACTTACAATGTTTTTGGGGTTTTCTAAAATGGATCAAGTCAGGTGACCTATATGACCGTCCACTCTCAAGACATGCATGAAACTCAATTAGGTACAAGGCTTTTAGTTACAACTATTCAGAGGATGACAATATGGTGCAAGGATGGAGAACTCATCATGCTGACAGATTCATACATAAAACATATACATTTAAATGACTAAATCATGATAAGGAAAGCACTTATAATTCAAATCACATCAGCATGCCAATAGGGTGATAGCTATCAGACATTGATTAACTTGAATATAACCTGAATAGCACATTCAAGCATAAGCACAAAAAAGGCAAAAATGGAAGCTGAACAAATGATAACAAAAGAGCTTATATTAGGTCATGAGCAAAATGATAAGCTTGACAATAGCAATGATCTACAAGTACTCGAAGTTGAACCCTTTCAATCAAATAAGTATTAGGATTTATAGCCTTTACAAAAATACTCAGATCATGAAAACTTGGATTTGATTTAATAAAATAAAAAAAATAATTGTTTTTTGCATAATTAGGTTAAAAAACCCTAATTAACTACTTGTTTAACTAACTAAAGAATTAGTTCACTGTATGAACCTTCAGATAATTCAGGTAACTACTAGCCCTCTACTGGTTAAGTCATTGTTTTCCTTTTGACAGCTAGGTGTTGGTGACCTTTTCCACTTGTTATTTCATAGTAAGACTGAAATAGACCTTTCTTGATGCTTTCTTCTGCATATTTCATCTTCAGACTTTGTCCCTGAGCCATCTATATTTGCCCAAAACCGATCCTATGAGCCAAAATTCAATTTTAAGCCTCTGTCTGCTTTCGGTGGTTAAGAGGCCAAACTATCAGAATCGTTAGGTGCCAAAAGTGGTGCTTTCAGTGGCTAATGAATTGCCCCAGCGTATGCCTAAGCCACCAAAAGCCCTGTTTTCCAAAAAATTATTAGGTTTTTCCAAAAATGTCCTTTTAGGTCTATCTGATCAGCTTTCTTCTTTAGCATGTTTTGTGCTAGGAGGGTTAACAACAATCAGGCTATTTTCTGGAGGCTCAAGGCTAACTGCAGCTTCAACTAGGGTTTCCAACATGGGGTGGCTGCTAGGGTTTGATTTAGCTTCCTTCAGCTACAGTATTTGGAGCCTAATCATCCTGTACAATCTAGTATTGTCCTCTAGGTACCTTGTATTCAACCTCTTTAAGAAAATATATCTTTCTCTCTGCTCTAGGTAAGACTTATGTAGCAGCTTGTTCCTGCTAGTCAATGCAGCATTATTTTTCTTTATTTCCCTTTCCAAAATCTCCACCTCATAAATTTTCCTCAATAATTGATTTATCTTTTGAGTTTTGGGCTTGCTGGAGGAAGCATTCTCTGCTGGTTCCTCTCGCTCCTTTGGTGTGGGGGATGGTAGTTCTTTAGCCACTGGTACAGTTTGCAGAGCTAGGTATGCACCTTCCTCTTGCTCCTCTTCAGAAACTAAGTATGGTAGATTTAAAATATTCTCATTGTGTGCTTCAACCTCCTGGCCCTTATCATTGAAGTCCAAGTTACTTTTTACCTTCTTGGCCTTGGAAGAGGAGGGAGGCTGTTTTGCTACTGTTGCTGTAGATATATCCCTCCTCTTTCTTCTCCCACTCCTTGGTGTGTTGAACTTCTTGGTAGGAGACTTCCCTTTCTCTTTTGGCTGAAGGCCTGTCTCAAATACATTCCAAAACAAGAAATAAGTTCATGCCATATTCCTTCTTTTCAGCAACTCTTGGATCAACAGTTGGATAAGGCCATGGTGGGACAGTCTGCAAGAAATCTTGGTTAGCTAGGCTTTCACTTGGTGTGCCATCTTTTCTAGACTTCTGTGAAAGTAAAAGGGAAAATTTAGTGGGCTTGTACCTGTGAAGTGGTTCATTAACTTGAAATGGTAGATCATGGCTCTGTTATATCTTCCTTCACATGTTAGGTAAACCACAATGGCCTTCAACAGTTGTTTCGACTTCTCTTCCAACCAGGATGATGGCACACTCTTCTTCCACACCATTCCTCTATGCTCAAGCTTTAGGTAAGACCTGAACTCTACATCTTTTGGTATGGTGGTCTTGAACCATTTTTCTCCTATTCCAGGGAGTTTAGTTACTTCCGTGATTAGGGTTTCATCTATGTGAAATTCCTCCTTGCCTATAACTGCCTTTGAACCATCAAACAAGAGGGAAAATGCCTCAGCCACCTGCTGATGGGAACCTTGTATCTTCTCACAAAACCTGTAGCATCCAACATCTTGGAAGAGTTTACAGACCTCTGGATGTGCTTCCAAATAGCTGATATCTCCCAACTCCTTCCTGAGAGTAGGTCCTCCCTTCTTCATCTCGATGAATTCCTTTCCTGGGTACCTGCAAAATAATTCTAGGCTCTGTGTGACAATGTGTTAGTAGGATGCTTTCTCAGAGATGGTTTTCCTAGTGGAGAGGAATGCTAAGATAGAAAGTGAAATGTGATGGATCTATTGGCACTGATTATGAGGGTTTGTGCTATCATGATGGATGCTGAGATCATAAGGTGATGGCAGCAGTTGATCTTCTCGATTTCCTTTGCCCAACAATCGTTTTACAAATCATCCTGGGTATTCAGTGAGATTTCTGCTGTTCTTTTGGACAGGTGGAAGAAAACTGAGGATTTCCAATCCTATCAGTCCTCTATCAGTTATATAACGACCTCCTTTACTTATTTCCACACGTGGTTATGTAGGCTCATGTCATTTTGGTGGTTTGTCACGCCCTACATTGATTGTTTATCTTGCTGATGGGGTTCGATTTGACTGTTTTCTAACTGTTTCCCCATTTTTCCCTTTTAGTGGTTAATAGCCTTCAGAATTTTATCTGCTAGTTGCCGAAAATATGGCTTTAGATGGCTAATGAAGTGATATCCCTTTTTACTAAGGCATCGAAACCATCATCCCATCGTCATGGTGAAACCCAAATTTTGATGGATAGTGGCCTTGTCGAAAAACCCTTTTAACTGCTGAAAACCCATCCTTTTGGTGGCTAATGAAATGCCCAAGCTTTCGCCTAAGCCAACGAAAGCGCTTTTTCCTCGATGCTTATCTTTTTGCTTTTGGCAGTTAAAATCTGCTTTGAATTGTTCGATAAGCTACTGAAAGCATCACCTTTCGGTGGCTAATGAGTTGTTCTAAGTCTCACCTAAGCCACCGAAAGCACCTTTACCAATGTCACTTGCTTCCTGCTTTCAATGGTTAAAATCTTTCTTGGTCTTCTCCCTAAGCTACTGAAAGCGACACTTTTCGGTGGCTAATGAGTCATTTGAAGTCTTGCCTAAGCCACCCAAAGTGTTTTTGCATTTTACTTGCTCGGGCTATCTTTCGGTGGTTTACTTTAATCCTGCGTTAAACGGTTAACTGCCAAAACATAGCCTTTCGGTGGATAATGAGCTATTAAAAGCCTCTCCTAAGCCACCGAAAGCTATAACTTCCAAAATTTTCAACCACATAAAAAACAAAGACCTTCAATTTGTTAGTCGTCCTCAGATCTTTCATTACATAAATCAAATTCTTCAAAACTGTCAAAATAAATTTATTTTGGGAGATAACATCTGGCTCCTACTTGGGGATGGGAACCTCCCAGTGAGGTCCCAAGAATCCCAGACCAAAATGCCTTTCCCTGAAAACAACAAAAAACTTAACACTGTCATTTATTGTTACATTGGGCATGGAGTTTATTCTGTAAGAAAAAACAACCTACTGACTACTAATTTACAATGAGAAGGCCTCAGAGCCTTAGATAAAGTAAAGTTTCAGAAACCTCCCATTCACTGGGCCATCAAACACCTCTTCCCCTTCCAAATTCTGCAATTTTATGGTGTTATTCTTATGTACATGAGCTATCACAAAAGGGCGAATCCACAAAGAATCAAACTTTCCATGTTTTCCCTTGTCCTATCTTATAGCATCCCACTTTAGGACCCAATATCCAACCTGAAAGTTGTCCACCTTTTCCCTTTTGTCAAACATGCCATTTATCCTCTATTGATGGGATTCTGATTTTCCTATCACTTGCTCTTTGATTTTCTGCAACTCATCAAAGTCCATCATACTCCTCACCATATCATTTGGTTCATCTTCCTCTTCCTGAAAGAATTTTGCCACTGGAAAAATGAGCTGAATAGGAAATATGGCCTCAATACCATAAACTAACTTGAATGGGGAAGTCCCTATAGATATTTTGTCTGTTACCCTATCAGCCAATAAAGAAAACTTAAGCTTAGAATCCCAACTTTTCTGATTTGTCTTCAGTATTTTCCTAATGATCCTGAATAGGATTTTGTTGGATGACTCAGCCAGGCCATTGCCTTGAGGATAATAGGATGTGGAATGCACTAGTTGAATGCCCATTGACTCACACATTTTAACTAATGCCCCAGCCTTGAAAGCAGGTGCATTATCAGTTACTAACCTTACTGGGTAGCCAAAACTACTAAAGATATTCTCATATAAGAATCTCATGATGACCTAATGAGTGGCATTCCTGGTGGGTACTGCCTATATCCATTTGGTAAAGTAGTCTGTGGCTACTAGCATCCATTTATGCTGCCCAATGGAAGATGGATTTATTTCACCTATGAAATCCAGACCCCATTGCTTGAAAGGCCCATTCACCACAATAGGCCTAAGGGGCAAGGATTTGAGCTGCTGCTTCCCTATAAATCTTTGGCACTGGTCATAGGTCCTTACAAAAGTACACACATCAGCAAAAAGGACTGGCCAATAGTATCCTTTTCTTAGAATCTTGTGGGATGTGGTTTTCCAATAATGGTGGCCCCCACATGTGCTGGAATGAAAGTGATGCATGAACTTCTCTACTTCTTCTTTCTCTAAACATCTCAACAAAATTCTAGATTGATATTTCCAATGCAACAGTTTGTAAATGATGCAAAACTTAATAGATTTTAACTTAAGAGCTCGTGCTTGATTAGGAGTGAGATCAGGAGGGACTTCTAATTTCTGCAAAAATTGAATAATACCTAAGTACCACTCACATGAAGATAGGTTTTCAGCTACTTGCGGAATGTCATTCTGATCTTGATCTACTTCTGCTGCTACCACAGTCTGGACTTTTGCTGATTTGACATCGGTGAAGTTTATCCCCATTAGTTCACACTTTTCTTTAGCCATGAGTTTGTCCAGACCTAGTCCCTTTACTAGCTTAGTGGGTTTCACCTCTATATCAAACTCAATGAGCTTGTCGATCCACTTAGCTCTCTTCCTGTCAATGTCAGGCTGAGTCAAAACATCCTTCACAACAACTGAAGGGACATATGCAAGGACTTTTGCATGGAGAATGTAAATTTTGAAAGTCTTCAAATATTTTATGAGAGCATAAGCCTGTTTCTGAATTGGATCATATTTTAGCTCAACATCTCTCAAGGTTTTGCTGAAGAATGCAATTGGATGATCAAGACCCTCATCATTTTTTTGTAACAGCACCACTGCCACTATGTCATAGGATGAAAAAGAGAAGTTTTAAAAACTCTTGGTATAGTCGGGACTAATTAGGGTTGGGGCCTCCATGATAGCCTTCTTGATGTCTTCGAAAGTGCTTCTTTCCTCGTTATCCCATTTTATTTCTGCATCCTTTTTCAGCATGACTATTATGTGCTTCACCAGCTCGGAGAAATTAGGGATGAACCTCTTGACAAAGTTTCTATTACCTAAATAGGACTGAATGCACCTTTTTGATCTCGGTATGGACAACTTTTGGATTGCTTCCACCCTTACTGGATCAATCTTTACACCTTTAGCTGAGACTATGTGACCTAGGAGTTTCCCTTCACTAAGTGCAAACTGGGACTTCTTAGGATTTAGTGATATCCCATACCTTCTGCACTTCAGAAACACCATCCTCAAATGCTACAAATGGTCATGATGGCTGTGAGAGTAAATAGTTAGGTCATCTAAGTATATGAGCACAAATTTATCTTTCAACCCTACAAAAGCTAGGTCCATGGTTTTCTGAAAATTATTCCCAGCATTCATCAGCCCAAATGGAATTTTAGCATACATGAAAGTGCCCCAGGGGGTGGTAAAGGTAGTCTTCTCTTGGTCATCATGGTGCACAACAACTTGGTTGTATCTAGAGAATCCATTTAGGAATGACATGACACTAGCCCCTGAGACTTTTTGCAACAGGTGTTCCATCTTGGGCAGTGGATAGTTGTCTTTCTTGGAACATTTGTTCAGGTTTCTAAAATCCACACACAACCTGATTTCCCCACTCTTATTTCTTACCACCACTAGGTTTGCAATCCACTTGGAATACCTGAGGGGGATTATGATCTTGCCTTTGAGGAGCTTATGGATTTCTTTTTCAATTACTGGTAATAGGAGAGGACTAATGGATCTCAACTTTAGCTTGAAAGGGGTGGTATCCTTCTCCAAAGGAATCCTGTGCTGGATAATATTGGTGTCATAGGTTTTCAGGTCATTGTACTCCCTGGAAAAGACATCAACAAACTCTTTTATCAGGCTGCAAAATTTTGACCTCTGATCAATAGTCAACTTAGTCAACAGATTTATCAGTTTTGGATGGCTTTGGCTACCTATGTTTTGCTATTGGACAGCAGGGTATTGCTCCCTTTTGGCAGGCTTCAATGGGATGTCATTATGATCAAACAACTCTTCTAGATGTACTAGACCCCAAGGTATATAGTTGCTGGGTAATTGGACAATGTTCGGATCAGCCACATTATCTTTCAACTTGAGCTGTTTGGATTCCTCCATGTTTAGGTTTTCCTAATCTACATGAATATCAGAGAATTCATCTACTAGCTGAAGGAATTTACTAAGCTAATCATCATTCTCAAACACCTTCCAAAATTTGACATTATCTGGTAGGGAAGGTCTGTACTTAACCTAAACATCATAGTTGAGCTTAGGAGGTAAACGAGGAACAAATAGACTTACAGAGACAGCCAGGGAATCAGCCTGGTGATCCAAAGCCCTAGGTATATATGACAGTTCAAAAAACATAAATGAGTCTATGAGTTTCCATACCTCATCCCTGTAGGCCTTTAGTCTGACATTTTTTGTCTAAAAAGTATTGTTGACCTGCTGTATAATAAGGTCTACATCTCCAAAAATCCTGATGCACATGATCGTCATCCCCTTGGCAGCTTTAACTCCTAGAAACAAGGCTTCATATTCTGCTATATTGTTAGTGGTTTTAAAATCAAGCTTATAAGACAGATGAATGTTTTCCTTGGATGGGGAGATCAATACTACACCTACACCTGTTGAGCTTTGAGTGCTAGCTCCATCAAAGTACATGTTCCAGACTGTTGTGGTCACTTCTTCGAGCTGCTAATAGGTGGGATTAGTGAGCTGGACTGATGTTTGCTGAGAATCATCTATTTGCAGAATGCATGACCCAATATCAGTGTCCACTGCATAGATGGGGTGATTCACTAAATTGCTCTCATTACTTATGATGTAGGCTAGCTGATTTTCCCTGTAAAGTCTCTTGGTCTCCCCTCCAAACATTGGGATGGTGGCATATGTAAGATCCATCTGAAGGGTGCCAAATAGCCTTTCACTCCATGATTGAGACAACAAGAGACCAAATTTTGGAGGGATATCAGCCACTACAATGTCCATCATGATGCTTTTTGAAGGTAGCTGAGTTAGGTTCACAACAAGGTCTTTAATGAGGCCTAAATACTTGACCTTTCTAGAGTCAAAGGAGAATAAATCATGGTAGGGCTTTGTGATGCTGAGACCAAGCTCATCCATCATAGCCTTTGGCATTAGGTTATGAGAAGCTCCTGAATCTAGTAGACAATTATGAAGGACTTTATCATGGATATTCAAGGATATATAGAAAGGTGGGCATGAGTCCTTTAGGTCTTCGATCATGGGGCCTAGGTTTACAACAGGTTTGTCATCTAGCAGATTTACAAAGTCAGTATCAATATGCACCTTTGGCTGAAGAGAATTCAGAATGGAAGACTTGAATGCATCATTTTTCATTAGATAATTTAATGGGAAAGGGATCTTCAATTTCTGAATCTCTAACTCAAGATTGAAAGAATAATGTAGCCTATCAAGAAACCTTACCTCATGTACTAGATCTCTGAGTTGGACATGGTCAGGGATTGATGAAGGTGCTGGTTTTTGCGCTGGTTTTGGGATGACAACCATTTTTTTTGTAAAACAGGAGCCTTTTTGGCTAGTGCAGTAGGCTGTTTGATAGGTACAACATTCTTTTTAAAAGGAGCAACTAGCCTGGACCTCAAATTGTACCCTCCCTGACCATCAGCCTAATATACATCTCCTTCACTAATCTGCTCATCAACTAGGGCTTCCAGATATTCTGCCTGTGTCAAAAAAGAATAGTCTACCTCATCCTCCATGCAGTGGATGTTGTCTTCAGCTCTCTTGCTTCATCAATGAATTCTGACTCTTCTTGTAATACATAATTCTGAAATGAAGCTCTTATTCTATGATATTCCCCTTGATTCCTTTCCCTTCTGAGAATCTAGACTGGGGGGTTTCCTCTTCTATAAGGGACAAAATTAGGGTTTCGGGGAGCAAAATCACTTGGCCCTTTACCCCTCACAGGTATCTGTCCTTGGTCTTTCAGCTTAGACATTTCAGCAGTCAGGTTGTCTAATAGTTTGGTCATTTTTTCAATCTTGTTCTCTGATGAAGAAGCCCCAATAGGGTCTGCTAGCTGCTTCTTCCTGTCTATCTTTCCTTTGACCTTATGAGATGCCACAATGTTTGATTCTACCTCTAGGGAAACATACTGCATGAGTGATAAGGAGGCAGACCTCCTTTCTCTGAGAAGTAGGAAGAAATCAGAGTAAAAGGCATTTGCATAAGTTATCCTAGCTGAGGTATCAGTGGGCTTGATTTCAGTGGGGATCTTGCTGTACATATTGTTGAACCTCTTGGTTAAGTTGGAGACAGACTCCCCATTTTCTCTTTTCAAGTTGTTGAACTCTGTGATATAATAGAGGTGGTCTCTCCTTTCTCCCCAATGTTTTATAAAGATGTCATCTAGGGCTTCAATTTCTGCCACTGACCTAGCAGGAAGCTCTTTAAACCACTTCCTAGCATGACCATCTAGGATTTGCACAAAAAACCTAGTCCATACATCTTCCTGTTCTATGTTAATGTTCTTAGCATAGCTGTAAAATGCCTCTAGATGTTCTTCAGCTGTGAAATATCCTTCTCCTATGAACTTAGGCATGTACTTGAGGTAATATCCAGTGGGCATGGTTGAGAGGGGATTTGGAAAATTTAGGGGGGAATACCTAGCTACCAGGATCCTTTCCATTTTGGTGAATTGAGGGGCAGACATATTAGAAATGGGTATGAGAAGGGTGGAGGAAGGAAATACTGATATAGCTAGTAACTAAGAAGGTGGTGATGGTAAACTTATCCCAGTGGAGTCACCAGGGATTGGATCTTCACAAGCAGTAGTGCTTGAAGATGCCCAAATCCTAGAATTTTATGATGTATTTATAAATTCCTGAGAATTAAGTGTTTCAGTAGAAGAAATAATAGCATAAATATGTCTCGAAATACCTGAAGTAGCTTCCTTTGCAGCACTACTGGTTTGCCTTAGTGAAGCCCTAGCTCTTATCAGAATCTCTTCAGGATCTGAAACCAGTGTTGTTGGTGGCCCTTGAGGGTTTTCTCTAGTACTTGGTCTTCTCTAAGCCACCTTATTTCAATGGAGTTTCCATATAGATAATTTACAATGACAATAATTCCCAAGCTTTGTCTATCATCAAAGCAAGGGTCTATGTCGTCTCCCAGGGAAGTTGAGCTTCAGTCTTCTGTCCCCGTCAACGACGCCAATTTGTTATCACTCCCGAAAACTCCTCTAGGTTGCAGCTTGAGGATTCCTGGAAAATTACAATGTTTTGGGGGTTTTCTAATATGGATCAAGTCAGGTGACCTATATGACCCTCCACTCTCAAGACATGCATGAAACTCAATCAGGTACAAGGCTTTTAGTTACCACTGTTCAGAGGTTGACAATGTGGTGCAGGGATGGAGAACTCATCATGCTGGCAGATTCATACATAAAACAAATACATATAAATGGTTAAATCATCATAAGGAAAGAAATTATAATTCAAATCACATCAACATGCCAATAGGGTGACAGCTATCAGACATTAATTAACTTGAAGATAACCTGAATAACACATTCAAGCATAAGCACATAAAAGACAGAAATGGAAGCTGAACAAATGATAACAAAAGAGCTTATATTAGGTCATTAGTAGAATGAGAAGCTTGACAATAGCAATGGTCTACAAGTCCCTGAAGTTGAACCCTTTCAATCAAATAAGTCTTAGGCTTTATAGCCTTTACAAAAATACTCAGATCCTGAAAACTTGGATTTGATTTAATAAAATAACCAAAATAATTGTTTTTTGCATAATTAGTTTAAAAAACCCTAATTAGCTACTTGTCTAACTAACTAAAGAATTAGTTCACTATATGAACCTTCAGATAACTGAGGTAACTGCTGGAAATCACTGCTACTAACCCTCTGCTGGTTAATTCATTGTTTTCCTTTTGACATCTAGGTGTTGGTGACCTTTTCCACTTGTTATGTCATAGTAAGACTGAAACAGACCTTTCCTGATGCTTTCTTCTGTGTCTTTCATCTTCAGACTTTTTCCTTGAGCCATCTATATTCACCCAAAACTGATCCTGTGAGCCAAAATTCAATTTTAAGCCTCTGTCTACTTTCGGTGGTTAAGAGTCCAGACTATCAAAACCGTTAGCTACCGAAGGTGGCACTATCAGTGACTAATGAACTGCCCTAGCATCTGCCTAAGCCACCGAAAGCCCTGTTTTCCAAAAAAGTATTAGGTTTTTCCAAAAATGTCCTTTTAGGTCTGTCTGCTCAGCTTTCTTCTTCAGCAGGTTCTGTTCTAGAAGGGTTAATAGCAACCTGGATAGTTTCTGGAGGCTGAAGGCTAACTATGGATTCATCTAAGATTTCCAACGTGGGGTGGATTCTAGGGTTTTCTTTAGTCTCCTTCAGCTGTAGTATTTGGAGCCTAATCATCCTGTACAATCTAGTATTGTCCTTTAGGTATTTGGTATTCAGCCTCTTTAAGAAAATATATCTTTCTCTCTGATCCAGGTAAGACTTATGTAGTAGCTTGTTCATGTTGGTCAATGCAGTATTATTTTTCTTTATTTCCCTTTCCAAAATATCCATCTCATACATTTTCCTCAGTAATTGATTTATCTTTTGAGTTTTGGGCTTGCTGGAGGAAGCCTTCTCTACTGGTTCCTCTTGCTCCTTTGGTGTGGGGGATGGTAGTTCTTCATCCACTGGTACAATTTGTAGAGATAGGTCTACACCTTCCTCTTGCTCCTCTTCAAAATCTAAGTATGGTAGATTTAAAATATTCTCATTGTGTGCTTCAACCTTCTGGCCCTTCTCATTGAAGTCCAAGTTCCTTTTTACCTTCTTAGCCTTGGAAGAGGAGGGAGGTTGTTATGCTTCTGCTGCTGGGGATATATCCTCCTCTTTCTTCTCCCACTCCTTGGTGTGGTAGACTTCTTGGCAGGAGACTTCCCTTTCTCTTCTGGCTAAAGGCCTGTCTCAAATCCATTCCAAAACAAGAAATAAGGCCATGCCATATTCCTTCTTTTCAGCAACTCTTGGATCAATAGTTGGATAAGGCCATGGTGGGACAGTTTGCCAGGAATCTTTGTTGGCTAGGCTTTCACTTGGAATTCCATATTTCCCAGACTTCTGTGTAAGTAAAAGGGAAAATTTAGTGAGCTTTTTGTTGATGTAATTGTAACTTTGAAATGTATTCACTTGTATTTCTTATGTATTGTATCCCGATGTTTATTCTGGGATGTGCATGTAATGTACTTGAGTCATGTCATGCTCCGATGTTCCGATTGGGAAGCTTCTATAATGTAAAAGTCATGTCAAGTCATTGTGGGTAACCCTCCTATTGGTCAAGGGTTGAAGTCCCCATAGTTATGGGGATCTACGGTTATTAGAATACCCTAGTGAATTCGACCCTAGGCGAGTCATTGTAAGTTGGGGCAATAGTCCCCACCATCTATGTCAAGGTTAACCCTCCTTGTTGAGAAGAGGGAAAAGTCCCCACAAGTTGTGGGGCACTAGGGTTATTAGACACTCCTAGAGATGTCGGCTCTAGTAAGTAATTGTTAAGTGAGGACGACATGTTGGAGTGCGCTTAAAGTGAACAAAAGAATATAAATAGAGAGTGAACCTCTCTATTTTATACACACACACTCACTCATTGGGGCGCATGAGTGAGAGAGGAGAAGCTCTCTCAGTGAGAGAGAGAGAGAGACAGAAGCTGTGGAGATCATATTTATGTTTTCAGGTTTTACTGCTGCCATTGGTTCTCATTCTATCTCTGAGGAAGTTGCGAGGTTTTCTCATTTATGGTTTCCCCGAGGAAAATTCTTTGTGTCTCTTGTCTCTTCTGTTTTATTGCTGTGCATGTTATTCTCTCAGTTAAGGATCCTAAGATCATAATGCTAGCTTAGAATGATAAAAATATAACATGGTATCAAAGATAACCTGAGAAGAAGACATTATGCAGCTACATAAGCTAGGGATTATTACTTTTTGGGTCTCTCTCCACAATCCATCAGAAAAATTATGCTAGGTTGACTCTCCATTGAAGGGCACATCTTTCTGTCGAAGCGGAATTCGATTTCGAGCATTTTCAGTTTTGGTGCGGGAAATTAGGGATTCTTGCAGAAGAGGAATTTTTGAGTGAGCCCGGCATAGGATTTATCTCCTCATCAAAATCAAAGTTTAGAGACCAAGATCAATATTTTTGGTTGGGTGAAACTCCGGGAAAGTCAAACCCTAGTTTGACCCCAATTTGGAAAAACTCTAAAATACTAAAACTGCTAAGTTTTGGTGCATTCTCTATATCCTGAGATTGGCAAAGCATCAGGAGCTGAAAATTGTATAGGACGACGTTAAATTCCTTATGTACACTGTATCCACAATTTAGCCTCAGATTCGCTATATTCTAGAATATATGATCCTTCCAAGTTAGGGTTCCAACCTCTTCTAGAATTCATCCCTAAACAAGACACCTGGGGAGAATTGATATATCTTGGGATACAAAGGTCCAAATTAAATTCCTGAAGATTTTATAGAAATGGCATGAACTTTAATTTCTGTGGTACTAGTTTCAGACTTAGAAGATGAACCAGTGACATGTGGCAGTCCATACAACTTCATTGTTCTGAACAGTCATGTAACAAGTCACCTTGGGAAAATAATCATAAATCTCAATTGGTGAAACCAATTCTACTTAAATATATGGTGTTGGATCAAGGACATGTGAGTTTACCTTAGTGCAAAATTTCAGACATAGAGGAGCAGCAATTTTGGAGATACCGTAGAAACAGTAACAGACATTTCTACAGGAGAAATTGGAAAACTAGGGCTTCCTGTTCCGGGAGCTTCCCTCCACTGTTTTCTTGAATGAAGTACATTGGAAATCTTGAATTGAAGAGATATATCCTTCTATCCAACCATATCTAAATTATTCCAATTTTTGAAAATTAGGGTTTCTGTGACAAACCCTAGATCAGCCAGCTCCGGAACTAGGATGGACACCTCAAATTGGTAAGATCTAATCTTTTGTTATTTTCATTTGAGGTTCTCATTTCAAAGTGATATATCAAATCAGATTGATGATAAGCTTGGTGAAGTTGACAACTTCCAAGAATGGAAGCATATGATCTCCCTGAAGAAAATGAATTGGACACCTACAGAAGTAGAGAGGTTCCAGTTCCAGAGGGAGATGAGGCTCAAAGCCTTACACAAGAAGAACTTGGTCAAGGTCAAGAAGGTCATTGTTGATTCAATCAAGGATCAACCTGTACCACAAGTATCTTCCCTAAAGACACCAAAGATATTTGATTCCTTGGCCAAGCTATTTGAAGGAAAGAACATAGATCAGAATATGACCTTAAGAAACTAGTTGAAGAATGAGAAGATCCAGAATGCAGAGACCATGTAGTCATACTTTACAAGGGTATCTCAAGTCAAAGAACAACTTGAAGCGGTAAAAGAAGAAGTGGAGAATGTAGAAGTGGTGATAGCCACCTCGAATGGCCTCCTAGGATCATGGGATTCATTCATTCAAGGAATGTGTGCCAGAAGGAAGTAATTACTTTCAGCAGACTCTGGGAAGAAGAAGAAGCTCGACTCATAAGAAGAGAAGAGAAGATGGGAGCAACAGAAGATCAAGCTCTCACCATCCAAAGAAGATCCCTCAAGCAATGAGGAATACGAAGGACTCAACTCTTTAAGAACCTCTTATCCATCCTATAATTTGGATAAGAAACGATGCTATTATGAATGAAGAAGATGATGAAGCTGGAGGATCAAGAAGGAGCCTACCTATGAAACAAATAAAGATAAGTATTCAATTGTCATTTCATGATATTGTTTTTCTATGCATTTGTTGATGTATTATGCATGGTAGAATGTTTTCATTAATGACAGTATACTACTAATATGCATGTGATGGGTAAGTAGCTCATGGTGCTATAAAAATCTCCATTGCTACTTATCTAGAATGAAACCTCTTTGCTGGCATATTGGATTAGTGCACAATCTCAATGTTGTCCTAGTAGAGATGGAAGGCATCTAGAAAAGTTTCGTGAGATATGGATGAATGTTGTATTGGCTAGAGTAGTTGCATGATCATATATTTATGCATAAGAATTTTTCATTATGAATATACCTTATGAATTGTTTCTAATCATACCATTGCATTTGACTTGTAGGAAAGATCGCGTACAATCACCTACAAGCAAAGAAGGATGAGACTTGTTCCGAAGAACAAGTGACGACAGTTTAAGATGAAGAATAATATGATGAATGCAACAACATCATTGATGTAGAACCTTCCAGCCATGAAGAAGTAACCAAGAAGAAAGGTTCCAGAAGAATGATGTCTAGGATGTAGTATCAATACCTGAAGAGAAGTTCGTAGTTCCATCATGTAGTAGATGAAAACATCGTACAAGGCAAGATTCGTAGCACGAGGCCTCTTACGAAAAGAAGGCATAAACTACAAAGAAACATTTGCATCCATCTTGATGAAGACCTGGACCTTTGCTACAAGGCTGAAGATGAAAGACTATAGAGGATGACAAGCTCTCAGATGGGTGCGAGAAGAACTTTTGAAAATTTTCAAGATAGAGGATCTTGGTATCCAGTGATCCTAGATGGATACATAGAATATTAGTAGCAAAGGAAGCTACTTGTCACTCTAGTGCAGAATGTTTCAGTAATTAGAGTACAAAAGATAGAGGGAGAATGATGCTCTGCTTCAGAAGGAGTGAGTGCAGAAGATCATGAGGTTTGACAGGATGGATAGATTACTAATGACTCTAGGCTTTACTGATGGTAAAGTAGATTCCAACCTTTGCTTCAAGGTTGAAGGCATAAGACCAGTGATGCTCCTGTTATGTGTCGATGTACTATTTTCTAGGCATGGAGGTGTGGATAAGGGAAGTATGCAGTAGAGATCCTGAATAGGTTTAGGAAGATGGACTGCATGACCACACCTATGGCATCGAACATGAAGCTATTGAGTGTTGCTTCATCAGAGTCGGTTGATGCCATGATGTATCGTCAGATGATGTACCTAACAAATACAAGACTAGATATTTTCTTTGTTGTGAACACATTGAGAGATGTTCACCTGATGGTTGCAAAGCATGCAGTGAGGTACCTGAAGGGTACAGTTGAGTATGGGATCAAGTGTGATCTCTTGGTTTGGCAGGATGGAGTCCTGCATGGGACTGAGTACAACTGAGGAAAAATATGTTTCCATTTGCTATTTGGGAGGTAGTATGTTTCTTTTGAAAACTACTATTTGATTTGGTTGATATGACTTGCATTTGTTGTATGATGCAGAGAGGAGCAGTGATCCAGCTCAAGATCTCTTGAAAGAAGTATTTATAGCATAGCTAATGAGACAGGTTTCCCTCATATGAAATCGATCCTGGTGAAGCTCATAGGTCATCCTTGGATGTAATCCATCCTGATGTGATTCTATGCTAGAAATGGACAAAGTGAAGTTTGAGTACTTCAAGGAGAAGCTTGGTGTTCACAAGATTGAGGTTTCCTCCAAGAGAAGATGATGAAGACCAAGAGCCATTCTAACATGGTGAGAGGATTGGTTCCTTCCATGATTAGATGTAAGGGCTGATCCATTCTCTCATGGTGAGAGGATTTGGTTCCTTACATGTCAGATATGAGTGCTAAGCCATTCTAATGTGACTGTAGAATTGGTCTCTACATGATCAGATGTAAGGGCTAAATGCCATTCTGGGAATGGAGCTGCCTGGTCAGTTACTAGGAAAACTCAGTGTAGGACTGAGAGCCATTCTGATTTGATAGAGGGATGTGTTCCCACTTAATCAGATGTAAGGGTTGAACCATTTTGTCATGGATAAAGGATTAGGTTCCTCCCATGTTAGATGTGAGTGTTGGCCATTCTGATGAGTAGGTCATATGTAAGGGCAACTGCCATTCTCTGAGAGAATGGAGGCACCTGGTCAGTTACCAGGTAGCTCAGTCTGGGACTAGGGGCCATTCTGATGCGATGGTTGGATTAGTTCCTACATGATTAGATGTGAGTGCATGCCCTTTCAATGTGATGTGTTTACACATGGTCGAATGTAAGTGCAGAGCCTTTCTGATAGGATGAGGTCAGATATAAGTTCTAAGCCATTTTGGCATGATGTGTTTACACATGGTCAGATGTGAGTGTTGTGCCTTTCTGACAAGATTGGGTTGGATGTAGGTGCAGAGCCACTCCAATGTGACGTGCTTGGACATGATCAGATATAAGTGCTGAGCCATTCTGGCATGATGTGTTTACAGATGGTCAGATGTGAGTGCTAGGCCTTTCTAACAAGATGAGGTCAGATGTGAGTGCTGGGTGTGCCTTTCTGACATGATGAGGTCAGATGTAAGAGCTGGGTGGGCCATTCTGACTTAAGTGTTAGATATAAGCATTGATGAAGACTTACATGAAGGGTAGGGCTACAGTAATTACTCTGTAGAACTTCTTGTGACAAGAAGAATGAAGAAGATAGCACCATTTGATTGAGATAGCAGAAGCAGTAATGATGATGATGATTTAGTGATGATCCAGTTTCGATGATGATCTAGATCAAGTGATGATATAGACTTGATGATGATCCAGTAGTGATGATCCCAATCAAGTGATGATCCAGTAGTGATGATTCTGATCAAGTGATGATCTAGACTTGATGATGATCCAGTAGTGATGATCTAGACTTAATGATGATCCAGCAGTGACGATCCAGATCATGTGATGATCTAGACTTAATGATGATCCAACAGTGATGATCCAGTTCAAGTGATGATCTAGACTTGATGATGATCCAGCAGTGATGATCCAGATCGAGTGATGATCTAAATCCA
Source organism: Pseudotsuga menziesii (assembly GCA_001517045.1). NCBI lineage: Eukaryota > Viridiplantae > Streptophyta > Pinopsida > Pinales > Pinaceae > Pseudotsuga > Pseudotsuga menziesii. The sequence continues at coordinate 62,854 of LPNX010332090.1, forward strand.
GTGACAATGATCCAGATCGAGTGATGATCTAGATCTAGTGATGATGATCCAGATCGAGTGATGATCTAGATATAGATGAACATGACTTGAAGATGAAGATAACATAAAGATGAATATGAATTGAAGATGAAGATGAATTGAATATGAAGATGACTTGAAGATGACGAGAACTCGATGATGATCTGGATGATATAGAGAAGAAGACTTGTGCTGATAAATTGTGTCGAGAGAATACCTTCCTAGTTAAGAGGGAGTGTTGATGTAATTGTAACTTCGAAATGTATTCACTTGTATTTTTTATGTATTGTACCCTGATGTTTATTTTGGGATGTGTTTGCAATGTACTTGAGTCATTTCATGCCCCGATCCTCCGATCGGGAAGTTTCTATAATGTAAAAGTCATGTCAAGTCATTGTGGGTAACCCTCCGATTGGTCAAGGGTTAAATTCCCCACAGTTATGGGGCCCTAGGGTTATTAGACCATCCTAGTGAAGTTGACCCTAGGTGAGTCATTGTAAGTCAGGGAAATAGTCCCCACCATCTAAGTCAAGGTTAACCCTCCTTGTTGAGTAGAGGGAAAAGTCCCCACAATTTATGGGGCACTAGGGTTATTAGACACTCCTAGAGATGTCGGCTCTAGCAAGTAATTGTTAAGTGAGGCTGACATGTTGGAGTGCACTTCAAGTGAATGAAAGAATATAAATAAAGAGTGAGACTCTCTATTTTATACACACACACTCACTCATTGGGGCACATTAGTGAGAGAGGAGAAGCTATCTCAGTAAGAGAGAGAGAGACAGAAGCTGTGGAGACCATCTTTATGTTTTTGGGTTTTATTGCTGCCATTGGTGCTCATCCTATCTCTGAGGAAGTTGCAGGGTTTTCTCCTTTATGGTTTCCCTGATGAAAATTCTTTATGTCTCATGTCTCTTTTTTTTTATTGATGTGCATGTTATTCTCTCAGTTAAAGATCCTAATATCATAATGCTAGCTTAGAATGATAAATATCTAACACTTTTACCTATGAAGTGGTTCATTAACTTGAAATGGTAGATCATTGCTCTGTTGTATCTTCCTTCACATGTTAGGTAAACCACAATGGCCTTCAACATTTGTTGCCACATCTCTTCCAACTAGGATGATGGCACACTCTTCTTCCACACCATTCCTCTATGCTTAGTATTTAGGTAAGACCTAAACTCTACATCTTTTGGTATGGTGGTATTGAACCATTTTTCTCATATGCCAGGGAATTCAGTTACTTCAGTGATTAGGGTTTCATCTATGTGAAATTACTCCTTGCCTATAACTGCCTTTGAACCATCAAATGAGAGGGAAAATTCCTCAGCCACCTGTTGATGGGAACCTTGTATGTTCTCACAAAACCTGTAGCAGCCAACATCTTGGAAGAGTTTACAGACCTCTGGATGTGCTTCCAAATAGCTGATATCTCCCAAATCCTACCTGAGAGCAGGTCCTCCCTTCTTCGTCTTAATGAATGCCTTTCCTAGGTACCTGCAAAATAATTCTAAGCTCTATGTGACAGTGTGTTAGTAGGATGCTTTCTCAGAGATGGTTTTACTGGTGGAGAGGAATGCTAAGATCGAAAGTGAAATGTGATGGAGCTTTTGGAACTGATTATTAGGGTTTGTACTATCATGATGGATGCTGAGATCATAAGGTGATGGCAGCAGTTGATCTTCTTGATTTCCTTTTCCCAACAATCATTTTACAAATCAGCCTGGGTATTTGTTGAGCTTTCTGCTGTTATTTTGAATAGGTGGAAGAAAACTGAGGGTTTCCAATCCTATCAGTCCTCTATCAGTTATATAACAACTTCCTTTACTTATTTCCACATGCGGTTATGCAGGCTCAAGTCATTTCGGTGGTTTTCCATGCCCTACACTGATTGTTTATCTTATTGACAGGGTTCGATTTGACTGTTTTCTAATTGTTTCCTCATTTTTCCCTTTTGGTGGTTAATAGCCTTCAGAATTTTGTCTACTAACCACCAAAAATATGGCTTTCAGTGGCTAATGAAGTGATATCCCTTTCGCCTAATCCATCAAAACCATCATCCCATCATCACGGTGAAACCTAGCTTTCAACGGATAGTGGCTTTACTAAAAAACCCTTTTAACTGCTGAAAACTTGTCCTTTCGGTGGCTAATGAAATGCCCGAGCTTTCACGTAAGCCACCAAAAGGATTTTTCCCTTATGCTTATATTCCTGCTTTCGGTGGTTAAAATATTCTTTGAATTGTTCTATAAGCTGTCGAAAGCATCACCTTTCGGTGGCTAACAAGATGTTCTGAGTCTCGCTTAAGCCACCGAAAGTGCCTTTACCAATGTCGCTTACTGCCTACTTTCGACGGTTAAAATCCTTCTTGGTATTCTCCCTAAGCTTCTGAAAGCAACACTTTTTTGTGGCTAATGAGTCATTTGAAGTCTCGCCTAAGCCACCGAAAGTGTTTTTGCATTTTACTTGCTTGGGCCTTATTTCAGTGGTTTACTTTAATCCTGTGTTAAATGGTTAACTGCCGAAACATAGCCTTTCGGTGGCTAATGAGCTATTAAAATCCTCACCTAAGCTACCGAAAGCTATAACTTCCAAATTTTTCAACCACATAAAAAATAGAGACCTTCAATTTGTTAGTCATCCTTATATCTTTCATTACATAAATCAAATTCTTCATACTCTCAAAATAAATTTATTTGGGAGATAACACATGTGCTTCAAAACACTACGGGTCTTGAATAATTTTTGATTCACTTAGAGAATATAGATGAAAAGTGGAAAGATGCACTGACTGCAAACAAGGTTCATAATAAATCTATCAAGAACCAATATGATAAAGTTGTTAAACCAAGATTTTTCTCTGAAAGATAACTTTTTTTGCTCTGGGATCAAGACAAGGAGCCCTTGTGGGCAGACAAGTTTAAGTTTGTGTGGTTAGGCCCCTATGTTGTGTCAAATTTTTTGAAGAAGGGATCTTATGAATTAACCAATTTTGATGGAAACAAGTTGTCGCAGCCCATAAATGGGTTATACCTAAAGAATTATTATGCTTAGGCACATTATTTTTTCTTGTATTATTATTGTATGTTCATGTACAATAGGTCATTAACTGGTTAATGTTTCTTATATAGTCTATTGGTTGTTTTATATGTCATCCAAGTGGTTCATATGTTTTGTTGATGGTGCCAACTGCCACACTTGTAATCTGGTTTCAGCTGCCTGGGTTATCTATACACCCTTAGGACAATTGGTTGCCTCTGGTGGCGCCTTCTTAGGTCCCGCGACTAATAATGTGGCTGAATACATTGCAGTCATTGAGTTGGTATGGGATGCTACATTTCATGGAATTACCTATCTTGAGGTTAGGCTTGACTCACATCTCATGGTTTGCCAACTTAATGGTGATTATCATGTGCGAAACCCTAACTTACTACATCAGTTTTTACGTGTCAGGTTACTTGAAAGAAATTTTGAATACATTTCATACATTCATACTTCAAGAAATCAAAACAAAATTATTGATGCATATGCAAATTATGTACTCTATTGGCACTTAACACAGACATTGTAAAACAAAATATAGAGACACATTTTGAAGTACATGTATATAACCAGTAATATATATGTGTGTGTGTGTGTGTGTAAAAATATGTCCATAGATACATGGAGTGTGGTCCGAATTAGATCATGTCATAAGTACATCAATATACAAAAAAATAGGATCATAATTTGTAGTATGCCCAAGCCTAGGTATGGTCCTCAGCCTCCTTGGCTGTAACTTCCTCCACAACCTCCCGGTAACACAACACATCCCTAGTTACCCTTCTAAGAAGGCGTAACGAGGAAAAAGGAACCCCAAACAAATACTTTTGCATATTCATTGGGATATTTTCCATCCCGAGCATGGGGATATCCTAAGTAAGCCTGGCCAGCTTCCCCTTAATGACATGAAGCATCGCATTGTCCCCACCAACATGCATAGGATGCACAAAAGTTTTGGGATGTCTGTCAGGGTGGACTGGTCCAACATCTACATATAAACATAAAGAAGGTCAAAATAACATACATATGTATATATAATTTTATGAACAAAATATCATAAAAATCAAATAATGAAAAGATAGAAAGACATACCTATCTCCCCCCATGCTCCTCCAGGAGGGAGGATGATTTCTGGATCTCCACGGAAATCTAATCCAACATAGGGGAACTTTTCAAGAGCAGGAACCTATCTATCCCACAAGGAATAGAAGTTTTCATCATAGCCACTCTGGATCCCACCGTTGCACCTTAACGGAGGAAAATGTCTACCCATCGTGTGAGTCTAGGCTCACGGGGTGGGCATGGTGGTAAAGGTACCACAGGACTTAGGGAAAGAACCCTCTCAAATAAAAATGCAACTAAGATACTCGCATATCCAAAGTTTTTCTTCCGACCCTTCTTGCAGTGAGACAATTGTTTCTTCATAATCGGGAGCAATCATGAGCACCAATCGAACAGTGTTCCCCGCATACACTCCACCGCAACACGCGTGTGGGTCTTTGTTTTCAAATGTAGTGCAAATGACCCAACAACTCTAGCCATGGTGCTTACCATAACCTTCAGTGGAAAGCTAGTAATATGTGAAATTGAGACCTGTGTCCCCGATTTTTGTGTCCCAGGAAAGCAGTAGGTATTGACATTGTATTGCACACTGAGAGGGTCACCCCCTCGACTGGTGACCTCCAGGTTCACAGGTGTCCCCCTGCGAGATAGTCCCGTGATAAAGTAAATATCATCTATGGTCAATTCCAAGGTCTCCCCTTGGAGGTCGAATAGCCCAAGCTCATGATCCCAATATCTCACCAAGGTCTCCAAAAGATGGACTTGGGCATGCATATTCGACATGCATTATAATTTTAAGAAGCCACATCCTCGTAAAGCTTGTAGTGTTATGGGATCTCTCATAGCATCACAGTCCATGTCCTCGTGTTCCTATTCTCTCCATTCCAACACCATGATTGTCTACCAAGCAAACATATCCATCATTAGAATCCATCAAAATTGTCTTGCATTATCAATTTTTGAAAAAACTTGAGCTTGCGTAGTATTCACGATTGTGCTTTCTATAGAACGCGAACCACTCGCGGGTTGCACTGCAGTAAACCCACGGTTAAAAACCATGCTCCTGGGTCTAATGAAGGCCACTATCGAGTACCCCAGGATTCCTTTAGTTATGGTAGAAAACCACTTGAAAGACCATTATTTTTAAATTTGGAATGGACAAAATCAAAGAGGAGGGGGAGAAGACCAACCTGCAACTTACGGAATCGAATTTGGTCCACCAGGTTGTCCATTATGATTAATTGAAGTTCGGAGGTAAAATTTATAAATATAGTTAAAAATTCCAAATGGTGTGTTTGTTTTTTTATTTTGAGCTATTTATAGAGAAAATTTTAAAAAATTACCCACTTTGTATAGTTTAAAGTCAGTTTTTTATATCTGAACTAATACCATGGTCTTTTACTAGCTGTAAAAGGTCCTGGATGATCTAAAAGTTGATTTTTGTTGCATATAGGGTAGGATTTGGTCTTCATTGCATACTTTGAACTCACATATTATCCTTTGTTTAACCCTAGGATCACTTTTCATCCATGGAATATGGTGTACAACCACTTTTACTTCGCACACATCATTGTTCTTCCATGGATATGGACTCCTCTATATGGGTAACCCTAGTTTAGATCATCTTATTGTCTTTTTGGTACCCATGCTACAATTGTGTTAGGTGTGGGAGCCTTCTTAGTAGTTTTTCATGACAAAATGAGCCTCATTTTGCATCTTTTTACAAGCTATACCCGATTATAAGGTTCCCTGTCCTTATGGAGTTTTCTTTAGGCCCTGGTCCGAATCCTTAAAAAACAGACTAGACAACTGAGTAAAATTGTTCGCTAAGACTCGTTAAGGTAAATTGAACAATCATCTACATTGGTGTTAGTTTATCTCTTTTTCAGACCATGTAGATTATCTATGAAAAATGAACACTCCCTTTTTATTAGGAATTGAGAAGAGTATCTTCAGGTGTAGAGTTATCTATTTTTCATACCTAAAGGACTAAACCTACAGAAAAGGAACCCCGGTATGAGCTTAGTTTTCTCTTTTACATGTTGTGGACCCAAACATGAAAAAGATTTTGAGCGTACTTTATGTCTTTGTCATGCTCTCTAAACCCTAAAGAACAAAGCATCGAGTTTACTATTTTGAATTCCCATTCCTCTTAAGCAAAAGGAAATTTTTGAGTGATCTTTCCTTCCTTACACTCATTAAACTCGGGCTATATGTTGCTTTTCAAGGTGCGTCGGTCTGGTGATAGTTTACCCCTTTTTTAGACCTTGCCAACTAAGTGCGAAAAATGTATACCTTAGTTCTTCGGAAGCTAAGAGAGTTCTTCTATGGATTGTTTTATAATTTTCCGGCCTCAGGAGGAAAAAGCACCCCCCTAGAGTCTTCTTTGGAATTTTCAGACTCTGAAAACAACGAAAACACCAACGAACATCTACTAATTCGGGCTCCAAAAATCCACAAATTAGTAACATATCAAGCATTATTCTCTCTCCTCTTCAAGCTTGTTAAAAATGAAGAAAGAATCGAGTTGACTTTCTTGGACTCATTAAAATTTAACAAGAAATGTAAGAAAGAATTTCAGTCGTTGGGTTATAAGCAATGGAAAATTTTTATCCTTGGACAAAGCACTCTTTGAACTTCCTGATATTCTTGTCTTAGTTTTTTCACTTCCAGTTTAGCTATCACTTCGAGTTATTACTCCTCCACTTGTCCTTTATACATCGGAAATCTGATCATGTCTCCTAGATGATAGATAAGTCTAGTTGTACTATCTGACAGTCTAAAGTTTCCTTGGGTCATCTTTGTATCATGTGTTGGCAGGAAGTTATGAGGATAGTTAGTTGCACAACATCGCGGATGCTGCACAAAGTCAAAGATGTTGCACATAGTGGAAGATGGCATGCAAGGCAGCTTAACTATATTTTATGTATTTTGGTCACATTGTGTATATTTGGACCACATTATGTGGATTGTGGTCATTATTTTGTATATTTTGGTCCAAGTAGTTAGGAAGTTGACTTAAGTGGACCACCAATGTAAAGCCACAAGCCTATAAATAGATTTAGGACGTAAGTGTTAAGTCTTCTTAGCCCCTGAAATACGGCTTGGATTTTTCTGGATTTGTTGGATATCTTTGGATCTGTTGATAATATGGAGATAAATTGAAGAAATTTTTTTGGGAACCTACATTTTGCTACAAAGTTCAATATGACATGACGAAGATTGGACGGAAATACCATGTCTTTTTACATCTTCCTGTTTTCTACGATTTGGATGTGAATTTCGATGTGTATCTGTGAATGATGCGATGCTTTTCTGTTATAAATGATGATATCATGATAGATCTATTTATGCATTGATGTTTATGTTGCAATATGAGTTGGTGAATTTATAATCTAAATTATTGAAATCTTTAAGCAATGTTGCACTGAGTTGACTATAGATGCGCAATCCTCCTTCATACCGCGAAAACTTGGTTCCGACAGTTCTCCCTCGAACATCTCGGGTGATACTTCATTTTCTATGCAGGTGTTTCTGGATAGGGTAAAACCTGTTTGGGCTGGTGCTCAGGGAGATCGTTGCATTTTGGGTGTCGATAGAGAGCGAACCCTTATCGATGAGTTTTGGTCAACAAATGGTTATGTTGCTGGGACCTTAGTGAATCAGGAAGGAGGACATGTTGTGGCATTCGACAAGACCGAAAATTCAATATTAGTTTGACCAAAAGGCATGGGAGTTTGTTGAGAACGAAAATCAAAACCCTAGAGCAATGAAACAGAAGTGGCTAAAGAGGCATCTATATTCTGATGTACATGAATAATTTTTCTCTGAGTTTTTGATCATCTTGTATGAGTGGTTGGCACAATTGACCTATAGGAAGAAAAATTTCCAAGGAGGTCAACCAATTGGCTGGACTCCAGAACTGATCCAACAGTTGCAGGAGGTAGACAAAAAAGAATTAAGGGCGATTGAAGTTTTTCTTGACAACATATTGGAGGGCTACATCACTGAGTTTGTGGTCATCACAGTTAAATCTTATAGCGACGTAGAAAGGGAGTTCTTGAATGGACCAAGAGGTAGGTTTTTGTTACCTTTGCAATTATCTATTAAGATGCTCATCTATGGAAAAGGTATATTGAAGATGAAATCCACTAAGTAGAACCTTAGTGTGCAGAGGCTGCGGGTATCGTGGAGACGAGGGTTGGAAGGAATGATACAGGGTATATGGATGGAAGTTAAGATAGGGCTATGAGGGAAGTTGAGGAAGGAAGTGGTCTTACGAGATGAGGAGCAAGGTTTCAGCAGGAGAAGAGGTAGAGGATAGGAGAGAGTCCTGTTGTGACTGAAACATGAGACCACAAGAGAATACCAAACAATATGAAGCGACACTACAACAATGAAGGAGATGACTAGGCTACACCCAATCTTGAGGAAAGACCGACCCAGAGAAACAACGTACCCACACCTCCATGCACTGTGCCACACTTAGGAAGAAACATGAGTTCAACACCAACTTGTCCGACGTGTCAACAACACTCTAATAGTTGTGTATCAACAACTGTAGGAAGAAGGCCCATGATGGAAGGAGACGATGTGAAGTTACCTATATTTCATCAAAGCGATATTGACGATCCTGAGCAATACTGGTTTCTGTGTGAAGCAGTGTGGAATGTAAAGCAAGCTCAAGATGACAATGTTAGGAAGGTCTAATTAACGACAACCCTTTGAGGTCGTGCACTAGATTGGTTCATGAATTTTGTACAAGTTCCTACAGGGACTCCAACAAAGAATCTGGATGAAATTAGAAAAGGCTTAATTGAAGATTTCAGAAAACAGAAATCTGAGGCACAATATATCACAGAATCGAAGGAGATTAAGCAATATCCAAATGAAACTCTTTGGGATTTTGATCAGCAATTCAAGATGCTGATGGAAAGAGTCAACTTTGAGATGAGTGATGTTCAACATAAGGAATGGATCATCGTGGCATTAGTACCACATATCAGAATTTTGTTGATGCAACAAAAGATTGCAACATAGAGCGAGGCTCTAGAGATTGCAATGAAGTTGGAAGCTTCACCTGTTGGCGAGAATGCAATCGGTATGAACCAGATTCAAACCCAACTAGTGAATATGACACTCCAGTTGCAAGATATCAAGAAGGGAAAAATCATTGCAAGGAATTTTGGTATACTCGATGTCATGCAGAGGAGCATCATAAGGATCAATGCCCAATTTTCAAAACTACCTATTGTCGGGAGCGTCAAACCCATTAAATTATGGCGGCATGCGATGGTGTTGTATCTACCAAGTTTATGGGCATCAACATGAAGATTGTGGATATATGTAGAAGATTGTCACGAATCCAACAAATTTATACTGCACATTTTGTCGGTCTGTTGGGCATGAAGATAAGGATTGTCGCACATATGATTTACTCCAAGATGGAACAATGGACATGTACTATGTGAAGGGAGAAGACCATCAAACAGTCCAAAAACTACAACAACCATAGGTGGTACAACCACCAACTCAACCACATTTTTTGCCATAGCTACAACCACAGATGTAGTTTGTACAGTAGCCACAAACTCAGATGTAGTTTGTACCGCAACCGTATTTTGTGCCACAACCGCAGTACAATCAGATGTATATGGCTCTGTAGCATCCACAATATACTCAACCCTAGCAATATGTCCAATAGTAGTCAAATTTCCTGCATCAACAATTCAATCAACCGCAGTATCAACATCAAGGAGGATTTTGAGGAGGACGAGGTCATGGATTGGTGCAATGTTATAATTGTGGAGTGCTGGGATATTATCTGAGAGATTTCCTGTAGTTGCAAGAAAAATGTACTTATTGTATCGTTGTTGACCACACTGTTGAGAACTGTCCACAACTGATTGTGAAGTGGCAGGAAGGAAACATCCCGCAGTTGTGGAACCAGAACTAGAACCAGTTGCAGAACCATAACCACAACCAAATTCAAAATTAGAACCAGAATGCAAATCAGAATGTGAACCAACCAATGAATCCACCACCGAACCAGAACCAAGGACCTAAGTTGCGATAATCTCAGCAAAAAATAGGATGCAGGATGTTGATCTTGATGTCATTACTCATGGAGGTGTGACGATAGGGGATGATAGATTGTTTCCACAAATTCGTCTGGATAGAAATAAGAAAGTGTAGTTTGATGTCGACGTCAAGAGAGACACATTCTTTGAAGCACGTGATGGGATAAGAAGAGATCTAGGTAAGTTTCCTATTTATGAAATGCCATCTTCTTTTGATTCAACTTCGGTAGCAGGGCCATCACGACAGCATGGTACTTTGTAGAACTTATTTGAAATTTGTTTGTCATTGGCAAAAGGTCCCGATGCTTTCACTGAGATTTCGAATCTATTGCATCGACCGGAGAAGGGGCAGAATGAGTCTGTGGTGAACTCCTTACATAAGAAAAAGATGGAAAAAGAGAGGCAAATTAATATTCAGAATGGGGATTAAGAGGTAGATTCAGTCACCTTGGATCTAGGCTCAGACGTAAACATTCTAACAAAGCAGACATTGGAAAAGATGGGGATCCCACAGTTGGTTTGGTCCCCTGTGTAGTTGCGACTAGCTAACTAGGCCAGAGTAACACTAATTGCATGAGTTTCGCATCTTGTAGTGGAATTAGAAGAGATGAAGACTTATGTTGATTTTTATGTTATCGAGGTTGTTGATGGCAGAGGTTCGTATCCCGCACTGTCGGGAATTGGATGGGCCAATGACAACTTGGCGGTTAATTTTAAGAAGCGTGTGATGACCTTTGAAAACCACGATATCCGAGTCATAGCTCCGATGGATCCAATTGAAGGACGAAGATATGTCGAACTGGTTAAGGAAGAAGATGTAGGAGGATGGGATCATACATATAACATTTCATAGGATTACATCCATCTGACTTCCAATGGTGAACTCGATTGGCGTAGCTCTAGCTTTGTGTCTTCGGACTCTGATGATGCTTTAGAATGTTGGGAGAATTGGATGCATGAGGTATTGATTAGGAAGTGTGGCCTAATTACTCAGTCGTTGTACTGAGTCGCAACCGAGACTGTTGAATTACCAGTATATGAAGGACTGTTGGATTTGTCTGAGCTTCTAGTATAATTTGAGGATAAGGTTTTAGAACCACAACGATTGCTAGTGTTGGATGAGGAATTCAAGGCTACTCTAGCACGTTGGTGGGATACACATACAAAGTCAATCAATAGGTGGTCATAGTGTTGCAGGTTGATGAAAATTTTCTTTGGTGAACTTGAAAATTACCACGCCAAGAGGTATGATGGGAGAAATGATCTTGGCGATCATATGATCATGTGTCACACTATGTGGGCATCGCGACCAAAGGATGAATGCGTCCATGATTTTTTCCACACATTCAATGAGATGCTACAATCATGGTATGTATCAACTGAGTTGTGCAGAGAGATCACTACTTGGAAAGAGTTGATGATTTGCTTCAATCACACCTTTAGTTTTGTGGACACTAATCCAACTATTCATAGTGCACTGCAACACATCCACAACATTGTTCTGAAGGTAGTTCCAGTTGCATATCCAATGGATCCACATGAAACATGTCCAATGCAGTCGATGATGGATTGCTACAATGTAACAGGGGGATCAGATGATGGTGATGATCCATGGAACATCAAGATTCCATAGACATAAGGTAGTCAGGATGTTGTAGAACTTGACGTACCGACATATCTGATGAATCAACCATTAAAAATTCCGAAGGTCAACATTGGGACAAAAGAGAAACCCATGTTCATGAATGTTGGGGACTACTGGGATGAAGAAACTATGGCAAAGATCACAGATATTTTACATGAATTCCAAGATTTGTTTCCAACAAAGTTTTTTGATATGAAGGGAATATTGGGGGACTTAGGAGAGATGAATATCCCACTGAAGCTAGATTTGAATCTCTTGAAGCAGTGACCATATCGTTTGAATTCATGATACAAGGAGAGCATTAAGGATGAGCTCGAAAAAATTCTAGATGCCGGGATAATCAAACTAGTTGAGGAATCATAATGGATGAGTCCCATGGTAGTGCAAGAGAAGAAGACATGTAAGGTTCAGATTTGTGTCAACCTTAGGAAATTGAATGATGTGTGTCTACATGATCCATTTCGAACACCATTCATTTATGAGGTACTAGAAGGAGTGGGTGGTCAATAAATATACTCATTCACGGATGGATTTACTGGCTATCACCAAATTAATATCACGAAAGAAGATCGCCACAAGACAACTTTTGTTATTGAATGGGGATGTTTTCAGTACATTGTGATGCCATTTGGACTGAAGAATGTGCCCGTGATATTATCCAAGATTGTTTCCACTGCATTCAAGGATTTTATTCATAAGTTTCTAGTGGTTTATATGGACGATTGGATGGTTTATGGATTTATCAGGGACCATTTGGAGAACTTGCGACTGATGCTGGAACGATGTCGACAACATTAGATCACATTGAACTCAAAGAAGTGCATTTTTTGTGCACCTTTTTAGATGTTTTTGGGACACATTGTGTGCAAGAAAGGACTGTTGGTTGACCCAACCAAGATTGCGCTGATTTTGAACCTGCCACCACCAACGAATGTGAAGTCGGGTCGCTTAAATGTAGGACTAGATCACTTATCATGAATTGAGACAGATCAAGAACCGACGAACATTGAAGATGGGTTGCCAGATGTGCAATTATTCAAAGTCAAGATGGTTGATGGCTACTATGAGAAAATAGTTCAGTTTTTGGTGATGGGAACAACACCAAAAGAGATTACTACAAGTCAAAAGAAGTAGTTGGTTGTCCGAATTTCCAAATAATTGCTAGACAACTCTATAAGCTAGGACCAAATGAGATCTTATGTGTCCTATCGCATGAACAGGGATAGGTATTGGCAGAGGCACATGTGGGAGTTGTAGGTGGAGACTACGGATTTTTCTCTACTACTAGGAATGTGCTCCATGCAAGGCTTTGGTGGCTGACTCTCAATAGTGATGCAATGGAATATGCACGGACTTACGACGTCTATCAAAGGAATGGAAAAATATCAAGGAGGGATAAGATGCCATTAGTACCTCAGGTGACACTACAACCATTTTAAAAATGGCTAGTGGACTTTGTTGGTCCAATCAACCCACTTGGAAAGAGGACTGGTGCGCGGTATATTTTTACAACAATGGATTATTTGACAAGGTGGGTAGAGGCTGCACCAGTGGTAGGTTGCATCGCTGTGACATTAGTGAGGTTCCTGTTTGATAACATTGTTACTTGGTTTGGGTGTCCAAAGATAATGATGAGCAATCAAGGGAGTCACTTTATCAATTGCACGATTAGCGCATTGACAGAAGAGCGTTAAATACAACATAAGTAGAGTACCCTGTATCATCCAAAAGAAAATGGGATAGTTGAGGTGTTCAACAAGGTGTTAGAACACGCACTCACAAAGGTGTGCAATGTCAATCACGATGACTGGGATTTGAAGATTCTAGGAGTCTTGTGGGCATATCACACCACTTGCAAAAGATTGAAAGTGAAAACACCATTCAAATTGGTGTATGGGAAGGAGGTAGTCATGCCCATGGAGTACAATGTTTCGAGTTTGTGCATTACAGCAACGACATGCATGGATGCTGAAGGAGCATTAGAATAACACCTAGCATAGTTGGTGTAGCTAGACGAAGATCATTTTATTGCAAGTTTCCACCAGCCTGTCGAGAAGGACTGAAAGAAATCTTGGCATGATCGACATATCAAGAACAAACATTTTTAGCAAGGAGACTTGGTGCTGGTGTATGACAAATTTTTTTCCAAACATCCGAGTAAGTTACAGATGCATTGGATAGTTCCATATGTTATCAATTTCATTGCTTCAGGAGGTGCAGTACAAATACAACAGTTAGATGGTGCGATGATGCCTAAGTTGGTAATCGACAGTAGGATGAATCCCTACAAAATGGGCCTAAACCCGCGTGATGCTTGAGGTAATGTGTGATATGAAAAAAAATCTCTTTGTTTTTGCATAGGATGGTAGTTAGGAGGATGAAGCACCATGAGCAAGTGGCTACGCAAGTAGAGGAGTCAATATTGTGGTTAGGGAGTCATGTCGCGATGGCTGCAAGGCCGCGATAGAGTCAAATCGACAATAAATACAACATTTAAAGCAGTCATCTAAAGACACTTTTTGGATGAGACGTGCCTTAATGGCAGATCCGACCATTAGATTAGCAGGATTGATGACGGATTTGGGTGATTAATGCATGATTTGGTCGAAATGATTAAAGAGATCATAATTATTTGGTCATAATGGTTGAGCGCTAGACTCGGTGCTATAAGAAGAGGAAGAACGTGGTCAGAATTCACCATTGGGAAAGATTGAGTTGTTGACTGAGTTGAAAAGTTGTTGTCGTGATTTGAGTTGTAGAGCAGTGTAAGGTTGAGGTGCCCATTGAGCACTTGGGGGAACTTCTGTGGAATTTCAAGTGAGACAATAACGATAAAAAGTTCAAGTGGAAGAGATTCACCAGTTATCAGGGTACCCTTCGAGGAATAGGTCACAAGCATGACAGTGGGATCATCATTAGTTCCGAAGAAGAAGAGGGGGGCGCAATGGCACAAATCCCCGGTTCATAAGAAGTGGATAACTCAAACTTATGTGTGAGCACAGGAGGAGGTGGATGCACAGACAAGACCATTGAAATCTGGGACTGAGGACTCCTCAGCCTAGACAGGGGTGTCCATGGCAGACATCCCTGGCTACGTGCCTCCATGTTCACCCGATGTGAAGCCAAGGAAGGCTACGAAGAATCAGAGGTACCTGATTAGGATGTCGACGATACCATAGGGCCTGGTATGCACCATGGACATCAAGCCCTCGATCACGCACATGAGATATCAAGATCATGATCTGCTCACCTCGATGAAGATCAGTGTAGTTCCAATAACACGCATTCCACATGACTAAGAATGTGGTTTGGAGATATCAGGGTTATTGGGCCTCATTAACATGCCACAGTTTGGGCATTTTACAGAAGCAAATTCATGCACAAAGCTTCTCTTGGCGTGATTCCATGGTGGTTTCCAGTGTCTGGACTAATCAGTCGCAGTCACTATTGCACTTATTTCAGATATCACAAGGCTACCCAAGGAGGGGATCGACCCATCACAGTATTTTAGGGGGGAGGATAATGACAAGAAGCTGGTGGAAAAGATAAAGAGACAATATAATTTGTAGCACGACGAGTGGGAATATGTCGTCGACAACATAAATGATCAGGATGTCTGCATCATCGTAATAATTCTAAAAAGCAAGATAGTTAGGAAAAATTGACATAACCAGTGCACTTCGGGGGTCATCACATGCGTGAAGCATTATGCGTAGGGGGTGCATATGAACTGGTCATTGTTTTTAATGAACCAGTTGACGGATGATGTGCTCACAGTTTAGGAGGGGAAGTGACCATTCGCTTATAGTCAGATGCTTATTTTAATTGTGCTTGTTTCTTGGATGAAGCCTGGAGATTATGAGGGTATGGACATTCACGCTGCCAAGGTTTGTAAGGGAGTGTGCTACTAGAACCTATGGTATGTGAAGGAAACTAAGCGGCTCAAGGACTACGCAATTCAATTCTGGATATATTGGGAGGTGTTGCAAGCTGCAGCTATGAAGCTTCTACGACTATCATAGGAGGCAGTGACAAAATTCCAATGTTTTTTTCGGTTTGCGATTGGGTCTCATGCCATTCATGTGCAAGAACGAAGAGATCCAGATAAGCAGTGGTTGCTGACAACAAACAAATTTTCTGATGTTGAGCTAGAGGCCATTGTTGATGACTAGCCCATGGACTAGCGTGAACCTATCAGCCTCAAGGAAGTATCAATTGTTCAACCACCTGATGCACTAATGGATCCTCTGCCAGACCCATCGAGTGACCATGAATCATATGAAGCGTCGACGCATACCCCAATTGATTCAAAAGTGAATTAGATATTTGAGGAGTCCCGCATGAATAAGCGATAAGACCAGGGAGCGACTAGTAGCACAACACCAGTTACTGAAGAACAACTGAACTGTATCATTGCAATGATTACGATAGTGACTGATGCGATGGGAGACCAGATGAATAAGCAGGTGACTGATGGATTTGGTGAGGTAAAAACTCACCTTGATTCATTAATTGATGCAGTATTAAATAGGGTACCCAAAACAACCACTTTGTAGAAGGTTGGTTCGATTAGCACTGGGAAAGGGATTAGGAATGTTCAAATTTCATTGCATGTGATCGAGACAACAGTGAATATGTCAATTCCTCACTTCAAAAATTTCAGGATCTTTCTCTAGAAATAAATGAACTTTCGACCCATACATTGGTGCAGTTGCAGAGGGTTTCTAATTAGGAGTTCATGAATAGGGAGCACATAATTAGCGACCACCTTTTGAGGTTGCAGGAGAAAGAGGTTGAAGCACAAAAGGATATTGAGGTGCTTAAAAAGGATCAATATCGACTGATAGAGGAGAAAGAAAAGGAGATTGAGGTGCTTAAAAAGGAGCAATATTGACTAACAGTAGAGAAATCACAACTCTGGGACAACAGGGTGCTCTTAGGGAAGGAAGTTTTGATTGCTTGTCAACAAGTGCTGGAAAACATTGAAGACATGGATGCAAAGGCAAAAGAAGAGAGACTTTGGGCCATAATTGCATAGTTGAAGCATGCCAACGATGATCTGCATGCCCTGGTAAATATAGGCACAATACTAGAGCAGGATATGGAGAGGAAAAGCACCATTGAGGACTTTGCGACACATATGGAGTAAATGGAGCAAGAATCAAAGTGATTTACTCATGAAACTACACAATTTTGGGGCAGTGTAGTCCAATATGCGCAGTTAGAGCAACTTACAACACAGTTGCAGGAAGCTGAATGTAACATCATTTTTGACCCCATGGTATTAAATTGTACATGATGTAAATATTGTTATTGAATCATGGAAAGGAGCTCAAGGCCAAGGCCCTGCCATTGATTTGGTGTTTTATGTATAGGATATTAGAATCGATTCCTATGGTTCTCGTGCTATTCAGGCACAGTATATTTTGAGATAACATGAAAATATGCAATTTAATAAAATACCAGAACTAGCTATGCATTGCAACAAAAGAGATGGGGGCATGATTTGACAAGGAATAGGGAGGGGATTTATTGAAACCCCTAAGCCAATAGGTTAAGCCAGATGTTGAGGGGAGAACCCTCAAGCTCTCAACTACCTTTTTTTTCCTCTGCAATCAATCATTCAATTCTTTTAGAATTTGGTTGATGTAGTTAATTCCTTGGGCAAGGAGGGGCATGGCAGTCGATGTCGTGCCTGAGCAAAACTGCAGCCTGGGGAAACTCGTATTCTTGCTTCTGGGGTAAGAAATCAAAGGAATGCGTGCCCATTCCATCCTCCTCACTAACTGCGAATGATTCATACTATTGATCATTCACTCTGCCTCATATTCATGGAGAACATTACTCCATCATCGATTCATTCTATCATTATCCTCATACAGAGAGTATCATCCTGTAGATGTGGTGAGAGATAGCAGAGGCATTGTTTCATGTTCTTCGGTGCCTATCTTCATCAATCTTTGAATAGAAACTTGTTTTCCTATATTACAGAGTGGTATGGAACCCTAGTCTCCTATGTTATAAAGTGGAACCCTGTTTTGATGTGTACAAAGCTTGTGGTTTGCTATTATGAGTACCCTGGTTTGGGTCTTAATTGTATACAGGACTTAGGTGTGGAAGAGATGCATAATTGGCTTGAGAAACCTAGTGTAGAGAGGAACCTCACAAAAAGACAAGAGTGGCTGGTGAATACTCTATGCACATCCTGAAGAGAACTGGAAGGGAAGGTATATCCTAAGGGACTGGGTAGCAGAGAAGGGTATACTTCCTTGTGTTGGGTGTGTAGGTATTGTGGATGCCAGGATAGATAGAACTTGTAGAGGTGTCCTTATCTCTGTGATTAAGCCTTTAGGTTAGCCATTCTTCCTTTCCACTGCCTTCAAATCCTCATAAACCCAATTGTATATTGGCTTGGATGAACATCCTGATAAAACCAACTATTAGTTGGCTTGGCTGAGTCTTGATGTGCATTTGACCATGTGTGAGTCATTGCCTTATCAGCCTGATAAACCCAATGGTGTGTTGTCTTGGTTGGACATCCTGATAAACCCAAGGGTGTGTTGCCTTGGATAGACAACCTGATAAACCCAAATGGAGGTTGGCTTCGTTGTGTTTTGATGTGTTCTGGCTATGTGTGAACCTGTCGTTCCCTAGTTCCTTGTGGAAATCATGCCCATCTCGAGGGTGGTGGTTTTGTTGAGAGATTTATGAAAAACACTAGCCTATGGTTGAGTGGAATGTTCCAACAACATAGCTAGTTGCGACACAACTTCATTTTCAAGATAAGTATTCTTTGGTTACTTTTAATTCTGCAATCTATTTGCTTAGGAATTATTATAAATGTGTTGAATGTTTGTTAAAGATTCAAGTAGAGTTTACTACTGTTATAGTTTCTTGCATTTTACATCTGCATATGCCTTTTGGTTTCCCATACATTTTGCTTAAATTCATGGAGGCTAGAAGCCTGGTTACCGAGTCAAAATGTATTTGACTCAAGCATTTTTGCACCCCGAAATCCGCTGCGGAATGTCGAAGGCGGGAGGGGAAATTGGAAAATATAAAAGGAAATAAGGAAAAATGTTGATTTTCCGCACCCCAGAATCTGCAGTGGAATGCGGAAGGAGGAAGGTGGAAAGTGGGTAGCCAAAGGATATAGGTAAGAAAGTTTTGGATTTCTGCATCCTGCAGTCCGCCCTCAAAGTGCGGAAGGTGGAAATCAGAATTCCAAAGGTGAAGGTAAATCATTTTATGGGTTCCTCTATCCAAAGTCCACAGTGAAAACTAAGAAGCAGGAAGGTAATATGAACAGTGGATGATCTACAAAGTTCCACCTGTCACGAGCCGCATAGAGGAAGGTGGAAGATGGAATTCGAAAAGGTCCTATGAAGGGAGAAAATGACTTTTCTAGCTATAGAAGGAATTAGTTAAGGGTGGAATGACTATTACACAAGCATCTAAGCTTCATAATGAATTATTTAGGATGTTACATGACCCACGCCTGTGTCTAAAGAAGAAGAAATATTTTTTTTTTTACCTTGCTTATCATTCAGGTGTATGGGTACATTACAAAGTGGTATTTTAGCTATGGGTTTCAACCCTATCACCTTTTGGGAACATCAAGTTCCACTGCATTACAGAAAACTTGTGATAACCATAAAATTTTGTTTGGAATAAATAGTTGTAGAATGAAAAATGTAGCAAAATAGTCGACAAGTAAGTTATACCTTCTGATATTATTGCGTAGCTAACAATTGTGTCCTTGAAGACATTTTGCAGAATCATACTGCAGTTTGGAAAAGTTGGTTTTGGCTCGACCATGAGAATCAACAGCATGAATGATGCACATGATCCCTATGAGCTCTAGGCATATGTCATGGGGGAGAACATACGGGTTGGAAATGCTGAGACAGAATCCAATGGAAGAAGATATCAAGAGAATCCCTCAGATATTGCAGCCACCGTGAGGATCCTAAGGGTGGAGTTGCAAATTTATAGAGAATACAATGAGAGGATGATTAAAGTTTAGGAAGAGCAAAATCAGCTGAATGCAACCATGCTACAGATTTTGAGAGACATCCAAAGGTGGATAAACTCTGGGCATCGAAAGACAAATCCATAAGGGAGTAGGAGTAGTGCAAGAATAAATCCCCTCAAGAGGACCACCCTCTCTAGAAAAAGGTCTTCTAGTGGATCATCTAACTCTGAAGAATCCAATGGGGGTTCAATCTCTTCATCTCACAGGAATAAGAGGAAGAGGCATTACCAGAATAGTTCACATGGGTAATTTAAGAAGGAAAATCCTCCTACGTTTGATGGTTAGGTAAGATCCGGTCAAGAAGATGAAGCTTGGCTTCTTGGGATGAGAAAGTATTTCCAAGTCCAAGACTACTCTGGAAATATGAAGGTAAGGGTAGCCATATTTAACTTAAATGGAAGGGCATCTATATGGTGGGAGCACCTCAGACAAGTGAAGAAGATAAATGACATAAATATTGTGTGGAAGAAGTTCAAGAAATATTTCAAGCAGAAGTACCTCTTTTATAAGTACTATGATGATAATATTAAAGAGTTCCATGAGCTGAAATTGGGACAGTTGACCATGGAAGAATATGCAAACAAATTCTTGGA
This sequence comes from Pseudotsuga menziesii, assembly GCA_001517045.1. Classification (NCBI taxonomy): domain Eukaryota; kingdom Viridiplantae; phylum Streptophyta; class Pinopsida; order Pinales; family Pinaceae; genus Pseudotsuga; species Pseudotsuga menziesii. The sequence continues at coordinate 83,329 of LPNX010332090.1, forward strand.
ACTACTGAGGTATGTCAGGTATATTCATGATGATAAGGTGAAGATTCAATGTTTTCTAAGTGGGCTACCTCAGGAATATTACCTAAAAATATCTCTCTTGAATATGTCAGCAATGTTTATAGCTTTATAAGTTGATTTTACTAGTATAAAATTTGTTGCTTTGCTTAGTTTATATACTACCACCATAATAGAGTCATTTTGTTTCTTCATTTTAGGTAGTCCAGTTATAAAGTCCATTGTGATAGTTTCCCACTTCCATTCTAGAATGGGTATAGGATGCAATAATCTAGCTGGATGTTGGTGTACAACCTTAACCTGATGACATGTAAAACATATAGCTACATATTCAGCTGCTTCCTTTTTCATATTGTTCCAATAAAAATCCTTTTAAGGATGGTATAAGTTTCTGATATCCTAGATATCCTACAAAAGGGTTATCATGTAGCTCCTTGAAAATTATTTGTTTTATGTTAGAATGATTGGGTACATAAATTCTATTTTTGAAGCAAAAAAATCCTTCTGTATCAACCTGATATAGACTATCCTCAGCATTACCAGTCCTATGGATACATTTTTCCATCAACTTGATTAATCAGAGTCACTACATGATACTTTTTTTAACAGGATTTTAAATTCTGACTCATGCCCACTAATTAAAATAGTATGTAATTCATTCTAGTGTGGACTCATAGAATCAACCACTATGTTTTATTTCCCTTTTATGTGTCTAATTTCAAAATCATACTCGCTTAGAAAGGAAATCCATCTGGCTTGAAGGGAATTTAGTGTTTTTTGATTGAACATATATTTTAGCCCAATATTATCTATCAAAAACAAAAATTTCCTTCGCACTAAATAGTTTCTTCAAATTTTAAGAGCATGGATGATGGCTACCAATTCCATGTCGTGCACCACATAATTGTTTTCATGATCCTTCAACTTCCGGTACTCATAAAAAATGACATGACCATCCTGAGTCAAAACACCTCCTAGACCATCTGTACTTGCATCAATGCACACCATGAAATATTTATTGGGATCAACAATTCTTAATATAGGTGTCGCTGTCAATAAACGTTCAATTTATCAAAAATATCTTGTCACTGTTGACTCCATACAAATCAAATACTTTTATTTTGAAGGGTTTTTTGGGGGTTAGCTATTCTAGAGAATTTTTTATAAATATGTGGTAATATCCTATTAATCCCATGAATGACCAGTTATCATGCACATCCTTCGGTACGAGCCATTCTATAATTACTTGAATTTTAGGAGGATCAACTGCTACAGCTCCTTCTGAAATAATATGTCTCAAATATTGTACTTCTCTTTTGTAAAAAACACATTTACTGAGTTTCGCATATAACTAATGTTCCCTCGAGGTTTGAAAAATTATTCGTAAACGTTCCTCATGCTCTTCCTCTTTCTTTGAATATATTAAAATATTATCAATGAATACTAGTACAAATTTGTCCAAAAATATTCCTATTACATTATTCATCATATTCATAAATGTTGCCAGAGCATTTGTCATTCCAAAAGCCATAACAACAAATTCATAATGTCCATATCTTGTTCGAAATGCAACTTTGTGAATGTCTTCTTCCTTACCTCGTACTTGATGATAACATGATCTAAGGTCAATTTTTGAGAAAATCTTAGCTCCTCTAACTTGGTCAAACAAATCATCAATTCTTGGCAGTGGATATTTGTTTTTAATTGACATTTTTCTTAGATGCATGTAGTCTATACACATTCTAAAGGTGTTGTATTTCTTCTTAACAAACAAAACTGGTGCTCCCCAAGTTGATACACTAGGTCGAATGTACTTCTTGTTAAGTAACTCCTGTAGTTTCATTCTTAGCTCAGATAGTTCTAGAATACTAAACGGTAAGGATCTCGTGATATAGTTGTTGATCTAGACATTAGATATATAATAAAATAGAAGTCTCTTTTAAAAGGTACTCCTAGTATTTCCTCTAAAAATACATCCTGAAATTCCTTAAGAATAGGAAATTGGTCCACTCTTGTTTTCAATTCCTTAGGGTCTTTTTCTACTATTTTGATTGCATAAAGATGGAATCCATTCCTAATACACTTTTTGAGTTGCATGACTGAAATTTGTCATTTGGATATAGGTATGTAGATTCCTTTTATGGTATGATAATTTCCTTCCTCATCAATGTAGTCAAAACTTTTATGTAAACAGTTGATGATGGTTTTATGAGATTCTGACCAATCCATCCCAATCAAAATTTCATAAGATCCTAAAGGAAGTATGTTCAATTCGACTGTTGTGTCCATATCACTAAAACACAGTTTACATTCCTTTACCAATTCTGTAACTTTTCGTTTTATTCTTGTTGCTAGTTGTGTCATTCATGTATTACTTTGTTTTTCCTTAAAACGTTTACATTTTTCACTACTCTTGGTGCAATGTAACTTAAACTATCTCTTGATTCAATAAGAATAGAAACATGTGTGCTTAAAATTTTACCTTCTACTTCTATCATGGTGGTTTGATGGTGTTTTTCATGAAAATTCTACCTTATGACCTAAGGGTATAGGGTCACGAACATACTAAAATTAAACTTGCAGAAATTCAACTATCTAGAAATTTGAGAGATAAAAATCAGAAAGTTAGTGTACCTTGTTTATGAAGGCTGGTCCTAACTTTATCCTTTAATTAAAATGTTCCAGTAGCTTTGAGGATATTCACACCTGCTAAAAGTGATAGATGTCTTCCTGCAGAATCTTAGATGTTATATAAAATATTAATGAAATATTATAATGATTGTAATAAGACGACAATATAATTCATGAATCACAACACATAAGAACATTGGTGAGCTGATTTGGAAGAAAATCTATCTTCATTGATAAGCAGTAATGAAATATACAACCTATATCTGATACAAGTCCTCCTCTACTATCCAAGGAACTGAGTTTAGCTACTCCAAAATACCCAAGGGTATTCCTCCAGTATAACCTTTCTCTCCTTTTGATATCTCTTTAGCCTCAACCCTAACCCTATATTTATACTTGATGAATAGGAGAAGTTAAGAAGGTTGATATGGAAGAGGAAGTTGGGAAAATTATGATTACGAGCCCAACTGTCCTTAAATAAACATGTTTTATTTTTTTAATTTTTGGCTTAGGGTAATCGCGACTATTAATACTTGCAAGTCGCAAGTGACTCATGACTTTTATAAAGGAAACCCGCGAATACAAAGTGTGATCATGTAATTGTGGGTTGTATATATGGATAGTCGTGAATGAATTGTAGGTTGCAATGGAAATAGTCATGAATATACCTTAACCCCTTTATAAAACATAGGCAAGATTGGAAAGATGAAGATGCATTAAGGAACATGCACATCTATAGGGTTTTGGCTACTTCAATCCATTGTGCCCTTTTGTGTGTCGAAACATTGAGTGTTAGTACTCAGATGGAGAAGTTCCATTTCATAGGTTAACAGATGCCCCCTAATGTGTGAGGTAATAGGGAAGAGATGATTGAAATACATTACAATATTTATTCTTGGAGAAATCAGTTACCAAGGCTACACAAAGATACCTGAAATAGATAAATAAAAATCATGTACAATATCATTTATGAGGATTCCATGTTCAATAAAGTGGAACAATAGCTCATTTACAATATTCGATTACATCATATGATATGGGAAATAAGGCTACGTATGTATTACAATGGTGAATCAAATCCTCAATATATAATGATGAGTATTTCAATAACTTGAAGTAGTGTTGCTGAACATAAAACAATATTGTGCAACTTAGGTTATAGAAACTGTAACCCAAGGCCTTCGTCCAAATACATAGCAACTAGTACAACACATAACATGTGAATATATAAGTTGAAGTCGAACATGGAAGGAATTCATCAGAATTCCAGTAAATGAGTGATACTGATAACTAAAGCAAAGGAATTCACCAATATGGATAGTGAATCCTAAGGTACCATCTTCGAGACTCTAGGTCTTTGTCTTCAGGAGATGCTGATGAGAAACCATAGTACAAGGAGGAAGGAAATGGATCATTCAACAGATCACAAGAGTAACTAAAAGAATAGATGAGGGAAGTTAGACACAAGGAATTATCAGTAATGATAATGATGGGAATCAAGATGACCAAATAGAGGTAAAGGTCCTTTAACAGTGAGCACCATGTTGACACAAACTCATCGATAGGGGTTCTCTCTCTGTTGACACCCAAAATGCAGCGATATCCCTGAGCACCGACCAAGACAGGTTTTACCCCGTCCAGCAACACCTGCAAAGAAGATGAAGTCTCACCCGATATGTTTGAGGGAGAACTGTCAGAACCAAGTTTCCGTAGTATGAAGGAGGACTGCACATCTACGGTAAACTTAGTGCAATATTAATTAATAGTTTCAATCATTCAGATGATACATTCACTAACTCAGATCGCAACATACATTGATGCATAAACATATCTATCATGATATCATCATTTATAATAGAAAATCACCACATCATTCACAGATACACATCACGTTCACATTCAGATCGCAGAAAACATGAAACAGGAAGATGTAAAAAGACATAGTATCTCCATCCAATCTCCATCATGTCATATTGAACTTCACACAAAACTACAGGTTTCCAAAAAATAGTTCTTCAATTTATCTCTAGATTATCAACAGATCCAAAGATATCCAACAAATCTAGAAAAATCCAAGCCATAGTTCAAAAGCTAAGAAGACTTAACACTTACATCCTAAATCTATTTATAGGCTTTCTCCTTTACATTGGTGGTCCACTTAAGTCAACTTCCTAACTACTTGGACCAAAATATACAAAATATGACCAAAATACATAAAATATAGTTAAGCCACCTTGCGCACCATCTTCCACTTTGCGCAACATATTTGAATTTACATGATGCTGTGTAGCTAACTATCCTCAAAAATTCCTACCAATAGTCCCCCAACACAATCTTGTGGCTTGCCCTCGAGCCACGTCAGCTGGAAATGGTGTAACCGCTAGTATTCACCTTGAATTCCTCGTACTGTTGGGTGATCTCTTTGACCTACTCCTTGATCTTCTCAGTAATTTTCTGGGTTTTTGTCACTTCACACTCCAACAAGTGCTCGACAATATTTGTAGTGAAATCTCTTCGACCATATTGAACTTCATGCAGCACTGAAACCTTTACTGAAAGCTGCGCTCCAACATCTTGGAACTCATCCAATTGTGTGGTGCATCATTGCTGACACTCCCTTGCCTTTGCAACGCACTGTTGTAAATTCTTTAGCTCGACTTCCTTCATGACCTGAACAACTGGTGGCATCACTTTGAATGATGTCCTCAGAGTGCCTGATTGTCCTTCGATGTACGTACCCATACACTTGACTGATAAGAAAGGTAAAGAAATTTTTCTTCAAGGTAAAGAAATTTTTCTTCTTCTTCTTTAGACATAGTCATGGGTCATGTAGCATCCTAAATCATTCATTTTGAAGCTCATATGCTTCTATAACAGTCATTCCACCATTAACAAATTCCTTCCGTAGCTAGAAAATTCTTTTTCGCCCTTCATAGGACCTTTCTGACTTTCGTCATCCACCTTCTTCTTTCCTCCATGCGTCTCACAGAAGATAAAACTTTGTAGATCATCCACTGTTCATCTTACCTTCCCACTTCTTACTTCTCACCTTCCTCTTTTCACTGCATACTTCAGATAGTAGAACCCTTAAAATGCTTTACCTTCACCTTTGGAATTTCTATTCCTGCCTTCTGCACTATGTAGGCGGACTCCGGGGTGTGGAAATCCCAAAATTTCTTACCTTTATCCTTTGGCTACCCACTTTCCACCTTCCTCCTTCCGCATTCCATTGCAGATTCTTGGGTGCAGAAAACCAACATTTTGCCTTATTTCTTTTTTTGTTTTTCCATTTGTCCCTCCCACCTTCCACGTTCCATGGTGGATTTCAGGGTGCAAAAATGCTTGAGTCAGATACATTCTGACTTGGTAATTAGGATTCTAGCCTCCATGAACTTAAGAAAAATGCATGGGAAACAAAAAGGCATATGCATATGTAAAATGCAGGAAATTTTAACAGAAGTAAACTCTACTTGAATATTTAGCAAACATTCAACACATTCATAATAATTCCTAAGAAAATACATTGCAGAATTAAAAGTAACCATAGAATACTTATCTTGAAGATAAAGCTATCCTGCAACTAGCTATGTCGCTGCAATGTTCCACCCAACCATAAGCTAGATTTGTTCATAAATCTCTCAACACAACCACCACCCCCGAGCTAGGCATGATTTCCATAAGGAAATAGGGAATGATAGTCTCACACATAGCCCAAACACATCAAAAGATAACCAATCCAACCTCTAGTTGGGTTTATCAGGTTGTCTAGCCAATCCAACACACTGTTGGGTTTATCAGGTTGTCCATCCAAGCCAACACACTGTTAGTTTTATCAGGATGCTAAGGTAATGACTCACACATGGTCAAATGCACATCAAGACTTAGCCAAGCCAACTAACAGTTGGGTTTATTAGGTTTTTTAGCCAAGAGAATATACAATTGGGTTTATCAGGCTGCTAAGGAAGTGGAAATAAAGAATGGCTAAGCTAGTGGATCAATCACATAGCTAAGCACACCTCCACAAGATCTATCTATCCTAGCATCCACAATACCTACACACCCAACACAAGGAAGTATCCCCTTCTCTTCTACCCAGTCCCTCGGGCTATACCTTCCCTTCCAATGCTCTTCAAGATGTGCATAGCGGATTCACCAACCACTCTTGTATTTTTATGAGGTTCCTCTCTACACTAGGTTTATCAAGCCAATTCTGTGTCTCTTCTACACCTAAGTCCTACATACAGTTTAGACCCAAACTAGGGTACTCATAATAGCAAACCACAAGCGCTGGACACAACAAAATAGGGTTCCACTTTATAACATAGGATACTAGGGTTCCATGCCACTCTGTAATACAGGATAACAAGGTTCTAGTCAAAGATCGATGAAGATAGGCACTATAGAATGTGAAACAATGCTTCTTCTAGCTCTCGTCGTGTCTAGAGGATGATACTCTCTATATGAGGATAGGGATCGAATGAATTGATGAAGGAGTAATGTTCTCCATGAATATGAGAAAGAGAGAATGATCAATAGTATGAATCGTTCTTGGTTAGTGAGGAGGATGGAATGGGAAAGCATTCCTCTTATTTCTTTCCCTAGAAGAAAGAATGCGGGTTTCCCTAGGCTTTAGGTTTTCTCAGGAGTCACATCAACTTCCATGCCTCTCCCTTCCCAAGGCATTAAATTCCTCAACCAACTTCTGGAAGAATTTAATAATTGAGTGTAGAGGACAAAAAATGGTAGTTGAGATCTTGAGGGTTCTCCCCTTGGCATATGGCTTAACCTATTGGCTAAGGGGTTTCAATAAATACCCTTGCTATTCCTTGTGAAATCATGCTCCCATCTCTTTCGTTGTAGTGGATAGCTAGTTGTGGTATTTTATTAAATTGCATATTTACATGGTATCTCAAAATATACTTTTCCTGACTAGCTTGAGAACCATAGGCATCGATTCTAACCTCCTATACATAAAACAACAAATTAGTGGCAGGACCTTGGACTTGAGCTCCTTTCCATGATTCAATAACAATATTTACATCATGTACAATTTAATACCATGGGGTCAAAACCAAGGTGTTACATTCCCCTCCCCTTTCATTAGCATTGTCCTTAGTGCTCTACAAAATTCAACAAAAATGGATGTGCCAATCTCATGGCATCCTCCATCTTCCACATATCCTCATCAGGACCATAGTGCTTCCACATCAGATTTACTTGTCCAACGACTTGATTTCAGAGAACTGTGACCTTCGTGTCGAGGATGTGCAATGGGTCAGTTTGGAACTCTCCCTTGAGTTCCACCTGGATCATATCCAAATTAATCACATGGTTAGGATCATGTACATATTTCTTAAGCAAAGAAACATGAAAATATTTATAAGCTCTAGTGCTAGTAGGCAATGCAAGTCTATATGAAGCTAGCCCTATTATTTCAAGCACTTCAAATGGCCCACAATATCTAGGTGACAACTTGGAACAAATCCCAAGCTTCAAGGAACACTTCCTTGGCGTCACTCTCAGATTAACATGATCCCCAAAACTGAACTCCCTGCACACTCTATGTTTATTTGCATAGCTCTTCTGTCTATCTTGGGATGCTTTCAGGATCTGCCTAATCTTTGCAACCTCTTGTTCCATTTCCTTAAAAAAATTTGGACCAAGCACAATTTTATTCACTGGATTATCCCAAGTAGCTGGTGTCCTACACCTTCTTCCAAATAAATCCTCATACGAACTCATCACCAGTGATGCTTGTTTTCCATTATTATATGCAAACTATACCAAGTGTAAATAATCCCCCCACTTGGATGGTTTGTCCATTACATACGTGCGAATCATGTCTTCAAGCACCTGATTTACTCTCTCTATTTTTCCATCAGTTTGAGGATGGTAGGAGGTGCTAAAGTTCAGCTTTGTACCCAAATATGCAAAAATACCCTTCCAAAAATTGGAAGTAAACTTGATATCCCTATCAGAAATTATTGCCTTAGGCAATCCATGCAATCTGAAAATTTCCTTCATGAAAATGATTACAATGGCATCTTCTTTATGTGTGGATTTAACCGGTATAAAATGTGATTCATTTGTCAACTTTTACACCACAACCATGATGGAATCATGTTGTGTCATAGATGATTGGAAATCCTGTAATAAAGTCCATGGAAACGACCTCCCATTTCCATTCCAGAACTGGATAAGGTTGCAATAAACTTGTTGTGTGTTGATGCTCAACATTCACAGGTTGACATTTCATGCACTAAGAAATATACTCAGCAATGTCCTTTTTCATTCCTGTCCAAAAATACTTCTTTCTAGTTGTAGCAATTGTTTTCTGATATCCTGGGTGACCAGAGTATGGAGCTTGATGGATATCATCCATAAAAATTCTCCTCAAATCTTCTACATTTGTAATATAATTTTTTTTCTTATAAGTAAGAAGTTCATCTTCTTCCAATTTATATCCCTCATAGTTCCTTTCATGGCTTTGCTGCTGCAACTTGTCCTTTATCTGCAAGTACATTTAATCCTCGACAATATGGTTAGTAATCTGTTGCCTCAAATCTGGTTGGAAAATACTAAGAGATGCCACATGCATTTCATGCACTTTCCTGCCGAGAGCATTAGCCACCTTGTTTTCCTTTCCTTTTATGTGTTTGATCTCAAAATTAAATTCACACAAAAATTCCAACCATCTACTTTGCCTAGCATTTAAAGTTGGCTGATTAAACAAGTATTTCAGACCACAGTGGTATGTCCTTAGCTTAAACTTCCTTCCCACTAAGTAATGCCTTCAGTACACACCACAAAGTCTTTTTCTGGGTCTTTGATCTTCAAAATCGGTGCACTTGTAAGAAGATTCTTCAACCATTGAAAGCTTTCTTCACATCTTAGTGTCCATTCAAAATTTATCCCCTTCTTTTTCAAGGAAGTGATTGAATGTGTGACCTTGGAGAATCCTTCAATGAACCTCCTATAGTACCCTGCAAGTCCCATAAAAGACCTCACATCTGTCACATTTATTGGAGTTGGCCAATTCATAATGGATTCAATCTTCTTAGGGTCCACAGATATACCTTCGTCTGAGATAATGTGGCCCAAATAATGAATTTTACATTTATAAAACTCACACTTGCTCAAATTTGCATACATATTATGCTCCCTTATCACTTGCAATGTCATTCTCATATGTTCTTCATGCTCTTCTTCATTCTTAGAATAAATAAGAATGTCATCTAGGAAGACAAGAACAAACTTGTCCAGATACTTGTTGAAAACACTATTCATGAGACACATGAATGTAGCTGGTGCATTTGTGAGTCCGAATGGTACCACCATAAACTCACAGTTCCCATACCTTGTTCTAAAGTTTTTTTTATGAATATATTCCTCTTTTATTCTTACCTGATGGTAACCAGACCTCAAGTAAATATTTGAAAATACTTTTTCTCCTCTCATTTGATCAAAAAGGTCGTCAATTCGAGGTAATGGGTATGTATTATTTACATTGAATTTGTTTAACTGTATGTAGTCAATACATAACCTGACTGTCCCATATTTATTTTTAACAAACAGAACTGGTGCTCCCCGGGACACACTTGGCCTGATATATTTCTTTTCCAACAACTCCTGCAACTATATTTTTAGCTCTAGAAATTCTGGTGCACTCATCCTATAGGGTGTCTTGGACACTGGTGCTACTCCAGGAACAATTTCAATTGTAAAATCAACGTCTCTCTTTGGATGAAGTCCTAGAATCTCATTAGGAAAAACATCCCTGAATTCTTGAAATACACAAAATTCCTCCAACCTATGAGTTTCATTCTCCATTGCCTCTAAAACATGGGCTGCATACAATCTACAACCTTTCCTATAGAACTTCTTCAGTTGCATTGCTGAAATTTTCCTGACATAAATCACCTTTGCAATGCATTTTACAAACCTTGGGTTTCCTTCTTCATCCATGCATTCAAATTTCTTCTTGTAATAGTCAAGCTTATACTGAAAATAGTTATCATGGATTGAGATGCAAAATTTACCTCAAATTTTTGGACATCATTATTTAAAGGCATAGATATAAACTTAAACTTTAGCACAACCTACCACCCTCAAACCGATGGTCAAACTGAATGGGTAAATCAAATACTTGAGGATATGCTGAGGATGTATGTGATGAATCAACCAGGTAAGTGTGAAGACTATATTCATCTAGTGGAATTTGCATACAACAATAATTATCAATCTTCTCTCAAAATGATCCCTTTTGAGGTATTGTATGGAAAACAATGTAAAGTACCCTTGAGTTGGGGTAATCTTGAGGAAAAAATGGTTTTAGGACCAAGAATATTAGCACATATGGAAACAATGGTAAAACAAATTAAACAGAACTTAAAGGATGCTCATGACAGACAAAAAAGCTACACTGACAAGAAAAGGACAACTAAGGAATACAATGTAGGATAACATGTATTCTTAAGGATCAAACCAAAAAAATTACTTTTAGAACAAGATTATATGCACAAATTGCACCCAAATACGTGGGACCTTTTGAGGTGTTGGAGAGAGTGGGCCATGTAGCTTATAAGCTAAATTTACCTCCACATATGAGAATACATGATGTTTTCCATGTCTCATTATTTAAGAAATATATTGCTGATAAATATCGTATCATTGATTGGAATAATGTACATGTGGAACCGGAGGGAGACTTTCACACGGAACCAATGCACATCCTCGATAGGAGAGAGGTCGTGCTCTAGAGACAAACCATTGTAAAAATTAAAGTTCAATGGGAGCATTATACTCCAGAAGAAGCTACATGGGAAAAGAATATGTTATGAAACAAATTCATCCATTTTTATTCAAGGTTTAAATGCAACTAAATAGTCACCGAGGACAGTGGCCAGACTTTAGGAGTGAAGGATTGTAACACCCCTCATAAAAATGAAAGTAATTTTGTTTAATACTAATTTCAAGATAAACTGATAAATCATGTAGAAGTATTATTTTATGGAAATTTTTTTATAAATGTTTGGATACGAAAGTTGGACATTCATGCAGTTAATTGGAGGAAACTAAGTTTATGTTTATAATTGAATACTCAGCTATCTTTAAGAAGAAAAGTATCCATTCTTACGGGGGAGTTAGTTACTAGCTAACAAAGCCCTAGTCAAGAAAAATAATGCATGTAGAAAGAGAGGAAAGAACAAGTTGAAAATTATGAAAAAAAAGAGCTGTCAATAACACTAGAAAGTGTAGGCTCTGATTAAGTCATTACAGAGAGCACAGAGCTGCCAAATAACACTGAAGAGTTCCAGGATATGGAACAAATAACTTCTAGTGAACACTATAGAAGAGTGTCAGGTTCTGTGAGTAAAAAATCCTACTAATCGACTGGTTGCAACTTGGAAAAATGAGTATGTGAAAAAAATAAACCGTGGTTCCGAGAAAAGGGGTGGAAGCCTTGTAGATTGAAATATAATTTTAGTTTCCTAAGGCCAAGTGGAGCATGGATGTTCAACTTCTAGTTCCAAATTATATTCATATGTGCTCATCTTGAACCTAACTTAGTATATTTACTTAGTCGTCTGTTTATATTATCTACATTCACTGTGTATGAGCAAGTTATGTTAAAGAATGGTAAATGTTTATAGATTTATTCACTATTGGTTTTATATATCCTTTATATTGACGAATTGCCGATGAAAATTTTGCATTCCTAAGTTACCCTTGGATAAGCCGCAATTCTAAAAAGGATTATTCTTGGCATGTTCGATTAAACCCTCTTATAAAAACCCTAGTACGATATTGTTAAATTGTTGGATTAGAGAATACTATCAAAATAAACACATATATATTTTCTTTTAAACACAACCAAAATTCATTTAAAAATTGTAACAAATGAACTATAATAAAAAAAGACAACAGTATGGCGTAATCAATTCACAGCATATAACAATGAATCCTAACACATTTCATTAACAATTAGTATTCTTATCCCTATTTCAAACATCATTTTGTTTAATCTTAAAGAGTAATAAAATTACCATATGGTACTCCCCTTTTACTTTGTCAAAAAAAAGATTCAACACCAGAGAAAACTTATAAAGCCTTTCTCATTTGCATCAGAAAGTTAAGAAAGGCATAAGCCTGATAATAGTCAACGAGAAACTGAAAACTGAGCGATTAAAATACTCTTTCATGGCCGTATACAGAGACTCATTCACACTCCAAAAAACTCTATAAGTATTTATAAATACAGGGCATTTATAAGATTTCATGTTGACAAAATAACCATTATTAAGTAAACAAAAATAAGGTTTGAAACCCGACAGTTCCCTCTTAACCACCTTGTGTATTCACAAATCAAGAACCCATAGAATATTATTTGGAAGGAAGCAACATTCCTTATACCACACCATCAGTAGTATAACCATGTATGGATCCAAGTATAATGTCTTACCAAGTAAAATACACACATATATGACCTACCCTTTTCCTAACCAATGTTGGAAACACCTGTAAGAAAACATGTAATGGTTAGTATATTATCCAATAATTGAAAAATGAAGTATGAAGAACAAAAAAATGAAGCAGAAACTATGGCAAAGAAACTTAATCACCTATTGGTTGTAAATGTGAATAATTTTTGGTAGACTGTGTATATCCATGCCACCTGCAAACCAAGTCGACTTTTTATCCATGCGTTTGGAGCTGGACATTACAATGGCATTATACAACTCTTCACTGGTGAATACATACATTCTAACTCTTAGCCATAACATGAACCCATGAATTAATTCACCGGTAAACAAATAGTGTCCAAGCCATGGTTGTGTCAAGTCTATGTCAACAACAGTTAAAAGGCTAAACTAAAATGGTCGATTAGGAATTGTTGTTGCTGAATTGGTGAAGATACCTAGGTGACACCATATCTGAGGCTTGTATGGACATGTATTACCATCCAGTTGTAAATCTTTTCCAAAATGTGGAAAGAAGCTCCACGTACAATTTTTTCATACTATAATAAATGTCAACCTATTAACCTGGTATCCCTCCTTGGTCAATATTAATGTAATTTGTTGGCATCACCATTTGTGTAGGGTTTGGAGGGACCTATGGTCACATGAGAGAGCGTTAGCTTAAAAGCTAAGTAAGCCACAAAACTTTACCCCTTGGTGCTTAATAAAGGAGAGAAGATAGGTAAGATGTTTAAACATCTAAATAGAAATCACATTTATTGTTTATTCTTTTTTACAATATAAGTATTTATTTATTTATATAATCCATGTAATGTTAATTTTTAGGTTCGTTACAACCAGCTCCACGGTTCCCCAATTGTGAAGCCCCATCAAAGAATACAACTAGGATATGCCCATGGAAGAAGGGTGCAATGACGGCCCTTGAAATTCTTACCTTGACACTCTTCTAAGATTCAATAAATATCTCATTGATACACAAACTGACCTTGTAGGATTTGAAAGGAACATCCTCGAATAGAAGTTGATTTTAGTGTCTCCAGAAACCCCAAATAAAAAAACAAACAAAGGAAACATTTCTTTGATTCCAATGAGAACCAATTATTAAAGCTATCATCTAAAGAACCATGATCCCAACTGTTGGAAATATTTAATTTCATTGTAACTTTTAACTAGACCTGTTGAGTAACAAAGCAATGTACAAATAGATGATATGTTTCTTCATAATATCTTTTACAAAGTGGGAAAAAAAATGGTCCAATACCTCCTCTCTTCGAACTTTCTCTAAAATGACCCCATATGTTTCATACCAATGAATGCTAAATTTTTTAGTATTGATCTCCATTCCCAAGGAAACACATAACAAATCAATATCCAGGAAATCTCTCCACTCGTCCTCCTATCCTATTCCAAAAAGGAGCACATCATCCATAAAAAGAAGGTGGGTGATATGGTACTGAGCTAAAATACTTACCCCTTTAATCTTGTCATCCATTTTATCTTGAAGAATTAATCTACACAAACCTTGCACTACTGGAAGGAATAATAATGGAGGCAAGCAGAAACCTTGTATGAGACCCCTATATATATTTTGAAAATTACGAAGCCGATCCATTAATGGGTACCGTGAAGTTTTCAAAAGTAAAAAAACCCATGATCCAGTTTTTTATCTTAATGTTTCAACCAATTTTGATCAAAATCAACCCTTAAGAAATTCCAATTGACCTTGTCATAAGCTTTGACTAGGTTCATTTTCAGAATCATTTCCCCCAACTCCTTTACCTTTATAGTATGTAGGGACTCTTGGGCTTCCCTAACAGCATCAAAGATGAATCTATGATTTAAATACCCAAATGTTTCTTTGGACATGCATTTTTCTAGTTTAGGCCTGATTCAATTAGTTATTACCTTAGCTATGGTCTTATAAATTAGGATGTAAAGGTACATAACTATAATCATTAAAGGAAACTGGTGTAGCATTTTTTTGGGTTAATAAAAATAAATGTAGCATTAATGGCACTCAATATTATGTACCTGTAGCTCTAGATTATTCAACCAAAAACAAAATATATGGCCCCATCATATCAAAAAGATTCAAGAATATTTCTACAATCCAACCATCGAGGCCTGCACTCTTATCTTTTTCCATATTCTTTAGGATGTCCTCAATTTCTTTCAATGTAATAAGACTTCCAATAAACTACCGATTTGAAGTAGAGAAGAACATGGGAATACATTGAAGAAATTTTAATTGATAAGAAATATCATTTACCTCTATATTTTGAAATAAAGATCCAAAAAATTCTATCGTAGCTACCTCCAAACGTTGCAGAGAGGAATTTTTGTGCCCAAGCTTGTCCATGATCCCATATCGCACTATTGCTTTTTCTTTTTTTTCATCATATTTGTGGAAAAAAATTGCATTAAAATCCCATTGAGTAAGCAAGGTTTCCCTACTCTTGAGTCTCCAAGAATCCTCCTAAAATTTCATAATCTTTAACTTTCTCTCCTCCAGACAATCCAATTGTTCCTTGTCTAGTTCTAAAAGAATTCATGAACCTGATCTATTAAATTTTTTATGAATTTATTTCTCAATATACACTAGTTCATGTTTTTGTTCCATCATGTTATCTTTCACCTGCCCCGAAACTACAACCTTCAATTTCCACATGTTATGAGTCAATTTATGCATCATAGGCACAACAGAGTTTTGTTTCAAGGAAATCCACTTGTTCCTAACTAACAAGGAGAACTTGTCATTGTCATTCCAAGTGTGATTTAATTTAAAGGGGTATTTAACTTGGAAGGAATCCACTTCCATTTTTAAGCATATCAGCATATGATCATAGATGTTCACATCAACAACCCATGATGTATACTTTTCCACCCCCTCTATGATCCCATCCTCTATGAAGAATTTGTCTAATCTCTTAGCCACACTAGCTTCTCCCATTTGACCATTCTTCCATTTACGAACCATGGGAAGTGGTTCAACAACAATATTATTATCTTTTAGAAATAAATGTCTAAACCACCAAGCTAGAGGATCCAAAAGAGAATGAGGACCCCAAACTTCTCTAGCTTCCATGGTGAGATTATGATCTCCTCCCAAAATCAAAGTGAAATCTCTACCCCATACCACATGCCGACAATTGTGAAGGTGGAATAGCAGAGAGGCTCTGGTGGTCAACATTCAATGGTAGGGTGTGGTGGTTCTTTACAATAATGGCCACTATATACCTCTAATATATTCCTCTTCAATGCAATATATGGTGATTGTGATTTTCTTTATATTGTTTGTTTGTTGAGATAACAACCCTCTAGTACAAGGATTTTTTCTCTTCAATGTGCAAGAAACCTAACTACGTTCTATTGATGCTTAAAATGACATGGTTAGAGAAACAACACTGTAAACACCCTTGGAGGGATATTCAAGGGGAGGAAGGGGATGGAATCCCAAGTTGCATTTAGAGCCCTTGGAAAGATGAGATAGACATAGTTGATCAATGGCATGAAAATCATTAATAAAAGAAAGTAGAATTAGATACTTGATGATAAAAGAAAGAAATATTTATAAATGAGAATCTCTCTCCACTAAAGAACTAAAGCAATCCTAAAAACCATGCATACAATAATTAATTTATGGTAAGGGAAATGAAATGTTAATTAACTAAATGAAGAGAAATTAATGCAAGATATTTACAAAATTGAAAATATGCATTATGGAATAACTAGTTGAAAGTCAAATTTGAGCTAGTCCAAAATTGTAGAAACAATTCAATCTATTATGACGCTAAATTAATTTATAACAACTACCCTTAATGCATAAAAGGAAATCAACAAGTTCTTTAGATTTCAAAATTTTAAATTGCATGGAAATTTCTAAGTTCATTTAAATTCCTTTGAGCTAAATAATGCAAGAACATAGCGCTTGAGATGTCAATATGCAAATGCATTAATGATCAGGATATTTGTAATCATGGACTTATCATTTGGATTGTTTGGTTAAGAAATCATGAATCTGTAAATGTGCACATAAAAAAGGAAGAAACACATAAAATAGACATACACCATCAAAACAAAAGAACCACTTGATAATGGAGTTCGTCCCCAATAGGAATACATCTATGGGCCCGCTCTTCAATGGGGAGGTTGTTTGTTTATAATATCAGCAAAAATATCAAGTTCATGGAAAATGTGGCTTTATACCTCAGTTCTAGAAGTGACTTGCAAATGGGATGCTCATATTAGAAAACGAACTGCACCACTATGTTCAGAAGGCTTTGACGGTGAGGATCAACATAAAGCACTGCATACTTTGGAGAAGAAGAAAATTTGACCTCTAAAAAATCCCAATCACCCTCAAGTTGACTCGTGGTAGTTTGTAGGACTGTACGGGCATACAGATCCAAACACATTTAGGGTCCTTGAAAATTGTGTCATCCTTGAGTGGTGTGGAGCCCCTCCTTGACCTCTCAGGCATCCTCTCGTTATCTCGGCCCTTGGCCTTAGTGTGGTATATCCTGGCATAGTGGAAGACCTATCCTTTTATAATTTCTCTCTGGATGTCCTCCCAACGTGAGACTTTTGGTGTGTTGGTGGAATGGTCTATTTTAGGTGTTTGAGATCCCAGGTCCGAGGTTCAATCCCCACATACCCTCCCCCTTTGGCTTGTTCATTGGTTGCGTTGTTATGGCATGTTTTGTGGTTCATTGGCACATTTCAAAATAGTGGGTGGGTCAACCAACCCACCATATTTGGCCCAACGATAAGGCATTGGGTTATGCTATATGAGGTCTAGGGTTTGATTCACACGGAGGTGGTTTCAGATCCTTAAGCAATTTTTGTCCTTCCCCAAGACAGACATGTATCATGCCTATATTTGGTCATGTGTCATTCTAGGATTATCCCACCTATATGCCACATCAATGCCCAGTCATATGCTACGTTAAAACCTAGTCATATGATACGCCATCCATCCTATCATGTGTTTCCCTGTGGGGGTGACATGTCATCATTCATACATATATGGATGCCACATGTCACCCTTGCAGTGGTTCCATGTGGCACCTCCTTTTTTCCCATCTACATAGGAAATTTTGCTTAGCCAAAAAATTTTGAACGTCATAAATTTTCCATACCGAGTCTGTTTGAGTGAAACAAACGTCACTGGAATCGGATCAATGAGATCTATGTGTTGATTCTAAATCCACTCCATTTTTATTGAGTTTGAAAAATGACCCATTTAGTAATCCTTATGGATCATACCTCCCCGTTAGAAATATTTTAGCCTCCAAGAGTGTCATTAGTCAATAATCATGTGAGGGAATTTCTCCCCCATCTTTCCCTTATCAATCCACCGTGATTTAATTGGATGAGTGCTTTTCATGCAAACTCAAAGATACTCCACATCACCCCTTCTTGGATTCCTTGTTCTTTTTTCTAGGATGACATCTTTTTTAATCTCATCCAAGTATTCAGGTGCAAATTCATCAAATATTGGAATTGAAACATTCTCCCTTGGATCCATGATCATTGGAGGGTCATAAAGTTTCAAGTTCTCCACATTTACAATTGAATATATTTGCATGTAAGAAGGTAGATCTAATTGAAAGTCATTGGTGCCAATCTTTTCCAAGATAGTGAAAGGACCATATATGATAGGCTTGAGCTTCTTTCCTTCACCTTTCAATCGATCTTTGATGATGTGCAACCAAACTTGATATCCAAACTAAAATTGGTGATAAATTTGATGCTTGTCATGTTGAGACTTCTATTGTTCTTGACTATTCTCCATTTGATCTTACACTACTTGATGCACCTGTTGAATCCTCTGAATGAACTTATGGGCCTTATATTCATCTCGTGAAAAACTTGAATCAACATCTAAATCCTATGTCAAGTCCAATGGAGTTTTAGGAAAATACCCAAAGCATGTCTCAAATGGAGAACTCTTGGTGGAAGAATTCAATTCTCGGTTGTAATCATGTTGAATGTACGGAAACTTATCATCCCACAACTTAAGATACTTGTTGCAGTAACCTCGAAGCAAATGAACCATGGTTTTGATTACCACCTCTGTCTATCTGTCGGTATGTGGATGGAAATAATTACTCCTCTTAATCTTGGTATCCATCATTCTCCACAAACAAGTCCAAGATTCACCAAGAAATCGAGAATCTCGATCCGAGATGATGGAAGTGGGTAGTCCAAAATGGACACATACATGTTGAAAGAAAAAATGAGCAGTTTTCTCAGCATTGATTTTTTTTTTATATGTCAAGACACACATCTTATTGAACCTATCCACTATCACATACAAATAATCATGACCTCTTTTATACATAGGAAAAAACCCTACAAAATCCATGGAGATTCTCTCCCAAGGATGAGATGGAATGGGAATTGGTGAGTACAACCCTAATTTTCTATTAGTGGGATTACAAGTAGATAACATCACACACTCCTTTACATATTTGGTTACAATTTCTTTCATTTGAGGCCAATACACAAGCCTTTGCAAATGAGCCAAAGTATTTCCTACCCCAAAATGCCCAAATACAAGAGAAGTATATGCTTCTAGAATTATATGAGCTCTTTCAGTGGCAGGAATACATGGCTTTCCAATATGGTAGAGTAACGTATCCTGCAAGTAATAGTCATCTACCTAATCCACCATGGGCTAGATTCTCATAAAAATCTTTAAAATATTTATCATACGCATATTGTTCAACATAGATATCATGAGAAAGAGAAGAATTTTGCAAAACAATGGATGCAACAATAGGAGGTCTAGAAAACATATATTCTACTTTGTTGCTTGAGCCTTTCTTGTACTTGATTACAAATGAAATTGTTGGAGTAACCCCATCCACCTATATTATTGAGATTGTTGCAGTTTAATTTGTGATTGAAGGTATTGTAAAGGCTGGTGATAATGCATGGATAATAGTCTCGTTTCCCATCAAATTGTGTTTCAATTAATTAACACTTTGAACCAAGGCATACAACTGTTTGTCATACATGGGGAAATTAGCCACAACTTGTGAATTTTTTTTGAATGGTAGAAAATAGGATTGCAGTGTTGCATCAACACTTCTCCCATGGAATAACTATTGGCATAATTATCAATCTCAAATGACTGCTAAAGGTCAGGAAAAGTAAGCACTGGTGCAATGCTAATATTTTCTTTCAATGTATCAAAATATTTCTGCTCTTTACCTCCCCATTGGAAGGATTTCTTCACAATGGTTAAGGCATGAAAAGGAGATGTAATGAAGGAGAAGTTGGCTATGAAATTCCTCCAATACTGAACAACTCCCAAAAATCTTCTTACTTCTATTACAGATGTAGGCCTAGGCCAATTTACAATTACATCAACTTTGGAAGGATTAATCTTAAATTGTTCTCCTCCTACAATATGACCCAAGTACGTCAAATAAGTTTTTCCAAATTCACACTTTGAGAATTTTACATACAAATTCTCCTTTTTCAAAGTATCCAAAACCAATTTTACACATTCTACATGTTCTTCAAAGTCAACTATGAATGGCTTGAATACATCATTCATCATATGTATAAAATTAGTTGGAGCATTACGAAGTCCAAAAGGAATCACTAACCATTCAAAAATCATTCTTTTGTTTTGAAAGTAGTTTTCCATGCATCTCCTTCTGCAATTATGATATGATAGTAGTCATTACGAAAATACAACTTAGTGAAATAAACAACATCTTTTAGTTGATCAAGTAAATCATCTATGCAAGGAAGGGGATATTGATTTTTCACCGTGATCTTGTTGAGAGCCCGATAATCCACACACATCCTCCATGTGCCATATTTCATGAACACCGTCACAATAGGAGAACCACATAGGGATGAACTATGCCTGATAAATCCTTAGTCCAACAAGTATTGTACCTACTTTTTAATTTCATCCATCTCCATAACTGACATCTTGTACATGCCCACATTTGGAAGAGTGGCATCTTGTTGAAGATGAATCTCATGCCGAATCTCTCTATTGGAATGAAAACCACTTGGTTCCTGAAAGAACTCATCATAGTTATCTTTCTTATGAGAAGGATTGCAACCTTGGAAATATTTAGATGTCTCAGCATATTTTTCTGTCACAACCATAAGCATACATCTCTTATTCGTGTTGATGAGTTTTTTCATTTTCCCTGTACTAACAAGAGCAGAATTAATCTTGATTTTATAAGCTATTACTACATAATCCACACCATCCTTTGTGATATGGTACTTATTCTCATGCCTAAAGAAATATGATTTTCGATCATAAAGGTATGGGCTTCCCAAAACTATACCACAGATGTCAATCCATTTCCACCTCATCAATCAATTTTGATGTAATCACAAATCTGGCCCTAGTATGCTTGGCATTATCATACACCCAACCAGGAGGACAGGGCTTGGGATAAGGTTTGGTCTCTAAACCCAATTTCTTAACAACTGATTCAGAGATTAAGATTACTTGAGAACCCGAATAAAAAATATTTTCAATATTTGTATGTTTTTCAACAACTTGTATATGAAATAATCCAGTTCTTCTTTTGTCAAAATCATGAGATGCATTAGAAGAGATTGTACCAATATGAGGCGAAGTGTTATATTGTACAAAAATGGCTACAATCGGTGTTTCATTCCCTGAGTCAGATCCCAAGCCGTATTGCACTTTTGCAATGATATTCTTCTTTCCTTTGCCTCCATACTTTTTAGGCCTGATCTCATGATGTAACTTCCAACAATGATATTGATCATGCCCATCTTTGTCACAATTGTGCAATGAATATTTTCTCCCTATTTCCTTCTTGTAGATGTATTCTTTTCCTTTCCTTTTCCTTTCCTTTTCCTTTGAACTTGTTGTTCTGAAATTTTTTGTTCTTCTTCGGATGATCTTCTTTCACATGCTTTCCCTTACTTTCAATATGGGTAGCTTGCAAACTAGCTTCATCCATATTAGTAGGATTCAATAACAACAAAGTATGATGAATGTAATTGGGAAGTGTACCAACATGCTTCATGAGAGTTTGAGAAGAATATAAAGGAATGTTTAATTCAAGTGCTCTCTATTATACCAAAATCCTGTCACCATCATGTGATAAGACCTTTGACATACCTACTTGTCCTGAATCCCATCACTTAGAGTGGAAAACCATGCTAATTTTCAATCTTTCATGAAAATTCCCAGCATCGTGCTTTCCCTGTTGTCCAAGAGATGTACCTTGTTCACACCGCCTATCCCTTGTTGTCCACAAACGGCGCCACTGCTTATGGTCCTTAGCCCATAAGCATTTCTTACCAGAACCGCTCTATCATTGAAGGAGAAAGGCGGTACCCTGGGTAAAAAGGGAAAAAGAGAAGTTTCTCGAGGCTTCTAGATGATGAGCCTCGTGTCTTCCCTTATCCCTATCATTGTGGGTCAATTGAGCTTGAGATCCATCATCCTAGGATCTTAGAGGCCACCTCATCCACTAATCTCTCAACCATCCCTATCCATTGAGCCTTATAAATACAAGCTCATATCCATGGTTGAGGGGGAGAGCTCTTAAGCTATTGTTATGTTGTTGGATTGATTACTTGGCCCAATCCACTAGAGAGCATAGAGATCTAGAGTCGGGGCTTATGGGGATGAGAGTGATTGGTTGCATGGAGATGCATGTCAACACTAAGGCTTGGTTGTAAAATTCTCTATTTTTATCTTAATGCAAGCTGATTTCCATCCCACATTATTGTCGTTGTTTGATTTCACATGTATGTTGTTAGATTCCTTAGTCACTAACATGGATCAGTAGATTATATTCTGGTAGCTTTGATGTGTTTGCATGTTTAAGCTGATTGCAGGTACACAGGTTTACTATCGAAGCATCACATTCCAGGTATCTACAATGTACAGGGAGGGTCTTCAACCTCTACCCTTCATTTGTTCTGGATCTGAACCATTTAGACAAGTGGAACACCTTACTTTCCGTAGAAGGTGAAATATTCTAGCTAACAAATCTAGAGACTCCGCTAGGGAATAGATATATGTATCAGTTGTTCTGATCTTCCTCAATTCTCAACTCTTGTCTGAATCCAGGCTCTTTCTCCAACTCTCTTCAGTTAGATTTTCTTTCTGACTTAGTCAATTTGGGTTTGAAACTTCTAGATCTGTTCATATCTAAGTCATTTCGACCTTTTATGCTCTATTTACATACTCAATCTAGCATTTTTTGCCTTGATCTAGTCATTTTCTGACTTGATCTATCGTTCTCTTTGTGTTTTGGTCTTCTACAGGGAACTGCGCCTATGCAGTGTATGAGGAGCAATGCCACCGCCTGAACAAAGTGGGAAGCACATGGTGCCACCTCCTGTATCTCGTTGGCGAGAAGCAGTGCTGGAATAGAACCACCCTATCAACACCTGAGAAGGGCGGTGCCAGGTAGGCATCATTTCAAGGCCCTTTTTCCTCATTTTTTTTGTAAAAAATTGAGTTGTGTTGCTTTCAATCCTGCACTGTCAGGCTTGTGTGACAGAATATGATGCTTGTGGCTTGAAAATTTTATGGTTTAAGATTGGTTTGATTTAGAAATTCAAAATCTAGATTAGGATTTTTTATTGTTCATCTGCTTCTATGCTTGTTGGTTGTGTTTGCGAAAGGATTTCTTGTTTTCTGAAAAGCTTAGGGTGTTAGTAAGATCTCTTTTCATTTCTGTTATATAGACTAGAAGAAGAAAACTATATTAGCTTCTAGGTTTCATTTCTTGTTTGCATAGTAAACTTCTTTTTCCTTCCTTTAGAAAAAAAGAAATTTTTTTACTGAGACTAGGTTATCATCATTGAGCATTGGACATTGGTTCTCTGATTGGCTTTACGAGCTTTCAGGATCTTCATGTTCTTTCCTCTCTTATGCATTTAGAAGTATCTCAATCAAAATACAAAATATGGTAGTTTTAAGTTAGATTTGCTTATGTTTGAGAAAATTGAAAAAATAGAGTGCATTTGCATATAGTGTGCTTTTTGTTTTTCTTTTAGGAAAAGAGATTCTTCCCCTTCTTATTACTTTCGGAAAAGAGAAATCAGTTTGGAAAAGTACTGCTTGTCTTTGATTTTGTGTTCAAGACTGTTGTTTGGAAGTCTTTTTTGGTTTTGAAACAAAAGAAAATACTCTCTTTCCCTCCTGTAAGTAGGCATACTGAATGGTAAAGTGAAATATTTGCACAAGCATACTGCATGGTTTTACTTTTCTATCAAAACATCATGCATTCACCTAACCATCCACTTTAAAATTAACGGTAGTTATAGGTTAAAATTTATGTAGCAAATGGAGTGATAGGTTAGGGACGTGTTCGGGTGTCGTTAAGCGTAGGAGCTGTCGTTATTTGTCCGCATTACATTCCGGTACTCGCACGGTTCTTCCACGTACTGTTGGTATATTGAACGACCTTTCACGTACCCTTGAGGTATATAGAAAGGTACTTCACATACTTGATTGTATATTGGAAGGACCCTTGTGTACGATTATGCATTAGACAACACTACTACTGATTTGAGCTCCAACATACCTTGAGTATATCGGGAGACCCCACTAGGATACCCTATCCATCTGAGAAAAGCCCTTTGGCCGTCTTGCCTAGAGCCATACACTGAAAACAACATTCAGGGAGATTACTATGCATGTACCCTTGAGGTATATCACGATTGGCACCTTCTTGACAATCCTGGTGAGAGACCTAACTTTTTGAACTCCTCCTATCATTTTAAGTGTGCTTGTTTTGACCTATAGCTTGTGTAGGGAAATTGTTTTTGGTGTGTTTTCTAGATTTTCAGACCCTAGGTTAGATAGGAACTATACAAATTGGCCGAGTTAAGACAGTCCAGAAGAGTACGGGGCTTGCCACCCAATTTTACTCCTAGTTCAGGAGAAAATCCAATGGAAGCTATCGATCAAGGAGCTGCTACTACTTCCCAAGTGGGAGATAATGTGGTTGTAGAAAGTGGAGTACCATATTCTTCAAACTCACCTCCCTTGGTCCAACAACCTTCTTGGAGAAATACCTCATTCCATTCTCCCACGGAAGGTCATGTTGACCATACAACCCATCCAGATTATGGTCCCAATGCTTCATTTTGGGATACCTCTATAGGACAAGCCATTGCCTAATTTGGTACCCGTTTAAACTCTTCTGAATATGAAGAAGAATGTAGGAAATACCATGCTTCCATTCTCTATGCACAAGAGATTGACAAGAAAATAGATGAAATATTAGGCCTGACACCATCACGCTCAACATCTGTTCCTATGGGATATCGTTGACTTGCTAATTCTATGAGACTTATTGAACCGATTATAGATCGTGCAGTAACACCACACAACCTAGGTCAAATTACCACCCCTATCACCTCTCATGTTATTTCTATTCCTAATCCTCCTAGGTCTTTTGCACCTGGGGCCCAACCTTCAGTTCTTGTTTCGTCAGTACCTTCTAGTGTCGGGGGGAAACCCCCAGCATGACCTACATTATCTGGCACCGAAATTGTACCTAGTCAAGGGCATACCTCTAACATAAAACCATCTATAGTTTATGTCCCTCCCACCCATACTAATGTGGTTAATCTCCCATCCAGTTCAGGTTAGCCCTTGGGGGCACAACCTGTAACCGTTCAAACTTTTGGAGGTTATGGTTATCAAATACCTGTAGGTAATCATCCACCCAATCCTACAGGAATGCCTTATGCTGGAATTCCATACCCTAGTAACACTTTTACGCCATGGGGGCAACCCAAATGGTCTTACATGCCAGCTATGGGAGGGATACCTATACATACTGTGGGAGGTGCCGGAGGACCGCCTTATGGAGGTCCTCCCCCTAGGGGGCCTAATGGTGTTGGAGGATATGGTAACTTTCCTCCTTATGGTCCTAGTGGTCCTAGTGGTCCTATGAGGCATGGTGGCTTTCCTCCTTATGGCTCTGGAGGGTCTAGTGGCCCTCCGCCTAGTGGTTCCAGAGGCTCTCGAGGTTTACCTCCTAGTGGCTCTAGAGGGTCTGGTGGTCTGCCTCCTGGTGGTCCTAGTGGTCCTAGTGGTCTCGGTGGTCCTAGTGGTCCCAGTGGCCCTGGTGGTCCTCCTCTGGGAGGCCCTAGTGGTCCTAGTGGTCCTGATCCCGGAAATCAACCCCCTGTGGGTGGATTTTCTATTAGTTCTTCGTCACAGCAACCTGTTTTTTAGTCAACTTATGGTCCTACTAGTAATTATATGCCATATCAATATTATCAACATGTGCAACCCAACCGAAAGTTACCTTTCCTAACAACTTTGGAATTTCCTAACTTGTCTAAGTTGATTAGTGACCCCATTCGACACAATCCCTTGTGGCCTCCCATTCTGGTAAAGTTACCATCGAATATTCTGAGATTCTATGGGAAGCAGGGAGACGATCCAAAGAACCATGTTATGAAATTCCATTTGTGGTGTTCTTCAAACTCCCTCATGGATGACTCTGTTCAGTTATGACTCTTTCAGCAAACTTTGACTGGTACAGCCGCGAAGTGGTACATTGAACTCCCACAACATTCGTTTGTGGATTTTGGCTCGTTAAAAACCATGTTTCTTACAAACTTTCAGCTCCCTATTTGTTATGAAACGGGTACTAATATTTTAACTTCTCTACAACAAAACACCTCCACCCACATATCTGATCACATTCATGATTGGAGAAGGCAGAGAAGGCTTATTAAGGCCCCTATTCTGGATCAGTTATTAGCTAATTGGTTTACCAAATCCCTGTTGCCTCCTATTACCCGAGAAGTGGCTATGGGCGGTGCCGTTATTGAAGAGCAGGATATTAGCTAGGCTTAGTACCTAGACTTGGTTTATTCCCAATCTGGAACTCTTTATGACTTGATTCCTCAAGCTCCTTGCCCCAGCACCGATCTCGCCAAGCCACCAGCAGAAGTACCTATTGATGGGATTGTTGGTTCAATCCAGTCCCCGTCTGCAGTGAAACCTACCAAGCAACCCCAAAATGCCACCACTACTGCTTCAACTCCTAAAGTTTCCATCGAGGTCAACTCTATTCAAAGTACTCAAACCTCGGGTAATAATAAAAATAAAGGTAAAAATAGAAATAAAAAACCTGGAAACCAACAGGAGACTCGAAGACCAACCAATAGTGATAACGATAAAGGGAAAAGGAAGGAAAAATATCCCTATCTGCTATGCGTCGGTGACCATTTTTCAAAGGAGTGTCCTCGTCAGGAAAAAATATCCTAGTTTCTGAAGTCCAGTCCCACACCTACAGTACTTACAGATCCTTTTCCCTCTCAACAACAACTGATAGACCACATTTCTAATCAGGGTAACTCCAGTTCATCAGAGAAAGTTCGTATGATGTCCTCAGATACCATCAATCTGCAAACTCGAAGTCAGAATTATGACAAACCCGCAGATAAGAAAGAATACCATTCTTCTTCAGGGAAAACTCCCTCCACTAGTTCTCCGAAATCCTCATCTACTGTCCCCTTATCTATCGAGAAGCCTACTCTTGACATGATTTTGCGCCCACCTAAGAGTACTCTTCGGAATGTTGTCTTTAATCCCAATGCCTGAGTTGCTCAATTTTATAATGTGGTTGAAGATATCGCTCAGGCACCTTGTGTGATGTCTACCTTAGAAGTACTCCAAAGTTTCCCTACACAGTGCAAAAAATTGTTGACAACATTAGGAGCTTTAGACCCGGATAACACTAACCTGATTCATTTCAATGTTGAGAACTATAATCCTAGATTACCACATAAACTTGCTTTTCAGATCATTACAAAAGTAGTGGGAAAGAAATTTTTTCGAATGGTACTAGATGAAGGAGCTTCGACCTCGGTTTTGTCTTTTACTTGTTGGAAGGATCTCGGCTCTCCTAAACTTGTAACATCACCTATGACCCTCAAGGCTTTTGAGGGGTGGGGTTTCCAACCCCATGGCATCATATCATCCCTAGCGGTCGAGCTGGGGGGAAAAACTGTTTCCATTCAAGTAGAAGTGGTAGATGCCCCTTTAGATTAAAACCTCCTTCTAGGAAGAAATTGGTTATATGCCATGACTGCTGTCGCCTCAACATTATTCCGAACAGTCCAATTTCCACATCTAAGGATAATTGTTACTATTGATGAACTTGATTTCTGTATGCCATATTTTACTACCTCCATGGTTGATAACATCCGTATGTTAGGCCAGTCCCCTCGTCCTTACTAGTTGATTTGGGTAGGCATGTTGAAGGATTCATCCCTTATGGGGATTTTTCCATCCACTCCTCCTAGCATGGATACTGTGATAGTCCATATGATCGCCTCATTTGATCATGAGCCTAAGGGTAAAAAAGTTGTTGAGTCCACCTCATTGAGTCCACACGAAGCTATGTATGACAACATTCAAACCTTTTCTGATGATCACACGGATGATCTTCATCTCATGGCTTCGGATCCTTACCATTTACCGTATTGGTTAGAACCTTCTCTTCCTGTTCTAGATTATCTCTCTGAGACTTTTCCTTCCAATGAGTCCATTATGGAGATCATAAATACAGATGAGCCCATTTGGTAGGATCGCCATCATAGATCCATGTTCCTCCCCAACACCAGTTTAGTTAATCATGACTTTACATCCTTGTTTCCTACTGATATTGTCAATGTACCCCAAAGTCCTATATTGTTGCAAGATACAGATTCTGAAGGAAACATTTGCAACATTAATCAGACGAATCCGATTGACATATCAGCCAAGCCTGATACTATCAAGCATGTTCATGTTGGGAAGAACTGCCCAACAGATGAATCTGAAGCATACATGGCACTTTTTAAAGAATTTCATGATATTTTTTCCTGGTCCTATGAAGAGATGTCAGGGATTGACCCATCCATTGTGGTCCATGAGATTAAAACCTATCCCACGGCTAAACCTGTACGGAAAAAACTAAGGCAAGTCCATCCTCGGAAGGCCGCATCTATTAAAGTTAAAATTGAGAAACTTCTCAAAGCTGGGTTTATTTATCCTGTACCCATGACAAAATGGGTATCAAACGTTGTCCCTGTCAATAAAAAGCAGGGCACCATTAGAGTCGGTATCGACTTTAGGGATTTAAATAAAGCTTGTCCCAAGGACAAATTTCCTACCCTGCACATCGATCAGATTATTGACAACTATGCTATAAGTGTCATCTTTTCATTCATGGATGGCTTCTCTGGCTATAATCAGATTGAGATATTACCCTCCGATCAGCATAAGATGGCATTCATTTTCCCATGGGGAACCTTTTCATATAAGAAGTTACCTTTTGGCTTGAAAAATGTTAGAGCCACGTTCTAGCGTGCAATGTCCTATGCGTTTCATGATATTAAACATATTGTTGAACCATACCTTGATGACCTCCCTGCTCATTCACAGCAACGGGAGGACCACCATGGTCATCTTAGAGACATATTCCTGAGATGCTGTCATTATAATATACAGCTCAATCCACATAAATGTGTTTTTTGCATTGACACAGGACGTCTTCTAGTCTTTGTGGTATTCAAGGATGGCATCTAGATCGATCCTTTGAATATTGCCACTATTTTAGAACTACCAGCCTCATCTAATCTCCTTGAACTCCAAAATTTGCAAGGGAAGGAAAACTTTCTTCGTTGTTTCGTGTGCAATTTTGCAAAGAAAACACACGGTTATATGTGTCTCCTCAAGAAGAACACTCCATTCTTCTGGGATGATGAGGCCCAACGTGCCTTTGATAATCTTAAGCATGCTTTGACTCATTCACCCGTGATACACCCCCCGAATGATTCAAAGGACTTTCTCTTGTATATTGCTGCCTCCACTACTACCATCGCCATGGTTTTAGTGCAGGAAAATATCCATGGTCAGGAGCACATGATTTATTATGCCAGTAAGAATCTCATGGATTCTGAAACTCGCTATTCACGTATGGAAAAGTTAGCATTGGACACGGTCATTGCTATACAAAAGTTTTGTTACTACATTCTTCTCTGCACTACCACCGTATTGGAAGAATAGAACCCGATGTATTACATATTGACTCGTCAGGTGCTTGGGAGAAAGTACTCCCATTGGATAGTCATACTTCAGGAGTTTGATCTGGAATTTGCCAAAGCCACATCAAAGAAATCCCTGGTCTTTGCCAAGCTTATGTGTGATCTTCCTTGTGCTTCGATGGAATCTGAGCCCAGTGATTCATTTCCGAATGAATTCTTATTCCTGATTAGCAATACCGATCCTTGGTATGGATATTTGCTTATTTATCTCCAAACACAACGATTTCAGCCACATTTATCCCGCGATAATCACCACCATATCCGTCACCACGCGAAGGACTATCTCATCCTGAATGACACCTTGTATAGACATGGGATTGACTTTATTCTCCAGTGATGCCTCACCCATGAGGAAGCTGAACATGTGTTAAATGATTGACACTCTGGAGCATGTGGCGGTCATTTATCTGGGATGGCTACAGCCCAGAAAATCCTTCACATTGGCTATTTATGGCCTTTTGTCTTCAAAGACTGTCATGAGGATGTTAAGAAATGCCCACCTTGTCAACACTTTTATCCTAAAAATCGCATCCATCCTGCTTCGCTACACCCCATCATTGTCGTTGGCCCATTCTCAAAATGGGGGATTGACTTCATGCATTGTAAGCCTACCTCAGCCGGGGGGCATGGTTACATCATCGTAGTCATTGATTATTTCACAAAATGGACTGAGGCCATGCCTACATATGCAGAAGATGGTAAGAATGCCGCTCTCTTCTTGTTCAATCATATCATAGATAGATTTGGAGTTTCGCAGTCCATCGTTATTGATCACGGATCCCATTTCCATAATCAAATGATGGAGGAACTAAGTGCCAAGCTAGGTTTTCTCCATGAAAACTCTACTTCGTATTATCCACAAGCTAATGGTTAGGTAGAGGCCATTAACAAAGTTTTGAAAAATATGCTTCGTCGTATGGTTGGAGATCATAAATCCAATTGGCACCACATTATTTTCTCTACTATGTGGGCTTATCGGAATTTTTTGAAAATAGCCACTAGTTTCACACCATTCCAGTTTGTCTATGGACTCGAAGTTGTCTTACCAATTCAATGTCAGATTCCATCCTTACAACTTGTCATCGAACTTCTCCCAAACACTTCCGTGGAGGAAGAAAGATTTTTGTACTTGAGTAACCTTGACAAGACTCGGAGAGATGCTACCTTGGCTAATGAGGCACATAAGAAATGCGTCAAGGCGCAGTATGATAAATCTATCCAACCTCGTGTCTTTAACGAGGGTGACCTAGTCTTGACTTATGATCAGAGATATGACAAACTAGGGAAGAGTAAGTTCGAGTCCACGTGGTATGGATTTTTTGTTATTTCTAAGGTATTAGAGAAAGGAGCTTACGAGCTTGTTGATTATGATGGAATCCCTTTGGGGAAACCTCACAATGGGTTGTACCTGAAAAGGTACTATTCCTAGGTCTTTCATGGATAGTATCTTGTATATATGTATATTGATTGAATTTTAGTGTGCTTTTAGTATTTTCAAGATGGTTTTGAGTTTAGTGTCTGCATCTGTTTATACCATGTTTTGGTCATGCAAGTGGATTTCTATGGCTTCGCTGAGGGTTCTTTCCGCCACACCTTGAATCTTGCGTCGGCTGCTTGGGTCCTCTATTCCCTAGCTGAAGATTTGGTCAGTTCAGGAGCGGTTTGTATAGGTCCTGCTACTAATAACATCATCGAGTATGAAGTAGTCATCGGTCTTCTGAATGAAGTTGCATCCCAAGATGTTCGTGATCTAGTAGTCTTGATGGAATCACAACTCATGGTTTGTCATTTAAACCATGTTTACACCATTAGAAACCCAATGCTCCTCCACCTCTTCTGGAGAGTACGTTTGCTAGAAATATCATTTGAAACCATTACCTATAGGCATATCCCTAGGGAACATAATGTAGTTCCTGACTCATTAGCTAATTACATCCTAGACTGGCATATTTCCCATTCATGATGGCAAAATCAAACATGGTACATTGTAAATAAACATTCAAAGACACATACAACTCATAGAAAATGCATTTGCCATTTGAAACATATAAACACCGTGTAAAAGTTTGTATGTATATATATACAAAAAGGTTTGCAAAAAAATAAGTCTCGAGACCTCATCTGAAGCACGTAGGCTTTCAGGAAAATCATCATACAAAATCTTGAAGCTGTCAACTTTTAGTACATATCTCATACACTGGTGATCCTCGTGATAGCACATCACTGCTCGAGCTACCCTACGTAGCAGCCTACTGAATCGACCAAGTACTCCCACTGTGGATCTATGATATCTCATCAGGAGGTCATCAATGTCAGCATCTGGGATATCCAAAGTCAACCTCTATAGGTTTTCCACCAGCTCCCTGGTGATATCATCACCCCGTGATACAAAGTGGGCTCCAGCTTGCCTATCCAATGGAGAAGCTTCTCTAGGTCGCTCTGCTCCGACATCTGCATGAGAATATATAGGTCTCGTCACTTAACATAAAAAATATAAAACATCAGAAAACATAAAAAACATTTCATCCATTTTAGGGTTTATTGCTTCTTACCAATGTCGCCCCACTGTCCGTCAGGTGGGAGTGGTAGGTTAGGATCTCTGGTGAAGTCCATACCTACGTAAGCATAATCCTCAACCATGAGGATATGATCTCAAAGCCATCTGAAGAACACATCACCGAACTTCACCCTTCCCATACCTGCTCCTGTACGAGCCATGACCTGGACCCACCTCAGCATACAGGGGTCCTGTGCTCTCGGACACCGGAAGATCACCTGAGGTCTCATCTGTGGAACCTGCTCAAAGAAGAAGCAGGCTAAAATGGAGCCAAATCCAAAATGCTTTAGTTCTCCTTGCTGACACTCAGTTAGGTGATATTTGAATATTGGAAGCATGAATCCCGCCCAGTTGAACACTGTGGGTGCCATGGCCTCTATGGCATACAACATGTGTGCCCTAGAATCCTAGTGCACACCCTGAATCCCGGCCACCCTCTGCATAGTAAATAGGACGGTCTGTAGAGGCCCATCTGTCACAGCTCAGATGGGGATTTTATTCCCCGATGTCCTCGTCCCTAGAGCATAGTGACGATCTATAAGCTCTCGAGTGGTAATATCCCCCCCACAGGAACCTATCAGTGAGATGGGGGCACCCTGTCTCGAGAGACCAGTCAAGAAGTATATATCCTCTACTTCCACTGTAAGAATATGGGCCCCCACCTCAAAATACTATTGATTTGGATTCCACATCCACAGTATGTGTTCTAGTAACCGCTCATGTGACACCATGCTTGGGGTCTGGAAGAACTTCAGGATCCCATAGTCCCATAATGCGAAAATACAACCCACATTTCTCTCTGCAAAGGCATCATCATTGTCATGTGTTCTTTCTTTCCATATCACCATGTTTTGAGCAACCAAGGCCTGTCAAAAACAATCATAGTATGCATTAGAATCATTCCTAAACCTTAAAAATCAAAAGAATGACTTATTATTGCTCATGCTATGAGTTTAAAGTCTACATGGCCGGCACCGCTTGTGCACCATTGGAGACAGGTGGTGGCACCTCCTATCAACTATGTTATAGGAACGGTTCTCGGGTGGTACCACGTATCCCGCAAGGGGTAGCCACAGTGCTCGCTTTTAAGGTTTTAGGGCTTTCCATATGAGCCCAAAACCCCACCGAAACTCAAAATAAACACTATGAAATGAAAGAATAGGGTGTTATCTATTACCTGCAAGTGACGATGCTCAAAACAAACGGTGGAAACTCTCGGTATCAACTGCAGAAGATATGGCTAAGAAAATGCTCCAGGTGCTCTCTGCTATGGGTAAATAGTGAAATGATTTGATTTTTTAGTATTTACATGACTTCTATAGGAATTTTTGGGTCTAACATACTATAGTTTTGATATAAAGTCATATTTTAGTCAAAGTTTATCTGTCATAATCCCTTAATGCTAGTTATAAATGCATTTAACACTTGTTTATGAGTCGATTGCAGGATAAGAGAACCATAGTAAGAAGCTTTGGAAGTTTGTTTATGGCTTTTTTGCACTTTCATAAAATGGAAAAGGTTGATAAGCGTTCATTATGACTCTTTGATTAGGCTCTTTAAACCTAGTATCAAAGGTTCGAGTCCATTTTAGTTTCTTTCCAGGCTCGTAAAAAATTGACGTTGTGTAAAGAAGCGTCATGGAGTCTTCTTTTCACCTCTTTTTCAAGCTCCTTAAACATGAAAAGATTGTCGATTTCATTTCTGATTCTTTCCAGGATCATAAAATATGACATTGTGTAAAGATACCTCATGGAGTTCTCTTTAAACTCTTTTTAGGCTCCTTAAATACGAAAATATTGTTGAACGATCTTGTCTTCTTCATGCTCATTATAGTATTTGAAGAGTCATCTGTCCGATGGTAGGTTATCTCTTTTTTGGTTCAGATAGGACTATTTACAAAAAAAGAAATCTCCAGCCAAGCATGACTGGAAGAGTTCTCTAAGGTATAATTTTACACTTTTTTGGGCCTTAGAGACTAAATCATACGAAAAAGGACCCCTTTGGAGTCTTCTTCCGTATTCGTTTAGACTTTCTAAACATGAAGGATATTGAGTTTTCTTTCAGTGGACTCATTAAATTAAACATTGAGAGACTCATTTTGGGAACAAACCCCTCCTCTCTCAGGTTTGTAAAACATATGAGTCTGGACTTGTCTTCTGATAAGCTATATCGAGTGTTTGTTACCCTCTTTGAACTCGTAAGACCGAAAATAGGCACTCATCAACCATGATGGGGGAAATGGGAAGGGAATCATTTTGTAAATAATGGCAGTTGTTTGTCATTACCTTTGAACATGGAACTTGTCTGCACATCATGTCAGTCAATTGGGTATTCAGCTTATCTCCATGATCATCCACTTTCATGAGTCATGTCACTCCTTTGAGTCTTTCAAAATAATGCATTGTCCACTGTCGCATTGTGTGTTTGTTTTGTTCAATCATGCTGGCAAGTATTTTTGACATGCTTCCCGATGTTCAAAGGGGATTTGAAGAAGTTTTACCTCTGCAGTCTACACAGTCTTTTGTGTCAGTGTTTTTGAGTTAGTATTATGGTTACTACATTCACTTCATTCCATAACTATGTTTTGAGTTTTGTGTCATTGATGTGGGACTCATCATGGCCCTCCCTCGACGAGACTATTCCCGTCGACATCAGCTCATCATCCAGGAAATAGTCTTAGAAACAACATTTGTTACCTTGACATCTGTATGCCTTAATGATAGATTCTCTCGCTCTCGACATAGGTTCACATCATTGACCTTTGATCGATAGAATCGACTGGGTGTTCGACATCAGGACATCTATTCACACTCAGTAGATTGTGCTAGAGTACCTTGGGAATCATTGACATTAATGGTGATCTCCCTCGCACTTGTTAACGGTTCACATCATTGGCCGGTTATCAAGTGGTTTCTACCATGTTCGACTTTAGATCATTGTAATCACATGGATATAATCATACTTTGTGGAAGATGAGATGAAGACCCTGGGTATTTGTTTAAAGTGCTCATTGATTTTCCCTAGGTTGCGATGGAGTTTTGTGTATCTAGCATGGATCTACATTTGTATGGTCATGGCTATGCTCAAATTTGTGTTTGTATGACATAGATCTACATTGTATGTCTGGTAGCTATGTCCAAGTTTTAGTCCTCTATTACATGGATCTATGCTTTATTCTAGTAGCCATGCTTGTTGATTCCTCTCATGGATCTGCCTTGTATTGGTCTGTAGCCATGAGTTTGGTTACTTGGGTCTATGAGTCAACATATTGATGTACTATAGATTCCTACTTGACAACATGCTCCAATCGAGCCAACATTTTCACCTCGTAGATACGACTTGTTCTCTCAAAGCTCTTGTTTATTGTATCCCTCTAAGATCATGCTTTGGGGGGCATCCTGTTATACCAAAATCCTATCACCATCATGTGATAAGACCTTTGACATACCTACTTGTACTGAATCCCATCACTTAGAGTGGAAACCCATGTTAATTGTCAATATTACATGAAAATTCCTAGCACCACACTTTCCTTGTTGTCCAAGAGTAGTACCTTGTTCGCATCGCCTATCCCTTGTTGTCCACAAGTGGTGCCATCACTTATGGCCTTTAGCCCATAAGCGTTTCTTACCAGAACCGCTTTGTCATTGAAGGAGAAACGCAGTACCCTGGGTAAAAAGGGAAAAATAGAAGTTTCTTGAGGCTTCTAGATGATGAGCTTCGTGTCTTCCCTTATCCCTATCATTGTGGGTCATTTGAGCTTGAGATCCCTCGCCCTAGGATCTTAGAGGCCACCTCATCCACTAATATCTCAACCATCCCTATCCATTGAGACTTATAAATACAAGCTCATATCCATGGTTGAGGGGGAGAAATCTTAAGGTATTGTTATGTTGTTGGATTGATTACTTGGCCTAAGCCATTGGAGAGCATAGAGAGATAGAGTCGGAGCTTATGGGGATGAGAGTGCTTGGTTTCATGGAGATGCATGTCAACACTAAGGCTTGGTTGTAAAATTCTCCATTTTTATATTAATTCAAGTTGATTTCCATCCCACATTATTGTTGTTGTTTGATTTCACATGTATGTTGTTAGATTCCTTAGTCACTAACATGGATCAGTAGTTTATATTCTGGCAGCTTTGATGTGTTTGCGTGTTTAAGATGATTTCGGGTACATGGGTTACTATCGAAGCATCACATTCCAGGTATCTAGGGCATCTAGGGAGGGTCTTCAACCTCTGCCATTCGTTTGTTCTGGATTTGAACCATTCAGACCAGTGGAACACCTTACTGTCCGTAGAAGGTGAAATATTCTAGCTAACACTCTCTTCATAATTTATTATGCAAATATTTTTACATTTTGACCTTTATCCAATCTCAAATTCTGCCATTACATCGTGGCTTTCTACACATAGCCTAATGGATAATATTGCTTTCACAAAGTAGAAGTGAACTCAGACCAAAATTAAAGGAGCTTACCATTATGCTTACTCCCTTTCTGCAATTTGCTCTCCCACCAAAAAAGAGCAGTTCCTGACAAACGAAGAGATGTTAGTTGTATCGTTACCTCTTCTTCCTCAATTTTTTGAACCCGGTGGTACACTTCATTCTATCTGGTCCAATTGTTCAAATTCTCATTTTGATTCATCGTTGAAGAAGGGAAAGTTGAACTTCACTTCCAACTTCAACAATGGATTCTTAGAAGCCCCTTTTAAATGACAACTAGACAGATGA
The DNA here is from genome assembly GCA_001517045.1 of Pseudotsuga menziesii. Lineage (NCBI taxonomy): Eukaryota > Viridiplantae > Streptophyta > Pinopsida > Pinales > Pinaceae > Pseudotsuga > Pseudotsuga menziesii. Next base: position 120,843 of record LPNX010332090.1, read on the forward strand.
GAGGATGAGGAGGAAGAAGAACTCAAACTGGAGGAGGGAGATGGAGGATCTAAAGCCCCTTTTCCATCTTCTTTATTCACGATCCTCCATCCTCATCTTTCTCCTTATTCTTCTTTCTCTTCTTCTTTGTTATTCTCTGCTGGTATTCTGTAAAAAGTTTCTCCACTCGATATTCCATATTATAAAAGGCATTGTGGAAATCATTTTCAAGCTCTGTGCAGACCTCTTCTTTTGCCACATTCTTCTTCCATTGTACACAACCAATCTCAGGATCATAAGGTACCAATTCACCTTCCCTTTTACTGAGTTTTCCCCTAGTTAACATACACACTCAACAATCCAAAAATTCACAGATCCCTGTTCTAATATCATGTGATCAGTATCTTTGTAATCATGAACTTATCATTTGGATTGTTTGGTTAAGATAGCATGAATGTGTAAATGTGAATATAAAAAGGGAAGAAACACATAAAATAGACATACACCATCAAAACACAAGAACCACTTGATAGTGAAGTTCATCCCTAGTGGAACTACATTTCCCGGCCTGCTCTTCAATGAGGAGGCCTTTTTGTTTATAATCTCAATAAAAATATCAAGTACATGGTAAATGTGGCTTTATACCTCAATTCTGGAAGTGACATGCAAATTGGGTACTTAGAAAATAAAATAGACCACACCATTGCATTTAGAAGGCTCAGATTGTGAGGATTGACATAAAGCACTGCATACTTTGGAGCAAAAGAAAATTCAACCTCTAAAAAATCCCAATCACCCTCAAGCTAACACATAGAAGTCCGTATGACTGTACAGGTGTATGGATCCATACAAACGTACGATCCTAAAAAATCATGCCCTCCTTGGGTGGCGTGCATCTCCTCCTCGGCCTCTCAGGCATCCTCCCATTCTCATGGCACTTGGCCTCGACGTGGTCCCTCCCATCATAGTGGAAGACCCATCCTTTTATTTTTTCTCATTGGTGGTCCTCCCAACGCTGGCCATTTTGAGTGTTAGTGGCATGGTCTATTCCAGGTATTTGAGATCCTGGGATGTCCAAGGTTTATCCCCCATGGACCCTTCCCATTTTTCTTGTTTGTTGGTTGCGTTGTTATGGCGTGTTTTTTTGTTCATTGGAACATTTCAAAACAGTGGGCAAGCTGACTGACCCACCAATTTTGGCAGTCGGTCGACCGTATTTCTCCAAATAACATAGTGGCTTCAACTTAAATATAAGTTCTACTACACACTATAATGAGCATCGCTCAACCCAACGGAAAGGAGTTGGGTTATGCTATATGAGTTCTGTAGTTCAATTCCCATGAAGGTGGTTTTAGATCCTTAAGCAATTTTTTGGCCTTTCCCGAATGGACAAGGTCATGCCCAGATTGGGCCATGTGTCAGTGTGGTATTGGCCCACATGTATTCCACATCAATGCCCAGTCATATTCCATGTCAATTCCTAGTCATATTCCATGTCATTCAACTTCCCACATGTCATCCTATGGGGGTTTCCATGTCATCATATGTACATGTATGGATTCCACGTGTCACCCTTGCAATGGTGCCACATGGCACCTCCTTTTTTCTCATCTACGCAGGAAATGTTGTTGAGCCGAAAATACAAAACGCCAAAACTTTTCCACATAGAGTCCATTTTCAGTGAAATGAACGACATTGGAACCGACTTGACGAGCTCTACACGTTGATGTTGGTTCTAATAATTTTTGTTGAGTTTGAAAAATGACCCATTCAGAGATACTCTTGGATCAATTAATAAGTCTTAATCTTTTAATTCCCAAGTATATTTTAGCATTATCTTTTAATTTTTGAAAATAAATCAACCGGTTAGCTTAGTTTGAATTCTTTAAATGCAATTTAAAATCAAAGTTCCTTTAATACAATGAAATCAATTAAATAACATGAAACTTGGTAGATTTGGAAATAAGCTGAAAATAAATTGATAATTGTTACAGATTGCATGAAACCAAATCCCATGACAAATATTACAAGTCAATTCTCTTAGTATGCAAAACAAAGAGCCAATAAGCCTTATGACTAAAGCCTAAAACTCATTACTTTTTATGTACATATGAAAACCAAAAATAAAAATAATCGTAATAATAATAATATTTATAGTTCATTTATACATGACAAAGCTGAATGTAAAAGAATGGAGGAAGACACAGATATGGAGAAAATAATTTTTTATTTAAGATGGAATTTGACAGCCATATAGTACAATAAGCCATGGCTAGTTTAATCCTTGAGAAAATGATATTTTCGAGACACTACGCAATTCTCAACAACTCAGGTTCATCTATGTGAAATTGAGAAAATAGAGAACTCTTCACTCAGATTGTGTTGCCGTAACCTGCATGCATGAAAACTTTAATAATAAAAATATAAAGAGAAAACAAAATGCATGCAGGAAAACAAAACATACCTCTGGTGGAAGGACATTCTTCCTTCACCCTAATGGATGGGCCTAGACTGGATCCTTACATACAATCGATACTTGTTAGGCTCATGGATGATTGAGTATGAAGGGAAAAAATACAGAAGTGAAACCTAGAAGTACTCACCTCTTACCTCCAACAAAATATGATTTGTTTTGACAATTTCACCAAACATTTAAAGGTTGTGACAAGTAAATGTCAAAGTGCTTCGACAACTACATTGAAAATGAAAAAGGTTTCGGTAACTGCTAAGAGATGAAGGGTTGTTGTGACTTTTGGTATTTTGTTGCATGTGAATCCAAATGAGGGTGAGCCACAGTAGCCAACACTCACCCTCGTTACAGATGATGAAGAGATCATTATAGTTACATTTCATTTCATGTTGATATTCTATCACCCTTTGTCTTCGTCAAGGTTTGCAAACAAAGTTTAAATCCAACCCAAAAGAAACCGACTGATGGATATATGAAAAAAGAGGAGGCTAGATGGCAACATATGGCAGGAATTGTTGCATCACCATAGGAATCCTTCTTAATAACTTGAATTCAAGTACAAAATTTGAGGTTACAAGGATGCATATTACTCGCCAAATGCAAAAATAATAGAGTATCCAAGTGGAGAAAGAATCCTTTTGCAAATATAAAAATGGTGATTGCAATCGTTCCAAGCTTGAGTGGTCATTGGATTATTTTCTTCATGTTGTGTATACTTATATCGGGACCGAGTTGATGTAGCTGATTGTATGCAACTAATGTGAGCCCTTTTAAATCATTCGAGTGTTACTCTGACATAGAAACCACTCTTTTCTACTTGCCACCCTCCATTTGTGATTCCATTATATGCATGCATCATTAATCGATACAAGTGCAACTTGATTATAGCCGACATATTTCTATATTTTAGATCCCCTTTAAGTAAGTTTTCATTGTGGAAGTCAATCCCTATCAGACCTATCATGCAACCATGCATGAGAAGAAGAATGAAATTAAAATTTCCCATCCTATGTTTAAATGGTGCCCTCATATTTCATATGGCTGAAGCTTTATATTTTGTGCAAGAAAAAACAACTTTTTTTATAAATAAAAGTCATGTCCTCAAAGACAAAATTACACATAAAAACTTTGTTGCTTCTAATAACAAAATCAGGGTAACTACTCCGACCCCAAACAAAATTAAGAAAGAATGTTCCCACTAGATCAGAACAAAAAATAACAACGACCAAAACTAGGATCAACAATAAGAGAAAGCCTTCATCTACACAAATAAAATGAAGTAGATAACCAAAACTAGCATAAACTGAAAAAGAGAGCCAAAACAAATAGAAAAACTAACAACATTAGAAGTAGCTCAGACTCCCATCCCTACAAAGCCTCCCCCTAGAGTAAATCCTGAACCAAAATTTTCCATCCATGAATCCCAACTCCTTTTTAGAGAGACGATCAACTTCCATATTAAGAAATCTGGAGATGTTATGAAAAGATAAAAAAATAAATTATTTCGTCAAAATACTAATGCAACCATCCAATGATAAATAACCGAAGACTGCACCTGTGCCTGGCCCTTAGCCCAAAGAACAATGACTTGAGAATCCCCCAGAACTTGCAAAGCAGGGAGACCCCACCATTTGGAACAAAAACTAGACCTCATAATGCCGCCATCTCAGTGATAGTATTCGTGGCTCTACCGACTTTCAACCATCCCTTAAGAACATTATCCCTTCCAAAATTTAAAAACAAACTGCACCACAAACCCCATTTGAAGCCGCCCCATCAAAAAACCAACAAGATGATCGATAAAAAAAGAGGGAAAATGACAAAGTTTAGACTTCCCAATATAGATATCAATATTTCATTAAAAAAAAATTGATAAAATGACCCTGCCCCCTGAAACTAAGGCTTTATATACCTTTAACCCCAAATGCATCCACCTTTAATAATGTTCTTACAATGTCTTCATTCATTAATATTATATTGTGTACTTAATGAGTATACTTTGATTAAAGATGACACCTATCTTATTTGAAAGTTATGAAGAAGACTCATAAATACCCCTTGTGAAACGATCTTCTCTCCCTTTTTTTTGAGGGACTTGAGCTTAAATGATTTTTGGATGAACGTAACTTAAAGGATCATAAAGGGGTTTGGAGGGAAAAATGCTTTGGAAAAAGAGCCCTTTAAAATTTAATATTTTCTTGTGGAATACCAAGGTTAGATATGGGAAAGTTATTTGGGATATAGGTGTTTTTTATAGAAAAGAAAAAGAGATGGTAAAGGTAGGTGTTTTTTTAAAAGGTGGTTCACCATTTGTTACAAGGCTATTGTATCGGGAAATATGCCAACACTTAATATTCCAACAGCTACAACCATTGGAACTGGTTAAAAATAGACTTAATAAAAAGAATGTAAAATGTTATTTAAAAGTTATTATTATTTTTAACTATATTTTGTTAATAAAGAAGAATAGGGGGATTTTATTATAATTGAAGGATAGAAAGGAATAATAATTTAAGGGGTAAAAGGAGATCATGGAAAATAAATTGAATGAAATGAGGGGAAATAAGGGAAAGGTGGAAGATTACAGTGTTGGGGAAATAAATGAGGACTTCTTTTATTTTCTAAAAAGTAGAGTGAAAGGACTTTCATTTACAACGAAGGGTTTTTTCTTCTCATTTAAAAGGAGGACATTGACGACTTCAAGTGTAAGGAAATAGCCAAGGGGAGTTTTTAACTTTATGAGTTTAGATGCAATAACAATCATGAAAAACGAGTGCAACTTGTGAATTACCAGAGGATGTGAAGGTGACAACTTTTTAGCTATCATGACGCAAAGTACATGTACTTGTTGAAACTTTGATGGACTGCCAAAAGGGTCAAAGAAACTTGAAATTTGAAAAAGAAAATATAACTATGGTTGATGCGATGAGTTGAACACAACAAAACTGACTACTTTACATGATAATGGCTAGAGCAAGAAACAACAAATATCTACAACATGACACTGAACGAACTATGGTGACATTGAGGTACAACTTGGTGGATTTGTCGAAGTGGTCAACATAATAAAAAATGGAGAAATGAGGTAAGAACATGATAAGCACATCGCTCTAGACACAACGGTAAAGGCAAAATGACTTCGCAAAAAAAAATCAATAGGTTTTCCTTTGGTGTCACACTTTAACCTCTTCGAGAGCATGTTGATGTTAAGCATCAACACATTCAATCTACTTGTTTTTCCATTTCATGCCATACTATGTTTAGTTAGTTATAGAATAGCTATACCTCTTAATGTTTTATTTTAGTTCAATTGCCATTTGTTGTAGCATTATTTTCCACCCCCTTGGGATCACTAGAAAACTTTACCAACATTAAGTTGCTGAGACACTTTTATTTTCTCATAGTTTATTATTATTCAATAATAATATTAATTTATTAAGTTATTGATGAAATTTATTATTTTCTCCATTGGAAAAATAAACTTTCTAGAACCATTGGAGAATTGTGAGGACATTAGCTTCATGTGTTGGATCCTACATGTTATGATTTAACATTGCTAAGTTATAGGAGCCTACATTCATCCTTCCTACCATCACTATCCATCCATATAATGAAGGTCCTCCAAGGGAGAAAGACAGGAATATTTGAGAACAATATTACTCTACTAAAACTGTGAGAGGTTCTTGTGCATTTTTTCCATAGTGTGACTTGAGTGAAATATTCTTAAGTGTTTGGCCAAGGTTAAGGAGGTGGAGAAAGGACTTGAAGGAGCATACAAATAGGTTCAAGGTAACATATTTTTGGTTGTATTGTTATTCTTTATTATATCATATAGATCTACTTGGTGTATCTCCTAATTATAATGCTTACATTGTTAATTTTTCATTATGTTACTGGATTTATTATTTACTTGACCATAATTGATTAGATCTAATGATATTGAGTAAATATTTACTTGAGTAGGTATAGTATAAATGTGCATTGTTTTATTTGTGTGAAGGTAACATGCTATTGAAATGTGGATAAGGATTCAAGGAGGTTTCATCAACTAGATCTAGTGAGGACAACCGTCGAAAGAAGGTAAGCTCTAATCTTGCCTTCCCTTTCCTCCCTCCTCTTGTTGCTTGATATGAAAGAAACATAGATTTAGAAAAAAAATTAGATTCTACCTCCTTTATCTTATATCTTCCAGTCATATCCAAGAGATATCCAACCTATTCGTAGGGAAGAAAAATCTGAAAAGAATTGACGACTCCATTGGGGAATAATTCTCAAATTCTTTCTTAGATCCCTTTTTGAACTCATTAAGTTCATAAAATCCTTTGCAGGATTATTTTGGTTTGAGTGTGTGTTTGGGTTGTTTTTCCTCCCCACAATAGATCTCGGCTTGTTATAATCTTTAAATATCTCGAACCTATTTCATGCATGAGTCCAATTTTGGATGTAGGCTTGCCATGCCTTCATTTTCTAGGATTTCGAGGGAAGAGTTTGCAACGTCTGTAGTGTCCATGGTATTGATTGGAAATGTGTCATATAATATGTCAAATCAAAACCCCATAAATTTCCTACCCAATAACACTGATAAGGTCGCAATCAGATCACCTTGTAAAAATAGGAGTAAGCTACCAACGCGACGATTTTGCCCGGCGGCAATCATCACGTCGGCACTCCAGCCACCGTTCAACGTTTTAATCTCCGTCGCCGGCCTCAATTCACACACCATCGTGGCCTCCCCATTCATCCTCTCTCTGTTTTCGTCAAGTTCATCTCCATCTCCCTTCGTCCGCGGCCATCTATTCATTTAATTCTCCACTAACTTGACAATCTCAAATTCAAACCTCTCGATCCCACCCGAAGATCTCCCCTGCCTATTCTCACCATCGAAGAACTTGTCAGGATGCTCTGAGTTAGAAGAGATTCCAGGTATGAAACCATTGGTAACTTTGGAGGTGTTGAGCACAAATGAATGTGTGAAGCTGAAGAGCATATGGGTTTTTGGCACAGCAGACAAAACTTCGACTGCTCAATGTCAGTGGGTGCTTTGAATTAGAAGAGCTTCCAAGTATGGAATCATTGACATCTTTGGAGGATTTGAGGGTAGACAGATGTGTGAAGCTGAGGGAAGACAGATGTGTGAAGCTGGTAGATGCATCAAACTCAGAAACATGCTCAAAATTTTCAATATCAGGACCTATATCATATGTAGTTCCAGGTTTTGTACCAGGTACAAGCTCAATAAGACAAAAATCCAACTCAGGACCACTCTCTAGGAATGGGGAATATTGTTAAGAAGACTTCTAGTCCTCTTTCTGGAGGGGTCCCCACTGCTGCCCAACAAAATTCTGGGCCCCTTCCCCCCTCAGTCCCTACAACTGGGCTTATTAGTTCTGGTCTGATTTCTTCAGGTCCTTTCAATTCCTCTAGAGTATTTACAAAAGTATCTGGGCCTTTGGATTCATCTGCATCCAGTAAGCTGCACAGTGTATCAGTCTGTCACCAATCTCAGCCATGATCAAGCTTATTCCTTCAAGAGAAACTTCCCTAAAGTGATCCTTTGGACTGTTGAGTTTGAGCATGTTGCTGAGCATGTTGTTTACATTACATTACTAACCTACAGGGATTCTTTTAATGGGAGGAGTTGTTTTCTGTGGCTATCTTCTCGCTCTATTTCAACAAGGAGTTGCAACTGTTGTTTTTTCATGAAGGGTAATTTCAATTTTTGTATGTTACATTGTTCTTTGTTTTTGGTAGATCATGACAATCTACTTTGATTGTGGCCTGTCATAGCCCTGATATAATACAAACAACATTTTCAGCTTCTTTGATGAAGAAGAGGAAATAAATATTAATGGTAGAAAATCAGTTCCTTAAGGTTACAATTTCCACTGTCTTAGTTACTTGCATAGGTCTTTCAAATCTCATTGTTTGCATATCGATGCCAGGGAATTCAAGATAAATCGGGAAAGTCAAAAAATTTTCCTGGTCTTTCCAAAGGATCAAAGAGATCCTCATTTATCCCCATCAATGGAGAAGAAGAAATCCTATATGGTGGCTAGGTTTTCTTTGGGAATTTCTTTGTAGACATTTTGAAGTCTATTGCTGAGATCATTGGAGGTCTGTTTTCCTATATTACGGGTGGATTTAGAAAAAAATCTCCTTACAAGAAAGGAAATTTATGGCCACTTCGGGATAGCCTTATTCCAGATGATGATGATGATATTGAACCCCAACTAACATCAAGGAAAAAGAAAACAGTGACATTCAGGGAGCCAGAAATCGATGCACCCATCTCTCCTCCTTCCTCATCTGGTTTACATAATGGTGATTATGGGCTCACAAGAGAATATATGAGTCTGTTTATTTCTAATAGGTTTATCAATCAAAATCATGGATATTATCAGGATGAAGACAATCAAGACCATGTTCAGCCATTGAGACATCATTCATCTGCTCCTGAAACATATTTTGAAAGGGATTATGATACAACTAATGAAGTTGACTTCGGAGATGTACAAGAAACCACAAGTGTTTATAAACCAGTGGAGTTTAAGCCCATAGACTATGGCGATCCTATGTATAATCATCACATTATTAGGTCCTGAATGGGGATGGGATAGTACTATGATTACTGATTTCATTGCATTAGTTCCTTCAGCTTGCAAACTCATTCCTTCGGACAGTGCAATGTAGCCTTTGCCAGTAACTGATTTGCTCAAGTAATTTTCTTTTGGAATTCCAACCCTTTGAATGGCTACAGTCACTTTCAGGGTTTGGGTAGTTCACTGGTCTTATTTTCCCTCCACTTATAGCTTCAATCAATGTTTGTGAACGCTTTATGTATAAAATGGATTGGATTCAGGTTATTGGGTGGCGATTTTTGGGGCTGTGTTGAAAGTTGAATGTTGAAGGGGCTATCCTGAAAATTGTTGAATGTTGAGGAGAAAGAAACTTTGAAAGACCAGGCAATATAACAGACATAAAGTACATATAATAATAAGAAGAATAATGATGTTTAGAGGGCACATGACTAAAAGTGCACACAATCTAACATGCTATTGTATTGACTCACTTATTCATTATCAATTATATATTTTTGTATCTGTATGGATTCTTTATGGTACCCTTCTTATGTTGGATGTTTCCTGTAACTGAACTAGTGTTCATTACAATGTATTCAAAATATTTTTGTATCTGTATGGATTCTTTATGTTACCCTTCTTATGTTGGATGTTTTCTGTAACTGAACTAGTGTTCATTACAATGTCTTCAAAGGTGTTGCATTTATTTGTTACATTCTACATTGCCATTCCTATTTTGTGCAGAAAATGCTTTTCTATTTTCCTGGGTTATTGGATGAACATATTTGGATACCTCTTTGGCCTGTTTCTTATTGCAGGTAGATAGCTTTGTTAAAATTGATCCTGGGGTTGCTCATGGCTGGACTGTAAGATAAGATGAGAATGATGAAGTTGCCTTAAAGAATGTTGAAGAGGCTCATGACAAAATGCTAGAATGGTTGAATAAATACCTGAAGTGATAAAAGACATCTATGTATTAGAAATATATTGATGTTCATTGTCTGGATGAGATCTCTTTTATTTATTACTACAAAATAACTTAATGGATATATACATGTCACTCATAAAAGGGTATACCTATTTCCAGTAAAATACATTAAAGGTTGCAATTGACATCTGCTGGTTTTCTGATAGCAATGGTTATTGTTGTAATCTCTTGCATCCGGGTCTGTACGGTCAATACCATCGTCTCAAAGAGATGACATGCTCTTTCAAGGGGTCAATCTGTGTCGACTTCGATAGGGCCTGGTATCACGGTCTGTACTAGAGCTCTGCATCTGCCGAGAAACTTGACTTCTTCTACATTTTTGGCTACAAGCTCTTTATTTTTTCGATCTGTCCTCTTCTTTGACCCTTTGGCCACAGTTTTAAGGAGTTTACCGACCTCTGTGTCATCCAAGGAACTTGCATCCCTTAGGCTAATCCGGAGACTAGATGTTCTATGCTGCTCTTTCTTTTTCTGTTGTTTGTCTAGCTGTTGCTCTTGGGTATCTGCAACAGTTGAGGTTGGATCTGTGGTGGGTGGAATGGAGGTCGAGGGTTGTTCTGGTTGGTTAGGTGGTATAGAAGTCGGGGTTGTGTCTTTTTGAGGAGGTGGTATGGAGGTTGGGGGTTTTTCTATTTGTGGAGGTGGTACGACCACTTCGGGTTGTGAAGATAATGGTGGCTGTGATGGGTTTGGCTGTAATTCTGGTGGTGGGGATTTTGACGGTGGTGGTGGTGGTGAAGGAGGTTGTGATGATGGTGGTGTTGGGGATGGAGTGGGGGTATGGATAGGGGTTGAAGGGTTGGGTGGGGTGTGCTGTGAACTTTGGTTGGAAGAGATAGCTGCTTCCGAAGGTGTAGTGGGTAGGTCGTCCTGGGCGTCGGTGTCGATTGGCTCGGTGACAAACTTTGATGTGCCGATCACATCACCTTGTTGGTCTCGGGTGAATGTAGTCGTAACAGTTGCATAGGGCTTTTTGATGGCATAGATAGGAGTTTGGGTTTGTATTTTCTAGGCCGACTTAAACAGTCCAGAAAGTGTCGCAAAGAAAGCTTTAAGCTCAGCATCCTGGTCGACCCTGGATCTAAGTGCCTCCGGGATGGCGCGTTGATATTCCTCAGGGGGACTGTCTGCCTACTGTACTTGTGCTTGTTCCTCAACTATGGTTGTCGGGGATGGAGGGGGAGAGGTCGACACAAGGTCGACCACATTTTCAGGTGTCTGTGCCATTTTTGCTTTCTTTGGCCAACCCTCCTGAGCTCCTGCGTCTAGATACCATTGAAAATGAACTTCAACTGACACTTTATTTGCACGGGCATCCTCGACGATGTCGACGGCCGCGGCTGCTAGTTCCTCCTCCTCATCGGACGAGTCGGCCAGAATAAGCTTGTGCTTACCCCTACCTTGTTGCAGTTTTTGGGCTTTGATTTTTTTCCTTGCGACAGCTATCTCCTTAGCCAGCTTCTTAATGATGCTTTTGGATAAAGCATATTCTGGGTCATCGCCTTCGACTTCACCTGTCGGTACTTGAGTGGGGTCGATGGTTGCTGGAGCCGAAGGAGTTTTTTGTTGCTGGGGTTCAATGGTTGGTTGTTGTTGTTGTTCTGTTGGGTGGGGGTCGACTACCTTTGTAGTCGGAGTTTTGATAGTGATGTGTACCCGACTAGTGGGCACGATCGGGGTGTCCTCCGACACAAATGTGCTAATGTATAAGTTTAGCTCGTAGTCCTCTTCTTTTTCTTGGTCTGTGAGTGGCTCTATGATGGAGAAGTCAACTTGTTTTGCAGCCTCTGGAATTGGTATCTTTGTCTACGCTTGTCGGGTCAACTCTCGGAAAATCTGGTCGACCGTCGGGTAGTAGTCGAGGTCTTGTGCTTTGGGGTATTGACCTCGCATGTACCATACTGATGTATGATCGAGTTCCAACTGGATATGAGACTCAGTAGGGAGGTTTCGTCGGATGTTTTGGGGCACCCTCCACCTCGTCATTTGAACCTTCAATTGCTGGAACCAGTTTTCCAGGAAGACTTTCCCCTGTGCCAGCTCATGCAGGGTGCCTTTTTGTGAAAAGGGTTTAAAGCGGTGCATTTGGAATTTGGTCGGCTCCCGGAAGACTGGACTACCTTCCGAACAAATATGGTACATAACAATCCAGAGAATGAGAGAGGGGAATTTGATCATACCTCCCATCTCTTGGTAGCGTTCGCAGATGGTTTTGATCATGTCGGCAACATAATCTCCCCATCGGTAGATCCGACCGTCGGTCACGATTGTGTCGACCGCTTCCAACATCTCTAGTTTAAGGTCACTGCCCCGACCTGCCAAGGTAAGGGTGATTGCTATGATTTTAGCCATGATTTGTGGTGTCCTTGTCGCAATCTATCCGATCATCAGTCCTTTGGAATTCTTTCCCGATGGTGAGCCCATAAGTTCTTGGACTAACCCGTCTTTGATCCCAATAGGTACAGAGCTGCCTTGGTTTGACAGACCCGTAAGCTTGGAGATAACATCCCCGGTGATATAAATCGGCTGGTCGAAGTAGAATCGGTCGTTATGGTAGAGACTGATAATGAATTTAACAGCTGCTTCCTTCATCCCACCGAAGCTTGCCATCAATGATGCATTTGGGTAGTTGAAGATGGAGCTCTGTCCAGAGTTTCTGGAAGGGGCCCTCCTGTACCTTTGCATTTTTGATGTTCTTTAAGCGATTGAGCAAGGGGGTGTCCTCCACTTGCAGCTCCTTTTCCTTGGCCACGGCTCTGATTAGTTTGGGTTCCATTGCGTTGGACTGGTCGGGGTTTTGACAGAGTTCTTGGTTTTTGGTCAACTGAGATTGCGGGTGCTCTGAGGGTAATGGGTGTGGTGAATGAACCTTCGAATGTTCATTATTTATAGGAATGGGTGTGGTTGAGTGTTGAAATGGGTGTATTAATGGCGGACTTGACATTCCAACTGCAATACTTGAGTGCGACTTAATGGAGGATCTGTTTCGGTGCTCGAAGCCATCAATGCATGATGGGACTTTCGAAGTCGATGGTCGGTGTCGTTGGTGAAAATGGTCGGCTTGACTGGTCGATGGTGGTGATGGCGATTGTCGAAGTAGTGAGTGGCTGTCATGGTTGGATGTATTTTTTTTTTTTGGGAATTTTTCTATCTTTTTATGAGTGTTGTTTGACGGTTAAGGCCGTTATTTGATTTTTTTTTTTTTTTTGTAACGTTTGAGTCGGGCTCCATTAACGAGCTTCCAGAATACTAGGCCCTGTAACGTCTTCAGTCAGACTGAACCGTTGGGATGTATTTCTTTGACAACGTAAAGTCCCATCCATTCTATGTGTAATTTCTTAGGTTTTCCTTTGATTCGACTATTATAAAGTAAAGCAAGGTCGCCGACCGAGAGGTTTTTGTTTTTGATGTTACGGTCATGCCAGGATTTCTGTTGTTGTTTGTGAATTTCCTGATGCTGGATAGCCATGATTCTATGTTATTCTAGCTTACTGAGTTGAAAGAGTCAGTCCTTTCTTTCCTGTTCGACATCGAAATGTAGTATCTGTGCAATAATAGGTGTCTACTGTCGAAAATGTAGTGGGATGACTGCTTCTTGCCCGTAAACTAGTCGAAAGGGGGTTTGATCAGTCGGCCACTTATATGCTGTCCTATATGCCTAGAGAAACGCAGGAATTTTCTCATCCCAGTCATCTTTGTCAGTACTACATATTTTGGTTAACCCTTTTGTTAGTGTTTTGTTAAAAGCTTCAATCGCGTCGTTCGACTGAGGATGATATGCAGTGCTTCGTCGGTGGTCGATGTGAAACTGGTCGGTCAAATTTTTGATGGTTTTGTTGATAAAATGTGAGCCTTGGTCGCTAATCAATGTGAGTGGGAATCCAAATCTTGTGATAATGTTTTCGTAGATAAACTTAGCAGCTACCTCACTTGAACATGTATCGACGGGTTCAGCTTCTGCCCATTTGGTGACATACTCCACTGTCGTGGTAATATATCTTGCACCGGATCATTTGGCTGGGATAGGAAACGGTCCTATGAAGTCTATAGCCCAAATTTCAAATGTGAGACTAGGGTTTACAGATATCAAGGGAATTTCTATACTCGGTAGAGGTCGACCAAGTCATTGACATCTATCGCATCGACTAACAAAGTTTTTGCAATCTTTGTGGATCGTCGGCCACCATAAGCCCGACTGTTGAATTTTTCTTGCAGTTGTATCCGCTTGAAAATGTCCTCCTGCAGGTCCATAGTGTGCTTCATGCATGATTTTTTCTCTCTCATGGTCGAGTACACAACGTCTTAGAATGTCGTCTAACCCCATTTTGTACAAAAATCCATTGATGAGGCTGTAGGGTGCAGCCTTCATAGCTAAGATTTGTTTCTTCTTGGTGTTCAGACCTTCGGGTGCCTGACCTGTTTCTAAGAATTGAGCTATTTCTTCTAGTTCTTCTGGAACTGCTTCTATATAGAATAGATGTGCATACGGCAAGTCGTCATCGACTCCGGTTGGTTCCTCCCCTGTGTTAATACGGGATAGGTGGTCGGGCCCGACATTTAGCTTTCCTGGTCGGACCACTACTTCAAACTCAAATTCTTGAAACAGAAGTAACCATCGACAAATTCTTCCATGATGAAGGGGTTTATTAACAAGGTACTTCAATGCTTGATGGTCAGTATAAAATATGAAAGGATTGGCCAATAGGTAATGTCGGTACTTTTGGAGAGCAAAGACCTTACCTAGGGCTTCTCGTTCAATGGTCGAGTAGTTCCTTTCAGCTTTTTTTAATTTTCGACTGCTGTACACTATAGGGTAATTCATCCCATCATCTCCGAGCTGAGTCAGGATGGCTCCAATTGCGATGCCTGATGCATCAATATGCACATGAAATTTGGTTGATCAGTTTGGAAATTTAAGTATGGGGGCTTCGACCAGTTTTCTTTTCAATTTGTCGAAGGATAATTGACATTCTTCTGTCCACTTAAATTCTTGGTCGTCTTTTAGTAATTCTTCTAGAGGGTAGGTCATGTCTGAATAGTGTCGTATAAACTTCCTATAATATCCTGTATGGCCCAATAACACCCGGACCTGTTTAGGGTTTATTGGCGGTTTTAGGTCGAGGATGACTTTCATTTTGGAAAAGTCAACCTTTATACCGTCTTTGCAGAAAATATGCCCTAACAGTATGCCTATGGGAGTCATAAAAATACATTTCTTAATATTTAGGGAGAGTTGTATCTGTCGACATCGCTCCAGCATAAGTCGGAGCCATGTGCAGTGATCCTTTAGGGTGGAATATATAGTCCAGTCGTCGAAGTAGACTGCCATGGTTTTATAAGTGTATTCCTGGAAAGTTTTGACAACAATTTGGGAAAACACTACAGGTGCATTCTTTATCCCAAAAGGCATAACTCTATAAGCAAAGGAACCAAATTCATAGACAAATTTTGTCTTCCTTTGATCTTCTTTTGCTATGGGTACTTGGTTGTATCCTGAAAATCCATCTGTGAAGGAGTAGCATTCATGGCCTGCCACTTCATTCAAGATTTCATCAGCATAGGGGGTTGGCAATGGATCTGTGAGTGTGACTTTGTTGAGCTCCCTAAAGTTGACACAAATTCTTAACCTGGTCGGGTCATGTTTCTTAGGCTAAACGACCATGGGGCTTCCCCATTCAGACTAGTCGATGGGGTAAATGATCCCTGCTGCTAACATGTTGTCTATTTCCTTCTTAACTATCTCCTTATACTTATGAGCTAGTTTATAAGGTCTTTTCTTGACAGGTCGGACATCAGGTTTAGTATCTATTTTCATTTCTCCCATTTCTTGTACTAACCCTTTTAAGTCTTTGTAGTCCCTTGCAAAGACATCCTGGAAATCCCTAAGTAATTTTATGATTTCGGTGGTTTGGTGTTCATCCCAGTAGTCACCAATCTTAGCTATTTTTGGACGGTCATCTTTTGAAATGTCGACCTCCTTTGTTTTCACTTTGGCATCCAGCCACTTTGGTGCTTTAGCTTCATTGATCAGCCGACTTCCTTCTTTGAACTGTGAGAATGTAGCCGAAAAGTCGGCTGCAGCCATTCTATCAAGGTCTGGTTTGTCGGTAGTCTCAAATTTCAGGATTGAGTAGATTGGTTTGGTTGTTTCAATGTGGTCAGGTTTCCATCTAAAGCTCTTGCCTACGGTGTGTTCATTTTCTAAGTGCAAGCGTGTCGACTGTGGCCTGGATGCAGTTTGTATAGTGTTACAGTCCTTGACCAGTCGGTGGGTCTGGGAGGGTTGAGTTACGGTTGGCTGGAGAAAGTGTTTGATTTGTTGGGCTGTCTCGGCTAGTGTTTCATTTTGGGGTATGAACTGAAAGTCCTTGATAAAGTTTTCTCTTAATTTCTGCCAAAATAAGGTTTCTCCTCTAGCTTCCTCCATCTTATACCATTTATTGGGTAAGTAGTCTAGGGTTGAAGGAAACAAATGGGGCCAAGCTCGCTCATCTTTGTAGCCAAGTCTTCTCCACTCCTTTTCACAAGTCCTAATGTGGTCTTCGGGGTTTTGACCTTAGGTAAAGATAGGGATTTGAGCTTCTTGAGTTAACTTTTTCCCACCAAATCGTTCGACAAAGAAAGTTGAAGTAGTTGTCCAGGTCTGTAGTTTTGACTGATGGGTGTCCCACCATCTAGCTGCTTGAGCGGTAAATGTTTCCACTAAGCTTTGAAGTCTGCCGTGTTCTCCAATATTTTTAGAGACTTGTTCAAGATGCATAATTGGGGATTCTCTTTCCTTATACTTGGGCAGTTGGGTATTATGTAAGTTGGTTGGCTGTAAGGTAGGTCGTTCCCGGACTTTCTTTTCAAATACTTTAGGGATAATTGATACAATGAACCACTGTCGGGTGGGTTTTTTCTGTACTTTTTGTATAGTCCAGCACCCTCTTGCTTGTGTTTCATAATTTTCCATCTCCCAGTCATATAATTCAGCATCTGAATTATAACCAATGGAGTCTTGGTTACCTAAGTGAAGCTCCCCATAGATGTTTGGTTCTGTGTAGTCGGTATTGTTCTGGATCTGGTAAAGTTGTCTGACGTCGACTTCCTCATCTATCGGTTCTATCCAAGGTTGTCCTTGTGATGGATTAATGGGGACAATGACTTTTTGGCCATTTCCTTTTAGTTTGATGTGTTATTTATCTAAGGATATAGATGCTTTCATCTTTCGACCCCAAGGTCGACCGACGAGGGCTGGGAAGGAGCTAGATCCTTCCTTTGGGTCAATAATTTCGAAATCAACCTTAGTCGATATTCCTTTGATGGTCGTGTCGACATATTTCCAAATCCCAATGGGTTCAATGAGGCCTTGGTTGGTGAGTTTTAGGTAAATGCCTGACTCATAGAGTTGAGGTCGGCCCATCTTTTCCCATGTATCCCGTGTCATGATATTTACCTGAGACCCAAAATCGAGCACCACTTGTCGGACGTGATAACCTTCGATTTCCAGGTCTACAAGTGGGTCGACATCGTTTTTGTCTTTCTGGTTTAGGCTGCAAATGTTATTAGTTTGTTTTCCCAAGTTAGTAATTTTTATTTCGTGTAATAAATCAATGAAGTGGGCTATGGATTTGTCTGTTTGGATGAGATGAGTTAATTGCTGTGTCATGCTAAGTCGACTGTTAATAACGTCTTCTTGCTGTGCAACATTTTGAAAGATGTGGGTGGCTTCTTGATAGGTTTTTTTTTCCTTTAGAGGATCTGGATAACCATTGGTGTTTTTAATTTTACTAATTTGAGGGTTATCAGGCCCTGTTTTTGTGCCTTGGCGAGTGACAATATGCATATTTTTAGTAGTTAATACATCATGCTTTTGTACACAGGATAAGACATTAATGTTTTTCTTCATATTGATTTTTTCTAACATAGTAGGACAATCCTCCAAGGAGTGATCGCCTACCCCACAATGCATATAGAATTTAAGGTCAGTTCTATCCTTGTACGGACAGTCTGTGCATCGATGCCCTTCTTTATAGCAGATGAAGCACTGGGAGGGTCGACGAGTTCGTATGTCGCGATTCCCGACGAATCGACCTCTTCCTCCAAACCCTTGTCGTCGATTGTCGTACTGGCATTCATATCGTCGGCCTTCAGTTCTTTTCCCATTCTGATTGTTTGTATTGCTTTGCTCGTTGTTTTGCGCTACTGCGTTCATCTGGTAGACCTCCTGATAGTTCTGTCTATTTTTCAGGTTTAATTGACAGTCGACCGTATTGTGACTTTTTGTCTCACAGATGGCACACCAGGAAGCTTTGACATTCTTCATGTTAAACGGTCATTATTTCGTAGAATGATCTCCGGCCTCCTGGCAAATGTCGCAAAATACTTTAGTTTGCACAAAACGGACGTCTTGTCGACTGTAGTCATGTCGACAATTATCTTTCGTGTGTCCGGCCGTGGAACATTTAGTCCACCAGATTTCTTGGTTCTTGAGGGTCAGTTCTTTCAAGGACTTCTACACATTTTCAATATGTTCCTCTAACCTGTGGTCCATCGGATAAGCAGGTATGTCTTCGTCCATTTCCACCTGCAGAGCTTTGGTCATCGCATCTTCATATGTCTTGAACGTTTCCAGACTGATGTGTCGGTGTACTTTCTGTGATAAGCCTGGAAGGAACCATTGAATTAGTAATTGCTCGTCAATAACATAATCTAACTAGCTTAATAGGTCCTTCCAGCCTTTGTCGTAGTCACGGACTATCTCCCTTGGATTTTGTGACGTTGCCTTAAGCTTTTTAGCGGCCAGGTGCTTGGCGTCTGGGGTTTTGAAGAATGATAAGAACTGTGCTTTTATCTAATCTTTCATGGCTCTAGGTTTCCTTTTCGAAAAGGTCATGTACCATGTCAGGGCCCTTTTCCTTAAGGCTCCGGCGAACTGAGCCATTTGTCTGTCTTCATCTGTTACCCGGTTTGCTCCCCAGGTCGACTCGCAGATGAACCAATGTCATCTAGGGTCTTCATCCCCCTCATACAGAGGAATGTGAGCTGATCTGTGACCCATGTCTGGCTCACTTTCACTGCTCTCAGAAGTTGGTGGGGTCGGAGGTGTGGGTGGTGGTGAAAGTGGTGGGGTTGTTGATGTGGTTGGGCCTGCGGAATTTTGGTGGACGGAACTGGTGCCTCCGTCGGTGGTAGATTCATCTTCCACGTACAGTGGGTTGTTGTGGATTTCTATTGTCGATGGTCCACTAGAATTTTGGGTGAGCAGGTCTGCTTCTTTGATTTCTTCTAAAGTTGTACTTGGCGGAGGGGGTGCTCCTTCCTGTGTCAGTAAGAGCAAGTGGATACTTCGGAGGGATGGTGCCACTTGAATCGTCACCCAGTCCCCTTCGAATGGTCGGTGTATGACAAGATGTTGTCCTGTGTACGTATCATTGCCTAGTCAACTCCAGATACTATAGTCACCAGCTCTTAGTCGGAGGTCGTCTTCGACAATAGTCTGTATGCTGGTATGTGGATTTAATGGGGAAAGGGTCGTTCCTTCATCGGGAGCTGTTAATTGGAGATCTTCTGGCTGCTCGATCCATACTTCTTCCTCCATAGGGGACACCTCTTGTTCTACGCTCTCTTCCTGTTGGTCATGACTCGACGCTGGCGGATTCTCTTCATGGTTAGTCTCCCTAGGGTTTTGTTCGCTGCGCAGCCCATCGGCTCTTTCGTGTCTGGCTTCCCTTATCTTCTGTCTTTCGTCCCTTTCTTGTTTCTGAATGTCCGACATAATTCCGTACAGTACTATTCTCTTCAAGTCTTCTATGGTCGACTTTTCATCACTGGTGACGTCTATCCTCCTGAGGTCTACTAGGATCCACTATACTCTACCTCCGACACAAGACCAGCTACCCCCCCATAGCCTATCCGATGATTTTAGAAAGCTCGGATAGTTCGACTCACTTGCTCAGGAAGTATTCCCACTCCCTTTCTGCAATAAATTTCTCCCACTTCCTCTGCTTTTCCGCCCAGTTGGTGTTTGGTGGCTGTTCGCACTATGGTGGTCTAGGTTCGACGATGTGGCTTGCTCCGTTCTCTATCAAGAATTTGAACAGCAAATTTGGCAAGGTGCACAAGAATTTTTTGGTGAAATCTG
The DNA here is from genome assembly GCA_001517045.1 of Pseudotsuga menziesii. Taxonomy (NCBI): domain Eukaryota; kingdom Viridiplantae; phylum Streptophyta; class Pinopsida; order Pinales; family Pinaceae; genus Pseudotsuga; species Pseudotsuga menziesii. The sequence continues at coordinate 140,984 of LPNX010332090.1, forward strand.
TGTAGAATTTCGCTTTGACAGTTTCCACTGATGTCCTGTCTTCGACCGCTTACTCCTCGCAGAAGTCATAGACGATTTTCTCAAACCACTCCAACAGATTCGTTCGTCCCCCTCGGAACAGTTTATCTAGCAACTGCTGTTCTTTAGTTGAGTCCAGTCTTCTCATCCAGAAGCTGCTTCAACAGTTGTGGCACTGATTCGACAAACTTCTCATGCGTCTTGGTGAAAACTCTTTCCTTGGCTTCAGTGACTGTTAATCTATTTCGTCTTGCGTAATTTTGCAAGTAGTTCGCAATTTTACGGTCCCACCAGTCCGTGATCTCCTGCTTTGGTATCAAATGTGAGCATATATTCTAGTCATGTACTATCGGCAACGGAACCAATGTTGTAATCTCACAGATCACATAAGGTTACCAATAATACATACTAAAACATACATAAATATCAACAGAGACAAGAGATAAGAACAGATAGGAAAACATATTATATTAATGTAATGAGTTCATACAAGGCAAAGAACTGAACTGAGTTCTTGCTTGGATCAACAACTTAATATATACAAGTTACCAACAATTACAAAATAACTACCTGTCGGTTCGGTGAACCAACACGACTGTTAGTTAAGTCAACTAATCTTCTAGTTTAGTTGGCCGACCAGCTTAGTCAGCTGATCGACTAAGTCGGCCCATTGACTTAGTCGGCTGATTGACTAAGTCGGTCTTCGTTCAAGTCGGCTTCGTCGACTTGCTCCTTCTACATTTATTACCTTGTTTTTCTGATGTTGACATGATGTATGAAATGTCTTGGATGCAATGATAGTAATACACATTGTAAATTATAAATTCCAAAAGAAATTGATTTTCACTGAATTGGGAAGTTGTATTGGTAATAACCATTACTTCACATGGTTGATACTTTCTTATTTTTTCATCTATATTTACATAATTAAAACAATATTTTTTCATTGAGTTTCAGAGCTCTTCATGATCAGGGACATTTTTATTTCTACTTGGCATTCTTCAACTCTAGAATTTGAAAGTTCCACTTCAATATCTAATCGTTTTTGTCAGAAAGAAACCTAATTTATTCCTTTTACACCATTATATAGCGTTATTGCTTATGTATACAGCTTAAATTGTATCTTAAAAGAGGTTGGTCATGAATATTTCTATGCAGAAGAATTGACATGATTTTCTTAACTTTAATTTTGATGATGATTTTCGCTACTCATGTTGGCCACCCTCCACATAGGGGAAGAGAACAAACCAAAAAATTCCAGATGGGGCAAGGTTCCTTCACATTTCTTATGGTTTTAATGTCGTGTTTGCCAATTTCTTATCTACTCTCCATATTGTTATTATGTCCTTTTTTATGACATATGTACTTCCATTGGAGTTCAACTTAACTTCCTTTGTCTTACCATGATACCAACAATTTGACATGATGTTGTTATGGCAATGCAATTTCGCATTTTTTATTTGGGTTCTGCTACCACATTTTTTGTTTTATTTTGTTTTTGAAAGGGATTGGAATATTGTAGTCCTGCATATGTATTAATTTTTAAATATTGGTTAAAAGACTGATGATTCTTCCTCTTCATTTAATATTCCCTCTTTGTTAGATTTTTGCAGAGTACAAGTTGGTCGTTTATTTATCTAGATAGTGTTTTAGAGCTTATAGTTGCAAATGGAAAGTAATGTTAGACTTAGAGCAAGGGTAGGACCTACGATAGACATAAGTAATAGGGTTGAAACCACTTGATATTTCCTCATAATGCAAATTTTTAGTTGATGCCAATTTTCCATTTTCGTGGCATATCAGGGCTTTGATGTTTGTGATGTGATTGGAGGAGCTACTCTGCTGTGCTAGTAGACATTGGATCATATTATCTACTATTATCTGTTCTCAGTTGGATCATATTTAAAGTGGAGACCAAAGTGGATGTCAAATTATGTGATTTATTCTAACTCTTATAATGCCAAAGAACTTGGTACTAGTTTATCTATTAGAGCTGTGTTTTTCTTGTTAAATGTTACTGATTTGAAAAAAATAAAGTTTGTTGAACATAAATTTATTTAGATGGATTTATTTTGTAGGAATTTTTGCAAAAGAAGTGTTTCTCTTGGGTCAATTTTGGTCAGTTATAAACAATTACCAGAAAGTTAGTATTATCCACTTTGTCACATGGTTCAAATCTATGTATTCATCTTGTAGATAAGGTAATAAATATAGTTGCATGTCTATTTGTACCAGTGTATGTTCCACTATTTTTCAACCAAAATATAAATGAAAGACGATACATGGTGGTGAATCACCATGGTGGCAGTGAGCATAGATGCAAATTTTCCTACAATTGTAAATCCTTCCCCTCTAGGACATTGGTAAACACACCTCATTTTGCAGCCAAGGTGGAGTCCCAAAATTTCAGCTATGCTTTACACTTTCTATAATTAAATCAGGTTGGTGGAGAATTAAATGAATAGACGGCCGCAGACAGAGGGAGACGGAGATGAACCTTGATGGAAACGGAGAGAGGACGAATAGGGAAGCCACAATGGTGTGTGAATGGAGGCTGGTGATGGATAAAAAAACCTTGAACAATGGCTGGAGTGTTGGCGCGATGATTGCCACCGGGAAAAATCATCGCATCAGTAGCTTACTCCTTTCTTGTTGAAGTTTTGATGCTTAGTCTCTGGCATCATCGAATCTTCTTAACCTTATTGGATATTGTATTGATGGTGATCAAATGATATTGGTTTATGAGTACATTCCCTTGGTATCATTGGAAGATCACCTTTATGGTATTGATATCTCAAACCACCTTATTTTGGGTAGTTTGAGGGTGAATGAGATTTTCATGAATACGTTAGTTATTTTGTTGTTATAAATATATAATGCAACAATATTTGTCATGGCTGTGTGTAATTAAATTGGAAATCAACATTAAATGAGAGTAAGTTGGTTTCTATAGATCTTCTAATTGATAAAGAGCCATTAGATTGGAAGCCTAGAATGTTAATAGTTGTAGGTGCTGCTAAAGGGTTGGAATACCTGCTTGACAAAGCCAACACGCCAATGATATATTGATATTTGAAATGATCCAATATCTTACTAGATGAATGATATAATTCTAAGTTATTTGATTTTGGATTAGCCAAACTTGGGCCTATTGGAGATAAGACTCATGTTTCAACCTGTGTGATGGGAACCTATGGATGTTATGCACCAGAGTATGCTACGGCTGGGCAGTTGACAATAAAATCAAGTGTCTACAATTTTTAGGGTGTTTAAAATTAGTCACAGGTAGGAAATCCATTGACAATTCTAGGTCGGCAGGGGGAGCACAATCTTGTTGCTTTGGTATGTCAGTCTTCTTTCCCTTTAAGTTATTTCACGTGTTACATGGATGAAGTATTGGAGGATGTTCATACACAAATAGATATTTGCTTAGCTTTGTTTAATGTTAGATAAAAGGGATTGTTTTGTCTCATAGTTTGTTTGACTTCAAAGACATTAATATAATGAATATGTTTAAACTACGTGTAGGCCTAGAAGAATTTCGTTGTATCCTACTACCTTTTGGTAGATCCCTTCATAATATTGAAAATCTATTTTTATACTGTATTTTATAGTTAGAAGCATTTATTGGCTTACATTTGGCCATTTTAGGCATGTCCATTATTTAAGGATTGAAGGGAGTTTTCATAGATGGTTGACCCATTGCTTCAAGCCCGCTATCCTATGAGGAGATTATTTCAATCTCTTGTTGTGGAAGCAATGTGTGTCCAGGAACAAGCCACAATAATTCCCATAATTGTGGATGTTGTGACTACTCTTACCCACCTAGTATCCCAGAGATATGATCTGCAAACACATCCAATCATAAATAGTTGCTTTAATCCTCCCACACCTTCTCAAGCAAGAAGGGATAATGAGAAGAAGTTAACTAGTAGTGCATCTGATAAAGAAAAGGTTACAACAAATTGACATATTGGTCTTCATTATCCATATATACACTCACATGGTTATCCAAATCAAAATTCAGCAACTGCCAAAACCAAAACATATATTGAGAGGGGTGAAAGAAAAGGGGAAATACTCAAGGTGGCATGAAATATTCATTTTGGAAATATAATGATCTTTTGAGTCTATTAAGCTTGTATATAGACATACGAACCCCTTGGGGTTATATGTTGTTGTTCTCCAAATTCTAATGAATTTCTCCATTGGCGTTAATTGAAATATATATTGTGTTGAATAGTCATACATACAGGCTTCGTTTCTTCCCAAGTTTCTGTCCAGGTGTGTATAGATTGCATGGGATAAAACAGGCTGGATCTCTGCCCGGGCTGGAACTCTGCCCCACTTTTTGGAACCCTTCCCTTGTTGGAACTCTGCCCTGGCTGGAAATCTGCCCTGACTAGGGCATAGTTCCAATTGAGGTAGAGTTCTAGCTGAGGGCAGCGTTCTGGTCGGGGCATGCATGTAGAGTTCCAGCAGGGCAGAATTCCAATTAGAGAAAAGTTCCAGCTAGGGCATAGTTCCAACCGCGTCACAGTTCCAACTAGGGAAAAGTTACAGCCGGGGCAGAGTTCTAGCCGGGCCAAAGTCACATCTTCCTCCAGCAAACTTAACACCACCATTTACCTATCATCTAGGGTTTGACTAAGACAACCCTTTCCATATGTAAGAAGATGGTCTCAAGCGCCCAACACTCTTTCCATACTTTTAATCCTGCTACATTCAAAGTGTTTGAAGTAATGTAAGCACATGGCTATATTCCAGACATCGTAAGCTTCAATAGCCACTTTAAAGGGATTTGCAGGAATGACAAAATCGAGGTTGAATCAAGATTTTCATCCAAATGATGAGCAAAAAACAAGCTCCTAATCTTCTTACGTATAATACCCTAGTAGATGGGTTCTGCAAGACAAAGAAATCTAGTCAGGGTAGAGATCCAGCCGGGGCAGAGTTCCAGCAAGGGCAAAGTTCCAGCCGAGGCAGAGTTCCAGCAAGGGCAAAGTTCCAGCCGGGGCAAAGTCATAGCTCCCTATAGAAAACTTAACACCACCATTGACCTATCATCTAGGGTTTGACACAGTCATAGCTCGGCTAGGATAGGGAACCATAGTCATGCTACAGTAGTCATAGTTTAGTAGAGAAAGGGACCCAGTAGCCACAGTACAGTAGAGAAGGGACACATTGTCCCATATCGATAGAGAATTGTACAAAGATATGATCTTGGAATAGGTCCAGAGTTCCAACCAGGTCATAGTTCCAGCCAGGGCAAAGTTCCAATCGAAGCAGGTTCCTGTGAGGGAAGAGTTCTGTTATCTCCCAAATTGACCACCGTCATTTTGGATGATAGAATGGGTAAATTTTTTTTTATTTCTATAAGTCATGGCCTTCAAAATTCAAAATCTCAGCTTTTGGTTGTTAACTAAGTATGTGAAAGTTTACTTAAGTGCCGAAACAGGCCAGTTTCGGCAGCTAATATGGTTTGCTAGAATGACTTTAGCTGCCGAAAATGTTTCCATGTGCAAAAATAATCTCATGCTTCCAAATACGCTCCAATGTCCAGCTATATGGTGACTTCATATACAACACCTTGAAGAGCTTTTATCAGCAGTACAAGATCCTTACACATGATATTATTATGACAGATTGTTATTCTTTAGATGTCTTTGTGTTTACAGGTGGCCCTTAGAGGGAACGGAACAGTTGCATCAAGCTTTGGAAAGCAGTTACATTTAACAGAAGATAATGCCAGTTTCAGGCTCAGCGTCAGCGTTTTGAAGAAACTCTAAAGTCTAATCCCGAGGATCTTCAGGCTCTAGAGGGCGCAGCTGTTGCTCATGCAGAATTAGGAGAATACACTGAAGCTTTCGCTCAGAGCTACAATGGAAGAACAACAAAGATCAACAAGAGGAATTTTTTGCTGAAATCGCGTGATCTTGCGGGGAAATTTTGACGACCTTTCCGAACTCCAAATTCAAATCTGAAAGCACCAGTGGATAGCTTATGATCTGTAGATCAAAATCGACTATTTGAACATGCAAAACGGACATCGGACGGCTGAGAAAATCGATTTTTTCCAAAGGCAGTTTTTTTTGAATTTTACAGGCTTTCGGCAGCTTAGGCGAGCCACCACAGTGCTCATTAGCTGCCGAAAAGGCTAGCTTTTGGCAGCTAAAGGCGTTAACAGAAAAAATGTTAACTGTCAAAAGCCTGTTTTCACAGATTCTCTCAAATTTCGCCCAGATCGCGGATCTATTAGCTGAGATGGCAAAAGGCTAATCAAAACAAGTGCATTATGAATTATCTTATCAGTATCTAAAGGGGTTAAGAACGAGATCAAAGTCAAAGTGGTTGTTTTGTTAAGTTCAAACATCTTTTTAAGGAAACAACTCTAAGATCAAGTGCTACATCATGAAAATCAAATCTCCGAGCCTTGGAAGGCTGCTTCACTTCACCAACCATCAAGCTGTTGAAGGAGATCTCCATATCAGAATTTCCTTGTTTTTAGGGATCAGTCCCTATCTTTTTGTTTTTGATTGTCAGTTATTGTTTTAGTTGAATTAAATAGATCCACACTTTTAGGATCTGGAAACAATTTTGTAAAGGCTTTAAAATCCTATGAACTCATACTGAAAGAGGGGCGGTTCGAGTTTGGAGACTTTGGCCTATGTCTGATTGCTAGTCTAATAAAAATCACAGTTTTCTCTTGTTGTTGTACTCATATTTTGTTACCCATTGTTATTCTGCACTCTGTTGGATTATTTTAGCTCATGCTCATTATTTGATGGAGGAAATTCTTGATGCTTAGTATAGCCCTGCATGATGTA
>LPNX010332090.1:148496-259941 GCA_001517045.1 Pseudotsuga menziesii
ATCATAAATGTATACATCCTGTGGTTGATGATCTTCTTGAAGAGTATGCTGTTGAAGAAAATGTTCTTCATCATGATCAGGAGATCAATGATTCACACTATGACAATTATAGTGATGCTTTTGACATCATATCAAATGCATCTACTGTTGTTACTTGTCATGAAGATCAGATTTTTATCTCTGAAAATTTTGAAGATGTTGAGCGGACTAACAAGACAACAAGTGACAGTTTCATATTTACAGAGGATGAGGAGGACAGCCTACCATTTTCATATTTGCAGGCATTGTTTAATTCTCAGCTAGGAAAGCAGAATCATGATCAAGAATGTGTTAATGCATCATATGTTATGGGCAGCTCACATTTTCCAGAATTGCAGAAAAAGACAAATTGCAGACATTTGCAGGAAGTGCAGCAAAATGGTTTAGATCAGAAATTCAGTTTGTATTTTCCTCCAGCAGAGATCAAGCGGTTTACATACAGCAGTGAGTTTTGTGGAAGAAACGAAGAGCAGCTACAACACAATAATTTGGAGCAGCAGCTCAAAGAGGTATTCTTTCATGATTTTGAAGATCCTATTGCTGATCTTTTGGACTCTATGAGCAGCATAAATGTTAAAAAATTTCTGTCAGATGAAGATTATCTTTATCATCTGTTCAAATATATTTTCTGCATTATATGGTCTTCATTACTTTTTGGGTCAAGATCTATCACGATGACTGTAAATCAGTTTCTCTCTTGGTTACATTGGAAATCGAGTTTTACTTGATTAAGCTGCCTCCACTGGTTAGATGTAGGAGTAGATAGGACAATAAGCTCTTTTATAAGAGCGCGTAGATCATTTTTTAGTTGTTGTTGAATAACAAGCAGAGCAGGCTGCATGTAAGGATACAGGTTTGCAGAGGGATCAGTGTTAAAGACTTGATGACTCCATGCCCAATGCTAAAGGCTACTGGAACTACTTGGTTCTGGGATTCTTCGAAACCTCACTGGGAGGATTCCATCCCCGAGTAGGAGCCAGATGTTATCTCCCAAATTGACCACCGTCATTTTGGATGATAGAATGGGTAAATTTTTTTTTATTTCTATAAGTCATGGCCTTCAAAATTCAAAATCTCAGCGTTTGGCTGTTAACTAAGTATGTGAAAGTTTACTTAAGTGCCGAAACAGGCCAGTTTCGGCAGCTAATATGGTTTGCTAGAATGACTTTAGCTGCCGAAAATGTTTCCATGTGCAAAAATAATCTCATGCTTCCAAATACGCTCCAATGTCCAGCTATATGGTGACTTCATATACAACACCTTGAAGAGATTTTATCAGCGGTACAAGATCCTTACACATGATATTATTATGACAGATTGTTATTCTTTAGATGTCTTTGTGTTTACAGGTGGCCCTTAGAGGGAACGGAACAGTTGCATCAAGCTTTGGAAAGCAGTTACATTTAACAGAAGATAATGCCAGTTTCAGGCTCAGCTTCAGCGTTTTGAAGAAACTCTAAAGTCTAATCCCTAGGATCTTCAGGCTCTAGAGGGCGCAGCTGTTGCTCATGCAGAATTAGGAGAATACACTGAAGCTTTCGCTCAGAGCTACAATGGAAGAACAACAAAGATCAACAAGAGGAATTTTTTGCTGAAATCGCGTGATCTTGCGGGGCAATTTTGACGGCCTTCCCGAACTCCAAATTCAAATCTGAAAGCACCAGTGGATAGCTTATGATCTGTAGATCAAAATCGACTATTTGAACATGCAAAACGGACATCGGACGGCTGAGAAAATCGATTTTTTCCAAAGTTAGTTTTTTTTGAATTTTACAGGCTTTCGGCAGCTTAGGCGAGCCACCACAGCGCTCATTAGCTGCCGAAAAGGCTAGCTTTTGGCAGCTAAAGGCGTTAACAGAAAAAATGTTAACTGTCAAAAGCCTGTTTTCACAGATTCTCTCAAATTTCGCCCAGATCGCGGATCTATTAGCTGAGATGGCAAAAGGCTAATCAAAACAAGTGCATTATGAATTATCTTATCAGTATCTAAAGGGGTTAAGAACGAGATCAAAGTCAAAGTGGTTGTTTTGTTAAGTTCAAACATCTTTTTAAGGAAACAACTCTAAGATCAAGTGCTACATCATGAAAATCAAATCTCCGAGCCTTGGAAGGCTGCTTCACTTCACCAACCATCAAGCTGTTGAAGGAGATCTCCATATCAGAATTTCCTTGTTTTTAGGGATCAGTCCCTATCTTTTTGTTTTTGATTGTCAATTATTGTTTTAGTTGAATTAAATAGATCCACACTTTTAGGATCTGGAAATAGTTTTGTAAAGGCTTTAAAAGCCTATGAACTCATACTGAAAGAGGGGCGGTTCGAGTTTGGAGACTTTGGCCTATGTCTGATTGCTAGTCTAATAAAAATCACAGTTTTCTCTTGTTGTTGTACTCATATTTTGTTACCCATTGTTATTCTGCACTCTGTTGGATTATTTTAGCTCATGCTCATTATTTGATGGAGGAAATTCTTGATGCTTAGTATAGCCCTGCATGATGTATGTACTTGGTTGTATAAACCCTGCAAACTTGATGTATTTGGTTGTCTGAACATTATTATATATGTCTGTCCTATTATTGATCATCTGATGTACAGTTTCTAAGAGCACTGGCTCATTAAATTATTTTGATTAGCAGTCTTTCATTTGTGCCATTCTTGTATCCCCTCGATCCACTTATTGAAAGTAAATGAAATTCTAAGTTACCAAGCATACTCAGCCATAACCACTGAGTAGTTTCTTGGAGAGCTAACAAGTTCCTTCCAAAAGTTCATGCATTGTCGAACGTATTGAGCTAGCAAATATTTAGATATTTGGATTCTCAAGGAGGCAGAGTTCTAGCCAGGGGCAAGGTTCCAGTCGGGGAAGAGTTCCTAGATCCATTTTACTAGAATGACTATGTTTGGTTATTTTTCTTCTTTGATCATCTTTAGCATAATGTTCTAACCTTGGTATGCAAAATTAACATTAAGAAAATTCAAATATCTTGGTTGTTGAATAAGTAATCTATTTCCATCGCATACCAATAAATTGAGAGATTTTTTGGGTAGATCAACTTCTACACAAACACATGGGCTTTCCTTGTAGGCCGAGATATTTAACACCTCAAATCTCTCTACTATTTGTTTGACATAAGGTTTGATGCAAACCTAAAACACACAACCCCCAATATCAATAAATAAACAACCACAAATTTACCATTAGGATCTTACTTAATGCAATATGAAGATAATTAAATACGCAATTCAACAAGTAGACAAATAAATCACAATTTCAACTATTTTTACTCTACTGGAATAAATTAATTTCATAAACTAAACCACTGAGCATTGTATGCAACATAAATTAACATATTTTTCAAGGAGGCCATTCAACAATCCTATATGCTTCAGTCTGGTTATGCTCTCTCTATGTCCTTATTTGACAGTGATTTTAGTTGTTTCTAAATTTAATAGGTTACCTCTATTATAAAATACGCAAATTCACAGTGATATGTAAAATTGATAGAGAAGAGAGATAATACAAATACTCAATGTAGGAAAGGAGACACAAAAGTAATGTCCCATGAGAGAAACAATGTGTTTGGTCACCAATATTATATAACTGAAAAGAAGTGATTTAATTATAACAAAAATGAATCTCCAAATGTTTTTTCTGCTCATGAAGCATTGGATTTCTTGCCGTATATATTATATTTCTTGCCGACAATGAATCTCCACATCCTTGATTATATTTTAGCCTTTTTTAACTGCTTATGTTTAAATTTTATCAACTACATACCTTTCAAGGTCTTAAGTTGCACTTTCTTGTTGTTGAACTTGTGTTAACTCCATTTCATGGAAGATTGAAAGTTTTTGTAGACATTATGGTGACTTCATGGTTGCATGTCATGCCAATTTTTTTTCTTTTTTCATGAATATTTGTTTACCCTTAGGCTGCAGATCATGTCACCAGAATAGAAGAAAGTATGCTTGCCCAATGTTAGTGGACTGCTGAATGACATGGACACAATAGTATGTGCTCACCAATACCACCAGTTTTATAGAAACCCTTATGATATTTAGCAACTGGAATTTCCAGAATGTACAGACAACTTTACTGAATTTTTTTTATGTACAACAATTAAGATCTTTAAATGTACAGCAATTAAGATCTTTACATGGGTGAATAACAGCCTTAAAAAGCACATTTCAGACCTTAAAACAACATAAGAAACAAAGCTGGATGAGTTTTGAATATTTCTGGGTATATTGTAGCCCTAAAAAGGTAATGAACAACCACCTTAATGATTAGATCTGGTAGGAGAACATTGTAGCGACAACAGACCTACATCATCCTCTTGCATTAGGGAAACTACAGCATCACTTTGAAGTCATGGAAGTCAGCCTTTGGATAGAAATTAATAGGTCTCTGACCTGTTTGGAGAATTGCCTTTATGGATTCTATGGAATTGATGAACCAACAGTCATATAATCATAGCTATGGGAGAGCCTATTGATGAAAAAGTCCCTCCTTTGGGTGCCTTGCTTCTACATTACCCTTGTATGGATGGTCCATTCAAGCCCAGTCGCAGGGGCAGTCAACCTTATGGAGCAGAGCTCAGCTATAGGGAGACCTATTTCACACGTTCCTCATTTGGGGTACTTTCATGGTTTGATTGAGTAATGCAACTGTGGAGCTATAAATCTCGGAGAGCATTCATCTGTTTGAGCCCTATTGGCATCTATGTTGAAGAGGTCAGCTTAGAGATGATGCACCCGACCCTCTAAAAATGAATTTTCAAATACTTATTGCCTCAATATTCACCATACTCATTATTCCCACATACAAAATAGAGGCCTAGATGGGAGATAAAAGTAACACAACATCCAAGAAAGATAAGGAGACACAATACACCTCGGATCCTTGGTGCTGATTTTATGGAAGTAATTGGTGACTCATCTTTGACTTTGGCTATTGTTCCATGCTCACTCGAACAAAGACTTCAATTCTTGGTTGTTTTTAGTGTCCTCTTGCAATTTTCTGATCTCCTGTCATAGGGATAGTCTCCAAAGGGATAATGGCCATCTACACACTCTGTTCTTTCTCCTTTATTGATTTATCCATTTCTTCTTCCATCTCTCTTATCTGTGCATTCTATTCCATTATAAGTTTCAGAATCTCCTCTTTGTGACCTTCAGTTTCAGCCACCTCTTTTACTTGTGAATCCTCTGTGGCTGGAAGCTTCAGCTACTTCCAGAATTGGGTGTAGGTGTTACTTTTGAGAAGGTCATTTATTTGCTTAATTTTCTTATATTTGTAAAAAATGTTTGACTCTTTTTGTCCATGAGCTGATATCAACTAAAAAAATATGAATGATGTATTTGTCTCTCGAATGTTTTCCTGCAAAAAGTTCATGGACAATTATATTTAATATATATACAAAATTATAGAGTTATAAAATTACAAAAAAGGCCCTTTAAAGAGGCCTTTGAGAGGAGTGACTGTTCAAAACACAACCAGCGACCATCAAACCAAAAAATACAAAAACACCAACTATGATTTGCTTATAAACTTTGATATTGGAAGAACATTTGAAATCTGACCTACCAAAACTAGAAGGATTCTCTGTCATTTCGCTCGTTGTCATCCTCATCTTCTTCTAAGTCAAACTCCTAGAACTCTCTCCACCTTCTCATATTTTGACCAACAATGTTTAGCCTTGTTCATGAGGGGGGTAGTTGGAATCTTGACCAACAAATTTCCTGTGCAGAGAAACATTAAAAGATCCGTGGTATCAAAAATTGTTTGGAAGAAAAGTTTAATTGACGGAGCCGGATCCACTTTTACTAATGTAAAAAATCTAACTCAACATGCAGTTCTTGGTGCAAAGCAGAGTCTTAATAGAGTATCTGACAAAATAAGGAAATGGTATAAAGGAAGGAATTTTGGTTCCAAGTTTTCAAAATATCATAACGTGGAGTTGTACCATTTTGATCTATGAAATTTTGAACTTGTATCTGGATAAAAAACATTGAACTCAAACTAGTTATCAAATGTTTAGGACATTGTTTTTCCGTCCTCTCTTGTCTTTGCTGGGTATACCAGTTAAAACGGAAAAGGAGAGTGAAAATAATTTTTCCTGGCCTAGAGGGTACTGTAGAAGGAGCAAGTCGACAAAGTCGACTTGAACGAAGACCGACTTAGTCGATCAGCCGACTAAGTCGATGGGCCGACTTAGTCGATCAGCCGACTAAGTCGGTCGGCCGACTAAACTAGAAGATTATTCGGTTAACTAAAAGTCTTGTCGGTTCACCGAACCGATAGGTAGTTATTTTGTAACTATCTGTACATTCTATATATTAGGCTGTTGAGCCAAACGAGAACTCAGTTCAGTTCTCTGCCTTATATGAACTCATTGCAATAGTATAATATGTTTTCCTATCTGTTCTTATCTCTTGTCTCTGATTTATAGTTATGTATGTTTAGTATGTATTATTGGTAACCTTATGTGATCTGTGAGATTACAACATTGGTTCTGTTGCCGGTAGTACATGTCTAAAATATATGCTCACATATGATACCAGAGCAGGAGATCAAGGACTGGTAGGACCGTAAAGTTGCGAACTACTTGCAAAATTACGCAAGAAGAAACAGATTAACAGTCGCTGAAGCCAAAGCAAGATTTTTCACAGAGACACATGAAAAATTCATCGAATTAGTGCCACAACTGTTGAAGCAGCTTCTGGATGAGAAAGTCGGACGTGACTAAAGAACAACAGTTGCTAGATAAACTGTTCCGAGGAGGGTGAACAAATTTGTCGGAGTGGTTTGAGAAAATCGTTGACGACTTCTGTGAGGAGCAAGCAGTTGAAGACCGAACGTCTGTGAAAACTGTCAAAGCAAAATTTTACACAGATTTCACCGAACAATTCTTGTGCTCCCTACCGAACTTGCTGTTCAAATTCTTGATAGAGAACAGAGCAGGCCACATCGTCGAACCTAGACCACCATTGTGCGAACAGCCAGCAAACACCAACTGGGCGGAGAAGCAGAGGAAGTGGGAGAAATTTATTGCCGAAAGGGAGTGGGAATACTTCCTAAGCAAGTGATTCGAACTATCCAGACTTTCTAAAAGTTTCAGGTAGGCTATGTGGGGGTAGCTGGTCATGTGTCGGAGGTAGAGTATAGTGGATCCTAGTTGGACTAAAAGAGGAGCCGTCACCAGTAATGAAAAGTCGACCGTAGAGGACCTTAAGAACATAGTATTGTACGAAAGTATGTCGGACACACAGAGGATCGAAAGGGATGAAAGACAGAAGAAACAGGAAGCCAGACGTGAACAAGCCGCAGGGCTACACAATGAACAAAACCCTAGGGAGAAGGACCGTGAAGAGAATCCGCCAGAGTTGGGTCATGACCGACGGGAAGAGGACATAGAACAAGAGGTGTCCCCTACGGAGGAAGAAGTGTGGATAGAGTAGCCAGAAGCTCTCCAAATAAGAGCTCTCGACGATGGAATAACCCTTTCTCCTACAAATCCACATACTAGAATCCAGACTATTATCGAAGATGATCTACGACTACGAGCTGGTGACTACAGCATTTGGAGTCGACTAGGTGACGAAACATACACGAGTCGACACCTTATCATACGTCGACCACTCGAGGGAAACTAGGTGACATTTCAGGTAGCACCCTCCCTCCGAAGTATCCACTTGCTCTTACCGATGCAGGAAGGAGCGCCCCCCTCGGCCAACTACAGCTTTTGAAGAAATTGAACAAGCAGACCTGCGCACACAAAGTTGCAGTGGACCATCGACAGTAGAAATCCACAACAACCCACTGTACGTCGAAGATGAATCGACCACCGATGGAAGCACAAGTTCCGTCGACCAAAACCCCGCAGGCCTGACTATATCAATAAACCCACCACTTTCACCACCACCCCCAACTCCACCTCCACCGACTTCTGATAGTAGTGAAAGTGATTCAAACATGGGTCACAGATCAGCTCACATTCCTCTCTACGAAGGGGATGAAGACCCCAGATGACATTGGTTCGTCTATGAGTCGACCTGGGAAGCAAACCAGGTGATGGATGAAGACTGACAGATGGCTCAGTTCATGAGAGCCTTATGGAAAAGGGCCCTGACCTGGTACATGAACTTTTCGGAAAGGAAACCCAGAGCAACGAAAGATGAGATTAAGGCACATTTCTTATCATTCTTCAAAACCCCAGACGCTAAGCACCTGGCCGCCAAAAAGCTCAAAACAACACAGCAAAATCCAGGGGAGACAGTCCGTGACTACGATAAACGTTGGAAGGACCTATTAAGCCAATTAGATTATGTTATTGATGAACAACTACTAATTCAATGGTTCCTTGCAGGATTATCACAGAAAGGACGGAGACATATCAGTCTGGAAAAGTTCAAGACATATGAAGATGCGCTGACCAAAGCTATGCAGGTGGAAATGGACTAAGACATACCTGCGTATTCGACGGACCACAGGTTAGAGGAACAACTCGAGAATGTACAGAAGTCTTTAAAAGAACTGACCCTCAAGAATCAAAAAATCTGGTGTACTAAATGTTCCATGGCCGGACACACGAAAGATAATTGTCGACATGAATACAGTCGACAAGACGTCTGCTTTGTGCAAACTAAAGCATTGTGTGACATTTTCCAGGAGCATGGCGATCATTCTACGAAAGATAGTCTGTTTAACATGAAGAATGGAAAAGCTTCCTGGTGCACCATCTGTGAGACTAAAAGTCACAACACGGCCGACTTTCAGTTAAATCTGAAGAATCGTCAGAACTATCAGGTGGTCTACCAAACGAATGCAGTAGCGCAAGACAATGAGAAAAACAATACAAACAACCAGAATGGACAAAGGTACGACGACCGATGATATGAGCACCGGTACGACAATCGACGACAAGGGTTTGGAGGAGGAGGTCGATTCCCCGGGAATCACGACATACGAACTCGTCGACCCACCCAGTGTTTCATATGTTATAAAGAAGGGCACCGATACGCAGACGGTCCATACAAGGATAGATCTGATCTTAAATTCTGTACATATTGTGGAGTAGGTGATCACTTGTTGGAGGATTGGCCTACTATGCTAGAGAAAATCAATACAAAGAAGAATTTTAATGTCTTGTCTTGTGTACAAAAACATGATGTGCTAACTACTAAGAATTTACATATTGTTACACGCCAAGGCACAAAAACAGGGCCTGATAACCCCCAAATTAGCAATATTAAAGACACAAATGCTTATCCTGACCCTATAATACAAAAACACACATATCAAGAAGCAACACACATATTTCAAGACATCGCACAAAAAGAAGACCTCGTTAGCAGTCGACCTAACACAGTACAACAACTAATCTATCTCACTCAAACAGATAAATATGTAGCCTAATTCATTGATTTATTGCATCAAATAAAAAGTACTAATCCCGAAAAACAAACTAAGAACATATGCAGCCTAAACCAAAAAGACAAAAACGATGTCGACCCACTTGTCGACCTGGAAATCGAAGGATTCCATGTTCGATAAGTAGTGCTCGATTTCGGATCTCAGGTAAATATCATGACTCGGGATACATGGGAAAAGATGGGCCGACCTCGACTCTATGAGTCAGGCATCTACCTAAAACTCGCCGACCAAGGCCTCATTGAACCCATTGGGGTTTGGAAAAATGTCGACACGACCATCAAAGGAATATCAACTAAGGTTGATTTTGAAATTATCGACCCAAAAGAAGGCTCTAATTCCTTCCCAGCACTAGTCGGTTGACCTTGGGGACGGAAGATGAAAGCCTCTATATCCTTAGACAAAGAACGAATTAAGTTAAAAGGAAATGGTCACAAAGTTATTGTACCCATTAATCCTTCCCAAGGAGCACCTTGGACCGAACCAATTGATGAGGAAGTCGATGTCAGACAATTGTATCAGATCCAAAACAATACGAACTACACAGAGCCCAACATCCATGGAGAACTTTACTTAGGTGACCAAGACTCCATTGGTTATAATTCAGATGCTGAATTATATGATTGGGAAATGGAAAATTATGAAACACAAGAAAGAGGGCGCTGGACTATACAAAAAGTACAGAAAAAACCCACCCGACAGTGCTTCATTGTATCAATTATCCCCAAAGTATTTGAAAGGAAAGTCAGGGAACGACCCACCTTACAACCAACTAGCTTACATCCTACTGAAATTCCTAGGTATAAGGAGAGAGAATCCCCAATCATGCATGTCGAACAAGTATCTAAAAATATTGGAGAACATGGCAGACTTCAAATCTTAGTGGAAACATTTACAGGTCAAGCAGCTAGATGGTGGGATACCCATCAGTCAAAACTTCAGATCTGGAAAAATGCTTCAACTTTCTTTGTCGAATGGTTTGGTGGGAAGAATTTAACCCAGCAAGCCCAGATCTCTACTTTTACCCAAGGAGAAAACCTAGAAGAACACATTAAGACTTGTGAAAAGGAATGGAGAAGGCTTGGATACAAAGACGAGCGAGCCTGGCCACATTTGTTTCCTTCAACCCTAGCCGACTTACCTAATAAATGGTATAAGATGGAGGAAGCTAGAGGAGAAACCTTCTTTTGGCATGATCTTAAAGAAAATTTTATTAAGGACTTCCAGTTCATACCTCAAAACGAAAAATTGGCTGGGACAGCACACCAAATCAAACAGTTTCTCCAACCGACAGAAAAACAACCCTCCCAAGACCATTGACAAATCCAGGGCTGTAACAAGATACAAACTGAATCAAAATCACAGTCGACACGTTTACACTTAGAAAATGAACACAACGAAGGTAAAAGCTTCAGATGGAAGACCAACCACATGGAAACAACAAAACCCATCTACGCAATCTTGAAAGTCGAGACCACTGACAAACCAAATATTGACAGAATGACTGGAGCTGACTTCCCTGCCACATTCTCATAGTTCACAGAAGGAAGTCGACCGATCAATGAAGCTAAAGCACCAGAATGGCTAGATGCCAAAGTGAAAAATAAGGAGGTCGACATTTCAAATGACGACCGACCAAAAATAGCCAAGATTGGTGACTACTGGAATGAACAACAGACCACTGAAATAGTGAACTTAATTAGAGAGTTCCAGGATGTCTTTGCAAGGGACTATAAATATTTAAAAGTCTTAGTACAAGAGATGGGAGAAATGAAAATAGACACTAAACTTGATGTCCGACCTGTTAAGAAAAGACCTTATAAACTAGCTCATAAGTACAAAGATATAGTTAAAAAGGAAATCGACAACATGTTAGCAGCCAGGATCATTTACCCCATCGATCAGTCCGAATGGGCAAGTCCCATGGTCGTACAACCAAATAAACATGACCCGACAAGGTTGAGAATTTGTGTCGACTTTAGGGAGCTTAACAAAGTAACATTAACAGATCCATTCCCAACCCCCTATGCTGATGAGATCTTGAATGAAGTTGCAGGCCATGAATGTTATTCATTGACAGATGGCTTCTCAGGGTATAACCAAGTGCCCATAGCCAAAGAAGATCAAAAGAAGAAAAAATTTGTCTGTGAATTTGGCTCTTTTGCTTACAGATTTATGCCTTTTGGGCTAACGAATGCACCCGCAGTGTTTTCCCTAATTGTTGTCAAGACTTTCCAAGAATATATCTATAAAACCATGGCAGTATACTTCAATGATTGGACTATATACTCCACCTTAAAAGATCACTGCACATGGCTCCGACTCATGCTAGAGAGATGTCGACAGATTCAACTCTCCCTGAATATTAAGAAGTGTATCTTTATGACCCCTATAGGGATACTCTTAGGGCATATTGTCTGTAAAGATGGTATCAAAGTCGATTTTGCCAAGATTAAAATCATCCTCGACCTGAAACCACCAATAAACCCTAAACAAGTCAAGGTGTTACTTGGCCATACAGGATATTATAGAAAGTTCATACGACACTACTCAGATATAACCTACCCTTTAGAAGAGCTACTAAAGGAAGACCAAGAATTTAAATGGATAGAGGAATGCCAGATCTCCTTCGACAAACTGAAAAGAAAACTGGTCGAAGCTCCCATACTCAAATTTCCAAATTGGTCGACCAAATTTCATGTGCATATCGATGCCTCAGGAATAGCAATCGGAGCAATCCTGACTCAACCAGGGGATGACGGGATGGATTACCCTATAGTCTACAGCAGTCGAAAATTAAATAAGGCTGAAAGGAACTATTCAACCACTGAAAGAGAAGCCCTAGGTATGGTCTTTGCCGTCCAAAAGTATCGACATTACATCTTGGCCAACCCCTTCACATTTTACACCGACCATCAAGCTTTGAAATAACTCGTCAATAAACCCCTTCATCATGGGAGAATTTGTCACTGGCTACTTCTATTTCAAGAATTTGAGTTTGAAGTTGTGGTCCGACCAGGAAAGTTAAATGTCAAGCCCGACCATCTATCACGTATAGACATAGGAGAGGAAGCAACCGGAGTCGACGACGACTTGTCGGATGCACATCTATTCCACATAGAAGCAGTACCCGAAGAACTAGACGAAATAGCTCAGTTCTTAAAGACAGGTCAGGCACTAGAAGGTCTGAACACCAAGAAAAAACAAATCTTAGCTATGAAGGTTGCACCCTACAGCCTCATCAATGGATTTTTGTACAAAATGGGGTTAGACGACATTCTCAGAAAGTGTGTACTCAACCATGAGAGACAACAAATTATTCACGAAGCACACTACGGACCTGCAGGAGGACACTTTCAAGAAGACACAACTACCAAGAAAATCCAACAGTCAGGATTATGGTGGCTGACAATCCACAAATATTGTAAAAATTTCGTTAGTCGATGTGACAGATGTCAACGACTTGGTCGACCTCTGCCAAGCATAGAAATGCCCTTGACATCTGTAAACCGTAGTCTCACATTCGAAATTTGGGCTATAGACTTCATAGGACCGTTCCCTATCCTAGCCAAATGATCAGGTGCAAGATATATTATCACTGCAGTGGAATATGTCACTGAATGGGCAAAAGCTGAACCCGTCGATACATGTTCAAGTGAGGTAGCTGCTAAGTTTATCTACAAAAACATTATCACTAGGTTCGGATGCCCACTCACATTGATTAGCGACCAAGGATCACATTTTATCAACAAAACCATCAAAAATTTGACCGACCAATTTCACATCGACCACCAACGAAGCACTGCATATCACCCTCAGTCGAACGGCATGATTGAAGCTTTCAACAAAACATTGACAAAAGGGTTAACCAAAATATGCAGTACTGACAAAGATGACTGGGATGAGAAAATCCCTCCAGTTCTCTGGGCATATAGGACAGCCTATAAATGGTCTACTGATCAAACCCCCTTTCGACTAGTCTGCGTCTAGAAGAGACCAACCATCAGTCTGCACAGTCCACAGCAATAGCAATTTTGTACCTCCCTGTTTCTTCGGGACAAAGAAACGTTTTGTTCGTGGGGGATATGTAGAAGGAGCAAGTCGACGAAGTCGACTTGAACAAAGACCGACTTAGTCGATCAGCCGACTAAGTCAATGGGACGACTTAGTCGATCAGCTGACTAAGTCAATGGGCCGAATTAGTCGATCAGCTGACTAAGTCGGTCGGCCGACTAAACTAGAAGATTAGTCGGTTAACTAAAAGTCGTGTCGGTTCACCGAACCGACAGGTAGTTATTTTGTAACTGTATGTACATTGTATATATTAGGCTGTTGAGCCAAACGAGAACTCAGTTCAGTTCTCTGCCTTGTATGAGCTCATTGCAATAATATAATATGTTTTCCTATCTGTTCTTGTCTCTTGTCTCTGATTTATAGTTATGTATGTTTAGTATGTATTATTGGTAACCTTATGTGATCTGTGAGATTACAACAGGCACTTATAGAAATAGATAGTGAAGGGTTGAAGATTTTTTCCATAAGTTCTTACTGGGGCACAACTCAGACTGATATGAATAGTCTAATCATCAACTCCAACTAATTTTAAATCTAGGACTCAATCCATTGATCTGTATGTATCCAATACTATTCTAGGAGGGAGTGGCCAGATTGGCTCCTCATCCCTTGTATCTTTTGAGTATTATATGCCCCTTGAGATACGAGATGTGGTTCTGATGATGGATTTTTATCAAGCAGCAGGTTGCGAGGCATAAGGAGTATTGATGATGAGACTATCTACATAGAATGGTCAAGTCTTATGTTAAGGTTTATCTTATCCTTGGATAAATATTGATTTTCAATGGTGAAATAATGAATGTTGAAACGAAGCTTATTGGAACATCCCATCCTAATAATTTCCGTGATGGGACATACCGATCAATTCTTTTGTTACTGGTGTACTCTGTTTTTTAGTGTTGGAAATTGTCATTTATTGATCTTGTTCCTAAATAACCCATTGATAGAAATCCCAGATCCCAGTGTTGTTTCAAGGTATTCCTAGCCACTGGATTATTGCATAGCGAATAGCTAATGATAAACGGCGGAGATTAGTCGAGTCTCTATGCTGGTGGCAATTAAATTTGGAGGGCATTTGTCCAGGGTCTATGAATATTCATAAATGTAGTCATGAAGGAATCTTCGAAGTCCACCCACGTGGGGCAAGGTTCCAGCTGGGGCAAAGTTCTAGCCGGGGCAGAATTCCAACCAAGAGGAGAGTTCCAGCCTAGGGCGGAATTCCAGCCGAGGGCAGAGTTCCAGTCGGGGGCACATTGTCCCTCATAGGAACCCTGCCTCAATTGGAACTCTGCCCTAATTGGAACTCTGCCCTGGTTGGAACCCTGCCCCGATTGGAACCCTACCCCTCCTGGAACTTTTCCCCACTGGAACTCTGCTCCGGCTAGAACTTTTCCCTGCTGGAACTTTGCTCTGGCTGGAACTTTGCCCCGCTGGAACTCTGCTCTAACTGGAACTCTACCCTTGGCTGGAGTTTCTCAATACTGATTACTGTCAAATGATGTATCCACTGCAAGAGAAAAAATACTTTCTCCTTCTCAAGAGGAGAGGAAATTATAGGCAAGGAAACATCCACTAGTATTAGAAATGGAATATTGACAACTCCAAGATCATTTCTGATAAATGAATCGAGATCATCTTCCCCTTTCAATCCGTAAGCACAATGCGGTGGTTTTAGGTAAGCCATTAACAGGACAACGAAGCCATGTTTAGCCCATGGGTTGATTTACAATAGCTTTGCCCACTTTCTTATAGATGTCGGCACAAGTTTTTCTTTGGGACCCTTACATACAAGCTTCATTTCTTCCCAAGTTTCTGTCCAGGTGTGTATGGATAGCATAGGATAAAACAAGTTGGAACTCTACCCGGGCTAGAACCCTGCCCCGCTTGTTGGAACCCTGCCCTTGTTGGAACCCTGCCCTTTTTGGAACTATGGCCACATTGGAACTAGGCCCGGTTGGAACTCTGCCCTGCTGGAACTTTCACCTGGCTGGAACCTTGCCCCGCTGGAACTCTGCTCCGACTAGAACACTGCCCTGGTGGAACTTTGCCCCGACTGAAAACCTTCCCCTGAACTTACATGTTTGAGTTGTTGAACTTGGCTTCTTTGCAAAGGCCATCTATAAGTACACTATATGTGACAACATTAGGGCTAACAACTGTTAAAGTTCGTGTAGATGTGAGACCCATTCTCAAGTAGGATGGTACCATATTCAGTGAACTAGGGTGGAGTAAGACCCTATAAGGTACCCTAGGGCCCCTAGTTGTCTCCTTGCATTCTTGGTCTGGGACCAAGCAGGTTGATGCCTGTAGGGTTCCTGGTTTGATGTGTCCATTCTCTGCCCTGGTTGGAAGTCCTCCCCAATTGGAACTCTACCCTAGCTAGAACTTTTCCCCGGTTGGAACTCTGCCTCGACTGGAACTTTTCCCTGGCTGGAACTCTGCCCCAGATGGATCTCTACCCAGGCTGGAACTTTGCCCCGCTTGTTGGAACCCCACCCTTGTTGGAACTTTGCCCTGGCTGAAACTTTTCCCTGGCTGGAACTCTGCCCCGGTTGGAACTCTACCCAGTTGGAACTTTGACCTAGCAGGAAGTTTGACCTGGCAGGAACTTTGCCCCAGCTGAAACTTTGCCCCCTCGGAACTCTACTCTGACTAGAACTCTGCCTTGGTGGAACTTTCCCCCAACTGGAAACCTGCCCCTGAACTTGCATGTTTGCATTGTTGAACTTGCCTTCTTTGCAAAGGCCATCTATAAGTACACTATATGTGACAACATTAGGGCTAACAACTATTAAAGTTCATGTAGATGTGAGACCCATTCTCAAGTAGGATGGTACCATATTCAGTTAACTAGGGTGGAGTAAGACCCTATAAGGTACCCTAGGGCCCTTATTTTTCTCTTGGAATTCTTGGTCTGGGACCAAGCAGGTTGATGCATGTAGGGTTCCTGGGTTGGTGTGTCCATTCTTTGCCTCAGCTGAAAATCCTCCCCGATTGGAACTCTGCCCAGACCAGGGCATAGTTCCAGTCGAGGGCAGAGTTCCAGCCGGGGCATGCATGTTGGGGCAGAGTTCCAGCCGGGGCATGCATGCCGAGGTAGAGCTCCAGTTGGGGAAAAGTGGGAATTTTATAGGAAATGAACAAAAAATTAACTCCTCCCCTATAGCAATTTTCTACAATAACAGCCACAATCATGGTGCTGACCAGCAGATTCTTATTTCTGCATCTGTTTTTGCAAAATCATTGTGACTGGAAACAAAACAATAATTGTGACATTCAAGCCAATCCAAATAATCTTGAAAGTGTCTAACAAACAATACGCATGAAGTCAATATACCGAGTCCCAATGTGAAAGAGAAACTAATAAATTGTTTAATATTAGCCAATTATACAAATATGAAAAAGCTTCTGAACATCTTAGAGCTTCTCATCTAGTGAAAATGTACACATCTCTGTCAAACTCCTGCTTGTTGCCCCAAAACTAATGAACATGACATTATAGCAGATAGAAATCTCCCCCATGACTTATCCAATATTATATTATTGGATCATACCTCTATGCTCTTTCCTGACAAATGCCAGAAAATAGTGTAGGTAGTCTCGATCCCACTGATTGACTTCCATGACCATGAGCTTATAGAGCCCCTTCTTGAACCAAAGTCTCTAGAGAAGGATTCAGTTGACCAAGAAGTGTTAGATTCAACCCGAAGCATGTCAATATCCAGATGGTTGCTGTCTAGAATGAGCAGAGCGGGGAGGAAGAATTCGACCCTTTGAGAATAGTAAATTTCTACCTAAGAAATCTTGGCCAGCTATAAACTCATCATATATGTTATTAATGTATATTCCTTCTCCTATGTTTGAACCAGTTGTTCTTCTTTCCTCTTCTAGGAACAATTCAAGTGACGGATTGATATTTCTGTGGCAATCACAGTCACTAGAATGTCTGCTTAATCTCCACCAGCTCTTGGATTTCTTAGACCTTGTATTCTGCCTACTCCTTGGCACCTCAGGTTATGAATGTAAGTTCTTGTGGCGCATGAACAACAACTCTTGGAGATACCCCAACATCAGATTTAAGACCCATCAAGCTTCCTAAAGTAATGATTTTGTCAAAGAAGAAGGAACCTTCTAACTGCAATAAAAATGGAAAGGGATTAGGAATGTCTAAATATACATCTAATTTGAAAGCAAGGGATAAAGATAACCAACAATAAATACATGCACTAGGGCCTTCACTAACAGGATGGAGGAAGGATAATCACTATCAGAATAACGTGATTTGGGTCATGAAATAACGGTGATCAATGAGAAACATATCAATCCTCCACCTTAATCCACAAACCAAATGATGACTAGACCCTCATTACCATCACTACCCGCTCCAAATCCAAACAACAAGATCAATCAAATAAACGAACCTGCATGCACTAGTAAAGCTAGTGAGTACCCAACCTACAAGTTATTCACATTGGATTGCAAAGCCACTCACCTATAGTCGAGAAAAATTATGGTTGACACATCCTCACCTAAACAAACTGAGGAAGATCAATCTTCTTTAGAAGAACTTGGTAAGAGATAGGGAGAGACACAAGCATCTACTCCAAATAAAAACATAGTTGTACCACCATTTCAGGAGAGCGTAAACCAGATTTAGCAATAACCCCAACTATCCTTTGATATTGTTAAAGAACTTAGGCATGACTGCATAAGAAATTTGTTATGACAAGCCATTAAGGATGTCCCAATTTACAACAAAACCATCTAAGAAATATGCCTATGGAAAGCGGGAAGAAATAATCAAGATCCCCCTACCATCCACGTAATAAGGCAGTTAGCTGATCTAATGCTAGGAAGGATAACCAACCCTAAATATCATGATCCCGCGAGCCCCATTTTAATAGTCCATGTTGGTATAACTCCCATATGGAATAAGATGGTAGATTTAGGAGTGATTATCAACATCATGACAAAATAAATCATGGAAACATTAAAACTGCATAATATGTTGGACCAAACATACACAATGCTCCAAATGGCCAAAGTTCAAACCATATTAAAGCTAAAAAATTTCTGTTCCTCTTCCTGTTTCACTGGATGCTCCATGTCATATGAATTTATAATATATTAATGCATTTGAAAACTTCTCGAGCTGCAATCAAGTTGCCACAAATATCAGATATTTTAGTTATTATCTTTAGGAAACAATAGTAGTTCTCAAATGAGGCTTTCCCCTTCTACCAAAATAAACTTCCAAAGCATGTCACTCATATAGGAAATCTGGTGTGCCCAGGACAAACAGTGGATTTGATGTAGAAGCAACAAGCGGCCAATTATAGATATGTATACAGATAGAAAAGGCAAGACAAAAAGAAAAGCGGGCTCAATCACAAAAGATGTTGGGTCTTCAAATCCAATAAAAGACTTACACATACATGGAAAGAAAATGGATAGTCAAAACTTGCCTCAATCTCAAAATAAACTATTTTGATTCAATAACGTTTTTGTAAATGACCAAACTGTCTAATGCTTGTACAATGTATATAGCCTTCAAAAGTGGTTATTGCTTTCAGCTTATGCCAATTCATTTATAAATTATGATATAATGGAATATCAAACTTACATTTTTAAATTTTTTGCAATAATGTACTCGACACAACTCAGAATCAATAACAAACTTTTGGAAGGATTTGTCACAACATAATTGCAATCTTATGTGAGCTGATAAAACACTTTCCATCCTTTGATATGCGAGCTGATAAAACACTTTCCATCCTTTCTTCAATTGAAAAAATATATCAAGAAATTATCTGTTATGATGATGTTTAGACCAAGATATCAAGTCAATCTATGCAACTGAAAAGCCTATTCTTATTGAATGATCGTAATGGCAAAAAAAGCAAAGCCTTGTCTCATGCTTTGCATAATTGTCTACTTTCTGCTCATTTATATCTAAAACCTAAAGAAACTATTGAGGTGTTTGTGAAATTTGAGCCCAAAGTAGCCAATTCCATGTAGCTATCTATAATCAATATCCAAGAAACAGCTTAAGTTGGAGATCCTTGTTACTCGACTTGCGTATTTGTTCCATGCTTGAATCTGAAAATGGTTGGTAAAATAATTGAATTTACATGAAGATCATGAAAAATTAAAACCACCACAATAATCTCGACAAAGATGATCGAGATAAAAGGTTGGCTACAAATTCAGATGTCACTCAGTGAGACTGATCTGAGGCATAGACCTAAGGAATATATGAAGTATGAATATCCCATTATTGAAATCTCAAAGCACCAAGAATAGCACACGAGTTTGGGTGACTATGCACATGCCTGTAAGCTCTGGAAAACATAAAATAACAATTTTCTTTTTGCAAATTTCAATTTCTAAAAAAACATGAACAACAAACATAAAATAACAATTTACTTTTTGCAAATTTCAATTTCTAAAAAAACATGAACAACAAACATAAACTAACAATTTTCTTTTTGCAAATTTCAATTTCTTAAAAAACATGAACAGCAGGTCAAATCCTCTCTGCCATGATGAACATTTCTGAAGATGTTTAAGGAACGCTTTGTTTAACTTAACATGTTAAGTCAATGTGTATCTAAACAAAGTCCCTTGATTGGATTAAGGTAGCAACGGATTTGACCAGAGCTGTAGTTGCCTCAAGTGAAGAAAGTAATTGTATGAATGTCCATAAATGAGGAATATGATGAGTAATTATACCGAAGGTTCTGGTAATTATATGAACTAGACACCCTCACCTAGAAATATGATGATGGTCGGTTTGAAACTTTCATAGTTTGCTTCAACATTCATTTTCTTGCTATCCTACTCCAGGATTTGTAGGGATTGAAACAAACCTAACAAAGAGATTGCCTTTGCCATGTCAATAAGTTCAGACTCATTTAGTGAAACCAAAGTGACCCATGCAACATTTCAAGAAATGAGGTGGGGCATACTAGATATTTCCTCCATGATGCAAATCTTCACCAATAATATAGAGATTCAACAACCTTAATAAAAAAGAATTTGCAATACACAAAATGACGTATTATGTACATATTTTAGAATACTTCTAACTCTAACTATTTTGGCATCTGATACAAGCTAAAACCAAAGTGTTGTCGTTTATTTTTTGGCCACTACAAATCAAAATAAATATGATGCATAAGAGAACTATTTCCCATTTGGATGTAAGTACAACGACATTAATTTCTGTATCCTTACAATTGCAAGTTGCCTCAAGGGCCAGAGGTTGTAAATTTTCATCAATCATCAACAGAGGTGTAGAGACAACATAGCTCCTAAACTAGTTGATCCATTCTGCTGTCAAGGTTTCTTCTTGTTATCTCAAATGGTCATGAAAAACATTAATTATGAATTTACTAATACTATTCTCTCCCTGGCACTATCCTAGACTCCTTAAGAGAGAATGCCTACCAAATTGAATAATATGCATGAATAATATACATCTACAACTGTGGCTGTTATTTCTCATGCACTGCCAAATATGTTTGCTACAATAAGGGTTTCTACATTAATACACCTGTGGATTCCTGAAACTCTGATACAAAAATTACATGTTTGGGCACCTACTTGTAAATGCCAAAAGTGGTTGCATACTTGAAAATGACTTCAATTGCAAATTGTTATTCATAGTATGAATATCGGAACTTTGACATGTAAGAAATTCAAAAATCTTGGGTTGAATTCTCATGATCTTGAGTGACTAAATTCAGACACAAGTAAATACAGAACGATGATGCTATCAGGTAAATATGAGTAAATCTTTGGCCCCAAGCAGGGGTTCCATCCTCATATGCATTGAAAGTCAGCCTCTGTACCTCACTACCATTTAATCTTGATACAAAGAGCTCCCCATAAGGCTGGAATTGGTTGGGAAGAGAAATGGGTTCTGTTGATACTCCACTCAAATTGGCAGTAAATAGTAGGCTTTTAGAATCTGGATTGAAGCAGACATGGTTGATCCTTTCTTTTCTTATGCCAGGCACCTTGTGCAGACTTGTTCCATCATGATGAACCAAGTAGATGCTGAAATATCCCCCTTGCTGAGGATCATCTCTATTAGACGAGAATGCAATCCATTCCCCATCAGGAGACCAGCTGGGCATGGTGTCAATCCAAGGGCCTTGAGTAAGGGCCCGGATTCCACCCTCCTCTCCCTGTTCTGCATCCATAATATACAAATTCCTGTGCCCAGAACGACCTGACCTGAAAACCAGTTGCTTGCCATTCGAGGAACAATTAGGAAAAGCATTGTTTTTAGTTCCATCTTTGGTAAGAATCCTAACCTCAGATTTCACTTCTTCCGATTCCTCTTGGCCTAAATCCTCTAGATTGAACCTGATGGAGATTATATGAACTGTGGTCTGATCTGGGGCAAAGATAGGGCCAACAGATGCATATACCAGGTTTTTATGTTTCCCATTCCAAGCAACAGCAAAGGCGGGCCCCTTGAATACCTTCCACCTCTTAGACCCATCTGCTTTCAGTATATGCACCCCGCCTTGCTCTGTCAGACTAGGATTGAAGGCAATGAGAGACCCATATGGAGAAAATGCTGGAAACGAACCATTCAGTTTGTATAAATCAAGCTTTGGCAGAGGGGATTCAATGGGGTCTAAGAAGGAAACCAGTTCATCGGTTCCCACTTCGCCTCTGAATCTCTGGAATCCTAGTTGCTGGGAATCTGATGAGACAAAAGGATTGTAGTGATGAATCTCAGGATTAATGAGACTGGTAACTGCCATGAAAGACTCAGAATCCAGATCGAAGATTTCGATGTGCCTGAATTTGGTTTCCGGGCACCTTGTGGCGACATCAATCCAATTCCCTGTTGTAGAAGCACAAGGAGTGAAGGCATGTATAGATGGAGGCATTATCCGCTCTGGCTTAATGGGTTCTTGAATTGTTTTTGGGTCTGAAGGGAGCTTCAATCTGTATACGCTCCACCATCCATCCTCGGCTTTCTTGTGAAAATAAATTGTATTTTCATCTGCCCAAGTCGGCCATCCTGCGTCCTCTGCGACAATCCTTCTGGCTGACCCATCCTCGGCCTTAAAAACATATAAATCAGTTGACAAAACCAAGCTCATGCCGAGCTCCCAGTCTCGTTCCCCATAGGATGCCACCATTGCCCATTTCCTAGAAGGAGAAATTGAGGGACTGTAATCGACTATTCCTCGCCGAGTAAGACGAATTGTATTCCCAGTTCTGAGGCAAGTTGAATAGACAGCAGACCAGCGCCTAGGCGGTTTATCAGCAGGTTCTTGCATGGAAACAAAATAGACTTTCCCGTTCTTAACAATAGGTCTATCAAAGAAGAATCCGACATTGTTAGAAGGACTTACCGTACAGGACAAGGGCCCGAGGACCTTTGTCGAGGAGCTGAAGTGGATTCTGGGATTCTTGCTTCGCTCCGACACATAGACGAGTATTTCCTCTTCTTCGTTGGGGATTATATCGGTATTGGCATTTTCTTGGAGTAGGAGGAGCTTGGCGTCGGACGAGGCAACGAACTGGGCGTTGTAATTGATGGATTTGGTGTCGGTGAGTATGTGATCGTTGAGAAATTTGGGCGGTGATTCTGCAGAGAAATTTCGGGGGAGATTGATGGTGAAGACGTCGAATCCGTAATTGGGCCTTCCCACCACGGAGAAAACCATGGTGCCTTCTATTCTTCTCTCATCGTTCATCGCCATGACCATCAACTTTGTTATCAGAAGGATTTCAGCTCATCTCAGATAAGTATTTCAACTCAGCTCTCATTAACCTGCAAATGTCCGACTTCTAGGAGGGTGGGAGTGTTGTTTGAATTGGCAAGCACCGAAGGTGGGTGGCGAATTGAATGCATGGGAGGGACGTCAAGGAGGGGAGACGGCGACGATGGACTGCTGCAATGGATTAACAGATTTTGACAATTCACGGAAGGCCGGCAATGGGGAGATTGGCCGGTCCGGTGGTCAGAGCGCCGGCGCGACGATTGCCGCTGGGCAAAATCGTCGCGTCATTAGCTTACCCCGTAAAAATATATATTCTTTGCAATATTTCTATCCGCAAGAAACATTGCTAAAAATTGCACATTTTTAAAGGGAAATCCTTATTTACCAGACAGACTTGTCTTAAAGACGAGTTTTCCCACTGTCAGAGATGCATGACTCTGAAACATTGCTAAAATTTGCACATTTTTAAAGGGCAATCCTTATTTACCAGACAAACTTGTCTTAAAGACGAGTTTTCCCACTGTCAGAGATGCACGACTCTTCATGGAAAAAAGTATGGTCATCCGTGATGGTCATCGCTTGCAGATTTCGATCCAAAGAAATCAATTTCAGACGGTGACAAATCTAGCAGTTTGGCCATGGGTTTCGAACCAGGGACATGTACTGCACAAAATAATAAGAAATATAATATTGATTTAGAGGCCTGTAGCTGCGGCGACGATAAAAATGAAAATGAGAATCTTGTGTGTGCAGCATTGACGTTACAGGGAATCTTGTGAAATTGCAGGGATGTTCTTGCATCAAAAGCTTTACTCTGATTTTTCGATGGTTCAAATGATCCTTGAAAATAATATTTATCAGCCCACTGAATTGAGAGGGCTTCTACAATGTTTTCTTTCTGTCGTTGAATTCTCGAGAGCACCATGGGATTATCATGGAGACTTTCACGAATATTTGTGATATTTGTGTTAACATTTCGTGTGTTTTGTCCAAAGAAATTTGATGGATATATTCTGGGAAGAGGAGTTTAAAATCACAAATTTTATGTTTATGTTCAAAGATTCTTTTTCCAAAATATCATAATAGATTAGTGTGTATGCAATATTTTTGACAATCCAGTTCCTTGAGATAATAAAAAAAAAGTGACAATCCTAGAGTTAAAGCTTTTGTCTTTTGTCGTAAGCAATCGGAAAACTAACATCATAGTTAGGGCCAAGGGCGATATTTTTGTGACTAAATAATATTTATTTATAAAAATATTATAATGGTAAAGAATAAATTATAATTAACAATTTTTTAATATTAAAAAAAACATTTTCTTAATATTTTAAAATGAATAAACTAATAAATCTTTAAAATTATAATACCAATAATACATGCAACATATAAATAATTTAAAATAATGGATTGTTTTTGTTTTACTTAGTGTCTTATGATTAGCTATGTAATAATTCTTCATACAATGTGTGCTTTTTGGTTAAGACAATTCAATGTTGTAGAAAAACAATTTAAACTTTGATATATATTATTGAATAAACACATTTTTTTAGTTTCCAAAACTTGTCAGGTAGTCATTTCCAAAACTTGTTCTCTTGAATTATGGACTTATGATATTTGATATGATTGTGGAATTTTGCTCC
This sequence comes from Pseudotsuga menziesii, assembly GCA_001517045.1. Taxonomy (NCBI): domain Eukaryota; kingdom Viridiplantae; phylum Streptophyta; class Pinopsida; order Pinales; family Pinaceae; genus Pseudotsuga; species Pseudotsuga menziesii. Next base: position 173,433 of record LPNX010332090.1, read on the forward strand.
TTTTCATGATCAATTTAATTAAGGACTTATTATTAATGTTTGATAACATGACCTTGTACTTTGGAGTTATTATTAATGTTAATGTTATTACTAGAATCGCTGTTATATTTGAATGTTGTTAATGATTGACTAAATAAACCACTGGCTCATCAAAGGAAACTAAAAGAGTATGGGGGACCATGGATTCCACAAAGTGAGGGGGAATGGGGACATCCCTAGCACCTTATAACTTATTGTTGACTCAACTTTGTCCATCCCAATTCATATTTGCACCTTGGTGAGATTAATAATGTTTGTCACCCATACCTTGTACAACGAACCCTATTCTCAATAATTATGGACGATGGAGATATTTTTGCATATTGTGCACACCTTAGTGGGCCCATATTGCATAGGGATCCCTCCTTGGGAAAATATTCCCTCACATTTTGGTGTTTATGGTCATTTATGAGCCCTTTCCTAGTTTTTAGGACTGTAAGCTATTTTCTAGCTTCCACTATTATACCATGCATTGATGATCCTATTTTTGTGCTTGCATGATATTTATGACACCATTGGAGTCCCTCTCTCACCTATTTCGACCTCCTTTATGTTTTGTAACCCCTTTGTGCATTAGTGTGCCTCGATGTGCTCTTCATGGCTCCACTCCTTAGTTTTTGGGTAACTCCTCCTCATGGTGCTAATTCAGGAAAGGGAATCTTTTCACTAAGCCACCACTACACTAATTCAAGTTAATTCTCCATGATGAAGTTTAAACTTTACTTATCTCTAATTTGGGTTGATCCATTTGGGTTAGAATGGTCCTCCTTATGCTATAAATTCATATGCCATCTCCTTGTTGAAGTTAATCTTGAGCTTTAGACCATGTGATTTATGCTATCTACCCGTGTTGGGAAGGTTAATATTATTGAGAGTGTGTTGAGACTTAGAGGGAGTCTATTTGTTCCCTTTGCTTCCATTATATCACTCTACTAGTCCAGGTTCTCACATAGGAAGCCAGGAAATGGGAATGGCGAGCTAGGTCACATCCCATAGGCAATGGAGATAGACAGGAAAGTAGTAGTGGGAAGCATTGCGTCTCTTGAAAGAGGTAGTTTCAAGAGTAGTGAGACTAAGTGAGAATCTACCCGTGGATCCATGGTCTCAGCTCGGGGGTGACCTGTTCAAGCAAGGAATGCTTGATGATGTCTACGGTTGGGAGGAAAGTTGTCTTGCTGCAGCTAGCTGCTTATATTTTGAGATAAGTATTTATCTTATGTTGTGTTTTCATTACATTGTTTTATTTGGTATATGTGCAATGATGGATGATTGGTTGTTTGAGTGTTCATGTATTGAATGTCAATATCTACGTGGAGGAAGGATTAATCTCATGGAATTTAGTTTCTATTCGTGTTACCTTCTTTCTATTATTCTTCTCCATAACCAAAAATTGTAAATTTGGCTATATTTTATTGAGAGGGGCACAACCATATGATCTGGTTCGACCATCTATGCTCATTTATAGGTTGTGATACCTGTTCCATTGCATCCGAAGCAACATTTCCATTAAACAACACCTTTCTTTTCATTGAAAAAGCTTTACAGATGACCAAGATATGTTTGTTTTGGTCTGGTAGCTTTCCGGTGCCGAGATGAACACACCTGTCATTTTATTGTAAATCATTTGGTTGCATAATTGTTCTTAGTTGCAGATATGAGGATGAGAGAGGTATTCTATATGTAAAAGTAATCGATGGCTAGAGGGTGGCAGCCATACGATCTGATATTTATTAGTGAGAGATGACTATAAGGGACAGTCATCAGGAGCTGATTTTGAGGGCTGTAGTTGCAGTCGGTGTTCTTGTTTGCTATGGTTTCGGTGTGGCTGTAGATTGCAGCCTATGTATGCTCCATGATATGTGTTTTCCCTTACTTTTTATGGTCACTAACAACACACACATAACAACACCGAAAAAGTGGATTAATTTTCAAATAATCAATGACATCAATACTTGGTTATTTAGAAACTATGCTATCAAACAAACCCAAAATACATAAATTAGTTATTCACAATGAATATGATGTTTATCATGTATTATTGATGTTCTTGTTTCAATTATGACCTTCAGCTTGCACTTTGGAATTTATTAATCGGGTGTTGCAATTAATTATTTAATTAAGTGGCGTAATTAAATAATTAAGTGTCGCAAACTTTAGTTATAGTTGAATCTCTAGAATTTAATTTATTTGGGTGAATGGTTAATCAGATCAATAGTTATTTATCTATATACATTGTTCTTAAACCTTAGTTAGTATTAATTTAGCACCTTTGGGCTTATCTCAAGGTTCAAGGACATCACAATTCCTTACCTTCGGCTTTTTAATTTCATCTTTCTTGTACTCATGAGCCTTTTCATAAGCCTTGCATTTTAGGGATTTATGACCAAAGTTACTACAGGAATAACAATGACCCAGAAAGATTTTTTGAGTTCTATTTATTGCTTGTCTCTTGAACTCCTCATGAGTTCTGTCTTTGTCATGAAAAGATAAAGCATATTCTTTGCATTTTTCCTTTTTAATAGGACTCTTTAGTACTTCAGCATAGCTCTTTGTACCTCCTCTCTGATTAGTGAGTGGGAAAATATCTGGCTTCTTTTCTTTAATGAACCCTAAACTGAATCTGTCACTATATGATCTTTGACTATTCAGAATGTCATCTAGAATCTTTGAGCTATTTTTAAACTTATATTTGATAAATTTTTCATCAAACCCTTCTCTAAGTCGATCAATTTCTTTCTCAAGTTTTTCAAAATCTTGAATTCTCTTCCTAAGAAGAACTACTAGATCCTCCTCACTCTTCTTGGCCTCTTGAAGTTGGTTTCTCAAATCAGTAATAATCTAATTTGTCTCTTCTTGGTATTTAGATGGTTTCTCTTTCAAAACTTTGTTTCTTTTCCTACTTCTTTCAATTTCATCTACAACAGCCATGGAGTTAGCTTCTATGTCCACTTACGATTCCTCATTTGAGTTTGTTGTTCCTAAAAACAGGATTTCATGATCTTCACTCATTTCCTCATCTTCACTTTCTTCCTTGGAATAGAAGTTCTTCTTTTTCTCTTTATACTTCTTTCTACCCTATGATAGCATGATTCTTCATGGTCACTCACCTCTTGTTTTGGGTAGGGACACTTATGGGAAAAATGTATAATGCTTCCATAGTTAAAACATTTCAAAGGAAGTTTACCTTTGTATTTCCCATTGCCTTTATTAAGTCTAATTACAAAGAGGGCTTCCTCATCATCTAGATTTTCTGATTGATTTTTGGAAGTGACTTTAAATGCTGCTTCTTTCTTTGAGGTTTTATTTAGTCCAGTTCTCATCTCATACACAGTGAGAATTTGATGCAACTCATCTACTATCACTTTTTTAAGGTCATCTCAATCCTCTAGGGTGGAAACCTTTGAGTCATATCTCATTGGTAATGTTCTTAGTATATTGCTTACCACTTCTTTTTCTTTCAATTTTCCTCCAAGACCTCTAATAGCATTAACCACCTCATCTACACGAAGAAGGTTTTCCACAATATTCTCTTCTTCTCTGATTTTGAGGATTTCAAATTGACCTTTATATGTTTGCAGTTTGGATTCTTTGACCTTAGATGCTCTTTCATAGATAATTTTCAACTTATCCCATGCTTGTTTGGAAGAAGTGCATTGCATAAACTTAGTAAACATAATGTTTTTTAAGCCACTCAAGATTGCATTAAGGGCTTTATCATTGCCTTCATATTGGACTAGTTCTACTGTGTCTGTAGGGTACTGGTTTCATATGTTATGTTATGTTTCAGTTGCTGCCCAAACCTTCCATCCCAAGGACATCAGATGACACCTCATTCTGACACTCCAATATGCATAGTATTCTCCTGTAAATAGTGGAGGTCTGTTAGTGGCCATGCCTTCTTGCTGATCCATAGTGGTTATATAAAGGATCTACCTTCCAGTGGTTAAACTGTGCTGAAGGAACCTGCTCTAATACCAATTGTTATTTTATTGGTCAATACTAAGAGGGGGGGGGGGTGAATCTGTATTGTTATCTTTTTACTATTTTAACTACTTTTAAATCTATCATTAGAAACACATAACAACAAGAATACACAGAACACAATTTTAACATGGAAGCCCAATAGGGTAAACCACCAATACGTCCTATTACTGATAAATTATTATTTACAAATATATTTTCTTGCTGCTATAGACAGGGATGGTATTACAACCTATTTACCAATACCAATTGAAAGGAGGATACAACCCCCTGGTTTATCAGCTATGACTGAAAGGATTCTACACCACCCTATTTACCAATGACAATTGGAAGGAGGCTACGACCCCTTGGTTTATTAGCTGCTATTGAAAGGAGACAATAACCCCCTGCAGGCCTGTTGCCTTCCCTAGTGCCACCCTGCCACCCTGATATGTTTCACACATTTTTTCTCCCACTGAATTCTGTCACACCCACCGATCTTTGATTCTGATCATGCAATTCTAACTCTAGAGACCTCTTCCTTCTTACTCAGGTTGTTGCTTAAATACCTCTCAGTGTTTTAAGCTTCTTTCAACTATTGTGCCTCTTCAAACTAAATAGACACATATTTCGCTAGTGTTCCCTTTCATATCTGAAGATCACACCTTTCAGAACATCCTTTCATGTTCTTCCATTGATCGTGCACTTCATAGATTGTTTCCGCATCTTGGAAACCATTTTTTCCCTATGTTCAACGTTTGCAAGTGCTTCCACACTACCAAACTTATTTCTACAATATCATCTTCTAGTTTTAATCATATTCGTTGATCATATTTATAAGTCTCTCCAGACCGTCAATCTAACACACTAATTCTCGCCTCAAAATCGATTTTTTGCACCAAGATTACCTCATCAACGATTCCCCACCTTTGATCTTCGTCGAGCGTTTTTCTAAGCATCAATCTCTAGATTTGCGGGATGCAGAATGCGAGAACTTAACTCTGCTTTCCACAATCATCTTTCCACAGCAACAATTCTGCACTGTTGATCTCCTGTGGGCTCTCCCATGACCATCGATCTCCAGATTACGGGATGCAGGATGTCGATTATCTACTTTTGCATTTTCACAACCTTCTTTATGCAAACTCCTTTCTATACTATTGATATGTTTTTAGCGAAGCTAACTTTAGCTGTCCGATATTTCGGATTACAGGATGTGGACGGGTTCTTAAAATCTTGAACATTACCTCCACAATTCTCTTTTTGCACTTTTCATCCACGCCGTCGATCTCTTTTAGTGTAACTAATATCAGTCGTCTGATCTTTTGGATTGCGGGTTGTGGGATGCGGGATGCGGAATCACACTTTCTGATGTTGGACTTCCACAATTTACTTTCTACAACTTTGTTTTTGCACTTTCCTGGACGATTGATTTCATTGTGGATTTATCCCTGACCATTCGATCTTGATCTTTTATGGAACTTTGTCTTTTCAACCTATCTTTTGCAGGATGCTTACTAACTGTCAAATCTGGTGCAGGATCAATGGCTACCATCTGATCTTGATCTTTTTCGGAGTCTTTGGCCTTCCCGCCTAATTTATGTAAACTTGATCTTCACCGTCAGATCTAGTGCAGGTCGCTTTCTAACCGTCCATTCTAGAACTAATGCGGATCTGCATTCTATCTTTACGGACACCCTCTGTGACAGTTCTTTCATCAACCACATTGGATGATCGATCTTTAGTTGTTCAACTTGCTATAGGGTTATTTGTTTGTCACTCACCTTGCAACCTGCAACCTACAGTCTTCCTCCATATCCAATGATTCTTCTTTTGTCATTCATGAACAGTTTTGACATCAATGACAACTATATACTCAAATATGCCATATCATTATTTTTTTGAAAAATTAAAATATTGTTTTTAGAAAAATATTATATATATAAAATCTATACAATCAATTAATTTGCATTTTATAATAAATAACAAATGATTATGTTATTCATATAAAAAAAGGTGTGTTAAGAGAGGGAGTTCCAATACTTGAATCCCTTGATGTGACTCCCTATTCAGTACAACCATCATGTAAAACTTCATTATCCTACGTTTGTTCATATCTACCAAAGAAAAATCCGTCAATATTAATACATTCAATAAATCTCTTTTAACCTTAGGTATTCCTTTAGGCCCATCATTGTTGGTCAAAACCTCTACTCTTCCCCATTTGAGGTCCCTCCTTATAGAGGCTATGATGAGACCCTTAATGCCAACCTATTATGGAAATTTCAAGTAGTCACTCATTGCACCTTTGTTGACTAAGATAGACCCCTTAATGAGCCGACTTGTGGTGACTTTGTAAAAATATATAAAGGAAACCCTCACTAAAGGTGCTCAAGACGAAGTGAATTTGACAACAATCACTTCCTATTCATGCATTAAAAGAGTAAAAGAACCCCTATCTTCGATTATTCTAGTAGTAGAAGACATAATAGATTAGACTAATTATTTCTTGAGCATTGGATCAATCTACAAGTTTAATAGCCTTTGGCTAAAATTCACTAATAAGTATGTATGGATAAATCGATTACCTAGAAGCATAGAATCAAGGAAGGATCCTACATTTATCTTTGTATAAAATGACATTATTTAGTTTGGCATGGTTAAGGAAAAAGATCACATACTTAACACAAGCCCTTAGTTTTGGGGAAAACTTGGACTATGCATGAAGCCATGGACCCCAACCATCAATCCATTTTCAGGATTGCTCTCCACTACCCTAGTATGGGTAAGGATGCTCAACCTCCCACTTTAGTTATGTGGTTTTCAGTGTTTAAATATATTGGAAATATGTTTGGCAAATTCCATTTCCATGGTGTAGAAATACAAACAAAGCGTATCTCCATATAAGTTCAAATCTATGTGGATATTGACTTCAACATAGGTTTTATGGCATAAATCAAGGTGGTTACAAAATGATACACCTTGACATAGCTCCGTGAATATGAGTCAATTTCCTTTCAAATGCAAGGTGTGTTATAAAATTGGTCAAATTACAACCTAATGTTCAAAACTCAAAGTAATGCGTGCCCTTGGGGTATCTCACAAAACAAAATGGTGGGTGGGAGCCATGGAAGAGAATCACATCATCCTCTCAAAGAGAACTCATGTAGCCTCCAATCCACTCTTGGAAACTTCTCCAAGAAAGTAGAGAGAAGGGAATTCCATAAGAACATCCCTTCACAAGAGGGCTTACAAGATTTATCCTCAACTATAGAAACAATGTAATTGCCTTGTCCCTTTCATTTTGAGAATCTACTAGCATTTTCGTTGATCCCACTTCCATGAGCATAACAAGAACCCAAGGCAGCAAGAAACTCATAGTGTAGTGTACTTATATAGAAGATACAAATAATTTAGGATAAATATAAGAAGAAATGCAAACAATAGGAAATAAAAGAGAGAAACAACATAATATAGCATCTATATAAACAAACCCCCTTTCAAATATGCAAAAAGGAATGAGAAATGTTCACTTTCCTTTTAAGAGACTATTGATAAACTTGTAAACCCACTAATTTAAAAATGTAGTACCCAAAGTAAACCCAGGAATCTTCAGGGAACAAGGCCAAGTGAAATAGGGCATAGATCCATTACAACAATATTCTCATTATAAGAACCCCACATTCCACTAATGGGAGTAGAGCCTAGGTGGAGAGGTTAACACTCAATCCCACAACCAATCGGACTACACCCACTTGATAGATTTGAAATTTCTATGTTATTGTAAATGTATATTAATTAATATGTATGCAATTTAATATATCTCGCTAATTTATCTTCATTGAATATATAATTATAATGTATGTAATGATAATATATAACTATAATGTATATTCAATGAATGTTAACATAATCATGCTATAAAATTTTAAATGGTTATGTGGATAACCATTTGGTGAGTGACGCATACATGGTCACGTGGTGGCAGAATCCTAAATCATGCATATGGAACCTTGAACAAAATTAGAGTTGATGAAACCATGAACCTAATTGGTGGCATAATATTTCACATTTGGTGATTGAAACTCCAACAAAGTTAATGGATCCATGAACATTGTTGGTGGAAACATGAGTTCTCATTATGGAACCATGAGCACTATTGGTGGAACCATGAGCACTGTTGGTGGAACCAAGAGCTTTGTTTATGGAACCATGAGCTCTATTTATGGAACCATGAGCATTGTTGGTGGAACCATAAGCATTGTTGGTGGAACCATAAGCATTGTTAGTGGAACCATGAGCTCTATTTATGGAACCTTAAGAATTGTTGATGGAACCATGAGCATTAATGGTGGAGCCATGAGCTCTATTTATGGAACCATGAGAATTAGTGGTGGAATCATGAGTAATGGTCGCAAGGTGGTGCGACCATGCAAGGAACCTTGAACAAAATTCATGGTAAATGAGCATTGAACCATGAAGAATCTAAATGGAACCATGGACAATGTCAATGGAACTATGAACAATGTGGGTGGAACCATGTACAATGCATACAACACCATGTGCAATTAATAAACCTTGAATAGCATCGGTGGAATCGTGAATATCATAAGCATTATTTATGGACCACAAACCATTTGGTGAGTAGCGCATACATGGTCATCAGGTGGTGGAATCCTGAATAATGCATATGGAACCTTGAACAAAGTTAGTGTTGATGAAACTATGAACATATTTGGTGGCATAATCTTGCAGTTTTTGTGGTTTAAAATCCAACAAAGTTAATAGATCCCTGAACATTGTTGGTGGAACCACGAGCTCTATTTGTTGAACCATGAGCTCTAGTTATGGAACCATGAGCACTATTGGTGGAACCATGAGCACTGTTTGTGGAACCAAGAGCTCTATTTATGGAACCATGAGCTCTATTATGGAACCATGGGCTCTATTTATGGAACCATGAGTATTGTTGATGGAAGCACGGGCATTGATTCTAGAACCACGAGCTCTATTTATGGAACCATGAGTAACGGTTGTAGGGTGGTGGAACCATGCAAGGGATCTTGAAAAAAATTCATGTTAAATGAGAATTGAACCATGAAGAATATAAATGCAAACCATGTACAATTTCGATGGAACTATGATTCCCTTTATGTAGTATGAGCACTTAGACTTGTTAAACTTTTTTTTTTCCTTCTTCGAACCTGGGGCTCCTTCTGAAGGATTTTCTTTTCATTAGTCTTGGAATCATTATTCTTCTTTTCCTTTCCTTTCCACTTCCCCATTGCTTTCACATTCTTGGTATGCCCATCCAAGAGAGCCTAATTTTTGGAGGCTTTGAGGGATCCCATATATATCATCTTATCTTGTTCCTGAATAGCAGATTATGTGAAGGCATCAAGGGATGGCATTCGCCAATTTAGAGTTTTCAGTCTCCTAGAGTGAAAGGTGGATATCAACGCTAAGAATTCTAAGCCAATTTTTCTCAAAATAGAGAGCACCAATTGCTCATCCTTCTTGTCAATCACACACTTATTTCACTTCATGACCAAGGATTTGAATTTGGAGAAGAATTGTTGGGTTGAAGATAAATCGACTCATTCTCCAGAATATGGCCCCTTATCCCATCCTGCTTTCCAAACAGTGATTCGAGCTTCTACCATACTCCTTTGGAGTTTTTAATCCATCAAGATGGAAGAGTAACTCCCTGGAGATATGAATTCACATGAAACCAAATGATTCATCCAACTTTCTCAGATACTTCGACTTATTAAGAGGTTTTTTGGGTTCGAACTCCTTACCCATGGTGACCCTATACATACCTTTGTTTTCAACACAATCTGCATATCATCCCTCCAATCAAGATAGCTGAAGGGTGTGAGGATCCTAGGTGTCAAGGTTTCTGAATTCTCCATCTAGAAGCTTCAGGAGCAACACAAATCTTCTGAATTCTTCAATTTACCTACAAAAACACTTCAATTTGAAGGAAAACCAATTCATTTATTGTCTACTTTGACATCTGAACATTATCAATGTACTTCACACCTGGTTAGACTTCTTTGGATAAATTCAAAGGGATGAAGACACGAATACTAGGAATTATGTGGAAACTAGTTGCTTCTGGTGCATCAATGGAAGCTTCCAAGGATTGATGTTGGACTAATTACCTAACTTGATACCATGTTTAATTTAGAAAATATTTAGGATATTCATGATGAAATGAACTTCAGTGTGAAATAAGGTTGAATAAGGAAGAAGACAGTTAATGTACAATGATTAATCAATCATTGTGAAATTGAACAATCAAAAGGAAACAATTTGTCAACATAACATTACTCTCACAATCATTAATATGTATGTGATAAAATGATGATACAAGAAGGATGACTCAAATACACTAGGTGTGATTCGAATTCCATGACTTGGACTGCCTCCATAGCTTAGTAATTGTGGTAAAATCACTAGTAGGAGCTCACTATCTTAACTTAGGACAACTAAGTCGGTTCACAATCAGTTAACTGATCAAGGTAGGTAGGAAAAGGTGCATAACCTCCTTAATTCATGCAAATGTGGCACTAGTCTAACTGGAGATGAACTAATTGATGCCCGTCGTAGGATAGGTCAACACAGACTAGGGTGAAATGATGGTCGTACTCCCATGACTCAGTGTGGGTTCCTAAATTATAGGGATTGGCCTCTCGAGCTCCTAAGCTCATGAAAACTGGCGCATCAAGTGGTAGGTGGGACCTAGATTAGTTCCCCATGGAACTAGTGAAGTGGAAACATACTCTTAATCTAGGAAATGACATTTTAGACTATGGTGGTCAAGGGAGGATTATAATATATCCTAACATTGATATTCTACAAAATCTTGGAGCATAGAAAAAACATCATCAAACAATTTCGGCTAGTAATATCCTACACACAAAATTTTAAAAGTTGTTTTTTCTAATACTTATGTCCTCCATAGTCTTCTATGTGTAAATTAGTGGTTTCCATTTCATCTTCATCTTGTCTATACATCTAAGCAATAATCCTCTAGGATCCTTCCAAAATAAAACTTTCTTAATTATATAGTACTTTCGAGCTCTTAGCTTCAAAGATATGAATTTTTTCCTATCATAATCTCATGGCATTGCAAATTTAGCTAAATAAACACTATGTTCTTATATCAAATTGATATGGAATATTTATCCCTGATTTATGAATTATGATCATTCTCTTGCATTACAGTCATAAGATATTGATTTAAAACTGAATTCAAAACCAAATCTTTACAATTTGAATCGGCAAGGAGCTTAGCTAAACCTTGAACTTTGACTATTTTAGTCGGTTTAATTTCAATATCATATTCCAAAAGTCTAACTATCCACTTACCATGTTTACCTTCACTATTTGGTTGAACAAGAATGTCCTTCATAGCATTGGTAGGAACATAACCAATCACCCTTGATCAAAGAATATACATCCTGAAATATTTTAGAGCCTTAATTAAGGCACAAGCATGTTTTTCAATAATGGTATACCTTAATTCAATGTCTCTCAACACCTTATTGAAAAATGCCACTAGATTCTCACGCCCATTTTTATTTTTTCTAGAATAATACATCAGCAATGGTATCTTCAGAAGAGAATGTGAATAATTCCTAAGAATAATCTAGGCTAATGAGTATTAGTGCTTCCATCATAGCTTTCTTGATTTTATCAAAATATTCCATGACTTCTTTGGTCTATCTATGTTAAAATTCCATATATGCTAAGCTAGATTATCAACATTCAATTCAAAATCCATAACAAAAGTATATAGACAGGATCATTGAAAGAAACAGTATCACAAGATCAACAAAGATTTATCTTGGGAAAAGCCTAAAGGGAAAAACCCAACAAAAGCTTCCTCAATATAGATGATCAAAAGATAAAAGGTAAAACCCCAGACTAATCCTTCTCCTCCTTGAAGCTACTGCTTCTCTCTTTCTCTCTCTCTCTCTCTCTCTTATGATCTACACAATTGAGTGTGAGTGTGTAGAAATGAGAGGAGCCTCACTTCTATTCATATTCTTCTGTTCACTTGATTTTCCACTCAACAAGTCAGCCCCACTAAAACTTACTGGGCCGACTTCTCTAGGAGGACTCTAACAACTTAATATTATATTAACTGGGGTGCTAATGACCTGACTTACAACGGAGGGAATTTCCTCATGACTCTTAGTATTTCTCCCGATAGGATCATCGGGGTATAATGAAATACAAATGATTCTCCTGATAGGAACATCGGGGATAGTAAGTAAACACACTTCAAAGTTACAATAATTCAACACCCCCCTTTAACGAGAAGGGTATTCTACAACAACAACAACAAAAGCAGTAGGAGAAGGAGAGAGAGCATATTCAACATCATCAGGGTGATACATCTATAGATCATTGGAAGCTTTTTCAACATCTTTGACATATAGTCTTCATCTTCAATTTCAGCAGTAGCATCATTTTGAAAACATCATTGTCATCATTTTGGCCTTCAGCAACATCATCATCAATAGTATTTTGACATTTTGATCAGCATCATCATCATTACCATTAGCAACACTTTTTAGCAACATCATTATCCCATTATGATCTTTCGATCAGCAACATCATCATCAGTAACAATCTGAGCAACATCATCATCACACTTTAATCTTATGATCAACAACATCATCATCAACAACAATCTGAGCAACATCATCATCACACTCTGATCTTTCTATCAACAACATCATCATCATTAGCAACAACCTGCAATCCACAATACGAAGACGAAATTCTTCGGATCACTTTTGGACTTAAGTCTAGGGATGATACAATCCTACCACATTCTTGACAACTGAAGTCACCGGATACAATTATGGGATAATCACTCCCTATCACTTTAGGACTAATTCCAAGGATGATGCAATCCTACCATGTTCTTGAGTACCGAAGTCACCAGATCCATTCTGAACAAAAGTTCAAGGATGATACAATTCTACCACGTTCTCAAGTATCGAAATCACTAGATCCATTCTTAACAAAAGTTCAAGTATGATACAATCCTACCACATTCTCGAGTACCGAAGTCACCAGATCCATTCTGAACAAAATTTCAAGGATGATACAATCCTACCACATTCTCATGTACCGAAGTCACTGGATCCATTTTGAACGAAAGTGTAAGGATGATACAATCCTACCACGTTTTTGAGTACCGAAGTCACCGGATCCATTCTGAACAAAAGTTCAAGGATGATACAATCCTACCACATTCTCGAGGACCGAATTCACTGGATCCATTATGAACATAAGTTCAAGGATGATACAATCCTACCACATTCTCGAGGACTGAAGTCACCGGATCCATTCTAAACAGAAGTTCAAGGATGATACACTCCTATCACATTGTCGAGGACCGAAGTAACGGGATCCATTCTGAATAGAAGTTCAAGGACAATACAGTCCTGCTTCATTCTCGAATACTAAAGTCACCAGATCAATTTAGGACAAATGTCCAAGGATGATACAATCCCACTTCAACATCACTGCTCTCCCTTTTGAGGAAGGTATTTCCGAACAACACCAAGCTTGTCTCGAAAGTATTCGAACTTTACCTGAGATAGAGGGTTTGTCAACACATCAACCACTTGTTCATCAGTACTCACATATTTGAGCTTTATGGCTCCCTTCTGCATCATATCTCGAATGTAGAATAACAGATTTCTATGTGCTTCAACCTATCGTGGAACACTGCATTCTCTGTCATCTTTATACAACTTTGGTTATCACATAGAATCACGGTAGTATCCAACTCTAGGTTGAATAAACCTGACATTAGATTCTGAATCCATATGGCTTCACAACTAGTAGAGCAAGCTGCTATATATTATGCTTTAGCCATGCTAAGAGAAACACTGGACTGTTTCCTACTAAACAATGAAATCATAGCAGACCCCAAACTATAACATCCACCTGATGTGCTTCTTCTGTCTAAGACACTTCCAGCCCAATATGCATCTATATAGCTATACAATCGATAATCATGGTTTCCATCATAGTATAGACCAAATTCTATAGTCCCTTTCAGATATCTCATCACATGTTTGGCAGTTATTAGGTGAACACGTCTAGGTTGAACTAGATACCGACTCAAGGTGTTCACAACAAAACAAATTTCTGGTCTGGTATTTGTTAGATACATCAATGACCCAATAATATGTCTATATTAAGTCACATCCACTAATTCTGAGGAGTCATCAGCTAACAACTTCAGGTTGGTATCCATGGGTGTGGCCATGGATTTGCATTACAAGATATCAAATCTTTTCAATATCTCTACTGCATACTTTCCCTGGTTGAGAAATATTCCTTCTAAACTTTTCCACACTTCCAGACCTAGGAAATAATGCATTAACCCAAGGTATTCCACCTCAAATTCTTCAACGAGCTTCTTTTTGCATTCTACAATCTGTTTCCTATTCCCTGTCAGAAATAGGTCATCCACATACAGTAATAATATGACAGGTTCATCTTCTATAACCTTGTAGTAAAGGTTAGGATCAGCTTTACATTTGGTAAAGTCCATGCTCGTCAGGAAACTATCTATCCTTCCATACCAAGCTACAGGAGCTTTCTTCAGGCCATATAGGTCCTTCTTCAACTTGCATACATGAGTTCATCTATCTTCAACTTCAAATCCTTATGGTTGTTCTATGAATACTTCTTCTTCAATCAAACCATTCAGGAAGGCTGTCTTCACATCCATCTAGTGTAAGTCCCACTTCATCATGGATGCAAGTGCTATGATAGTTCTAATCGAAGTATACCGTGCTACTGGTGCAAAGATTTCTTCATAATCAATTCCCTCTTTCTGAGAGAAAACTCTAGCCACAAATCTTTCCTTGTACTTCTCGATACTTCCTTCAGCTCCATGTTTTATCTTGTAGATCCATTTGGAGGATACTAAACTCTTGCCTTCTGGTTTGTGAACTATATCCCACACATCTTTCTTCGTGATCGACTGGCACTCTTTCTTCATTGCTTCTACCCATTGTTTCTTTTGTATTTCTTCTTCATAGTTTGTAGGTTCTTGATCCACAATATCACACATCAAAGCTACATAGATGGAGAATTGCTTGGGCTTCATGCTTATCCTTGGGGACCCTCAGGAGCTCCATATCTTTCTGCTTCATGTATAATTTCTCTTTCCCAAGAAGGATTTCTCTTTCATGATATCTCCCTCATGGGAGGTTCTTGTGGTTCTGTCATATCATGTTCTTTAGGTGTTTCATCGTCAGGGAGGAATGTAGCCTCTACATTTCTAGGAGGTGCCTCTTCCTCATACACTTCTTCATGTTGACATTTTTTGGATCTCTTGAGGGCTGCTTCTTCATTGAATGTTACATCTCTACTTATTTATATGTGATGGAATCCATGAATGTAAATTTTGAATGCTTTAGATACTTCACAGTATCCAACAAATATCCCCTTCTTTTTGGAGGGGTCCAATTTGGTTCTTTTCTCTTTCGGTATATGAACATATACTGGACAACCAAATATTTTGAGGTGACTTACCTCAGGATTATTTCCCATGAACATCTCTTCTAGAGTCTTGAATCCAAGATCATTGTGAGATATTCTATTATGTACCTAGACAACAGTTCGTGTTGCTTCTTCCCATAGATGCATTGGAGGATCTTGATCATATATCATTGTCTTCACTGCTTCCATGATGGTTCTATTCTTTCTTTCTGCAACACCATTTTGTTGAGGATTGTATGGACTAGTTAGTTCCTTCTTGATTCCAGCATCTTTACAAAAAACTGCAAACTCTTTTGAAGTATACTCTCCACCATTTTCTGATCGAAGTGTCTTTATCTTCTTGTCTGAAAGATTCTCTATCAAGGCTTTGAATTCCTTGAATTTTTCAAACACTTCGCTCTTTGCTTTCAAGAATTAGATCCATTTCTTTCTTGAAAAGTCATCAATAAAGGTAATATAATATTCAAAACCACTCAAATATGTGGAGGACATTGGACCACATACATCTAAATGAACTAGTTCCAACGTACCTTTAGTTTTTGTTTCACTCTTCAGAAATGGATTCTTGATATTATTTCCTTTCGCACATCCTTTGCATATGCCTTCATGGTTGATTTTCAAGTCTGGTAATCCTGTCACTACCTTGTTCACATGAGGTAGTTCTTTGTAAATGATGTGGGAAAGCCTTCTATGACACAGTTCACTAGGGTTAGTGGACTCATGAACAAGGATTGTTTCTGAATGTCCCTTGAGTTTATACATGCCTCCTTCTTCTTCATCAATTACAACTGCATCTTCAATTGAATTCCCTTTGGGCCACATGAGTACTTGGCCATCTATAAATGCAACTCTGAATCCTTTCTTATCTAAAGCTGAGATAGAAAGTAAATTATTCTTTAGACCAGGTACATATAGAACTTCCTTCATCTTCAGGGGATTTCCTGAATCAAGATTGTAGCTTGCTTCACTGATTCCTTTGATTGGATATTGATAGTCATCTCCTAGAGATACTTTCTGAGGAGAGTTATTTTCTTCAAGTTTGGACAGATTTTTGTTTTGTCCCGTCATGTGCTTTGAAGCACCACTATCAATAATCCAAGTGTCTTCTCCAAGTGTTATAGACCTAGAGAGTGCAAAGAATAGTACATACTCTTCTGTATATTCTTCTCTTTCTTGCTTCCTTTGAGGTCCATCCTCTTCTTATTATTCATATTCATCTTCAACTAAATGTGCATGATGCCTTTTTTTGTTGTTGTTCCTCTTATTGTATGCTTGTTTCTTCAAAGGACAATTTCTGGCAATGTGTCCTATCTTATCACAATAAAAACATTGAAAGCCGAAGTACTCCCTATCAAGGACACTTTCTCTTGTCTCCTAGAACTTTATGGGAGGTTGATACTCCCTGTGGTTTCCCTTCTTGAAGTTAGGTT
Source organism: Pseudotsuga menziesii (assembly GCA_001517045.1). Lineage (NCBI taxonomy): Eukaryota > Viridiplantae > Streptophyta > Pinopsida > Pinales > Pinaceae > Pseudotsuga > Pseudotsuga menziesii. The sequence goes on from LPNX010332090.1 coordinate 190,409, forward strand.
GAGTTCTTCTTCTCTTGGTATGAGTGGTTAGGGCTTGATCATCCTCCTTCAGTAGGGCTTCTCTATAATTTTCCACTCTAGTCTCTTCTTGAATACAATCTTCCCATACAACATCAAACTTCATGCTTTGCTTCCTGGAACACATCCTCTAAATGAATGGCTCCCAAGGTTTGGTGAGACCATTGAGAGTAGTCATAACTAACTCATATTCATCAAGGTTGTCTCCAATAGCTTCTAGTTGTTCCTTGAACTGGGAGACCCTTGTGAAATAGTCCTGGATGGATTCTCCATGACTCATCTTGGTGCTCTTCAGTTGAGCTCTTAGATTCATCTTTCTGTTGATGTTTCTTCCTTCATACATTATGGATAGGGCATCATACATTTATTTTGGATTCTTCTTGGGTAACACTTGAGGGATCAAGTGATCCTTGATAGAATCAGCAACAATTATTTGTGCCCCAATCAGATCCTTTTTGTGCTTCTCCTTAGCTTCAGCTTCTTCGGGTTCAGGAATTTCATCCTTGATATATTTTTCAAGATCATTCTCCTTGAGACTGAGACCAATTCTGTACTTCCATGCTAGGAAATTCTCTATGCCTTCTAGCTTGTCCTCAAGCTTGGTTCTTAGGGCCATCTTGACAGGATATCATTGAAAAATGAAATTATGAGGAATGAGAAAATGAACTTACTAGGAGATGTGCTTGAATGAGACAAGTTGACTGGTGATCTTGGTTTCTAGAGATCTCAAGTCTTCACCCTTCAAATCTAAATCATGAGATTCAACACTGTAGCTTCTAGTAGTTTTCTTATTCTGCAGTTTTCTGGTGCAGCTGTCAAACTAGGGTTTGACTTTCTGGGAGATCTACTCCTCCAAAAGCTTCGATCCCTAGCTTAGAAGATGCACTATGGGAGGGTACAAATTTCCATGCAAGAATTTTTCCAAAAAATCCAAATTTTTCCTAAAACCCTAATATCTTGTAGAATAGAGAGAGGGATTTTTCTATTGTGACAATTGTCCTATTCAGGTTAGCTCTGGTACCATGTTAAAATTCCATATATGCTAAGCTAGATTATTAGCATTCAATTAAAAATTCATAACAAAATCATTTAGACAGGATCACTGAAAGAAACAGTATCACAAGATCAACACAGATTTATCTTGGGAAAACCCTAAAGGGAAAAACCCAACAAAAGCTTCCTCAATATAGATGATCAAAAGAAAAAAGGTAAAACCCCAGACTAATCCTTCTCCTCCTTGCAGCTATTGCTTCTCTCTCTCTTATGTGCTACACATTTGAGTGCGAATGTGTAGAAGTGAGAGAAGCCTCACTTCTATTTATATTCTTCCGTTCACTTGATTTTTCACTCAACAAGTCGTCCCCACTAAAACTGATTGGGACAACTTCTCTAGGAGGACTCTAACAACTTAATATTATATTAACTGGGGTGCTAATGACCTGACTTACAATGGAGGGAATTTCCTCATGACTCTTAGTAGTTCTCCCGATAGGATCATCGGGGTATAATGAAATACAAATGATTCTCCCGATAGGAACATCGGGGATAATAAGTAAATACACTTCAAAGTCACAATAATTCAACAATCTAACTTCTCCATCCTTTTTCAACATGACTGTAATATGTTTTATAATTTCAGCGAAATTTGAAATGAACCTTCTAAGAAAATTAATCTTACCCAAAACATAATGAATCCCACTCTTGTTCCTTGGAAGCTCAAAGCCACCCTACCAGGATCAATCTTGACTCCATGTTGTGACACTATATGACCCAATAATCTTCCTTCCTGCATTGCAAAATTATATTTTTTAGGAATGAGAGAAAGACCAAATTTTCTACATTTCAAAAATGTTTGCTTTTGATGTTTATGATGCTCTTAATATGACTTGGAAAAACGTATGATCTCATTAAAGTATATAACTATAAAATTATCCTTGTCTCCTAAAAATAATATATCCATTGCATGTTGAAAGGTAGCCCCTGCATTCACTAGGCCAAAACAAATTTAGTCATACGTAAATGTTCCCCAAGGTGTTACAAAAGCATTTTTTTCTTTATCCTCCTCGTGAAAAGCAATCTGGTTGTACCTAGAAAATCCATCTATCATTGATACTCATTTTGCACCCACTAACCTCTGTAAAATCATATCCATGTTTGGTAAAGGCTAGTTATCTTTCAAGGAACTTCTATTTAAATTTATGAAATCCACACACAATCTGATCTCCCAATTATTCTTCCTGATAGGTACAATTTTAGAAACCCATGAACAAAATCTTAATGGAAAGGTGATCTTAGCATCCAAAATCTTTTTAATATCTTTTTCAATAACTGGTAACAACATGGGATTAATTTTCCTTAATTTCTACCTGAAAGGTTTAGTATTAGGATTCATGGGAATACTAAGATGAATAATACTTGTATCAAAAGTATTTATTTCTTCATAATACCATGGAAACACATCTACATATTCCTTCATTAACTCAACATACCTTCTTTGATGTTCATTAAATAAATCCTAGGATAATTTTACTAGTTTTCGGTATGACTTTGTGCCAATATTACAATCTACTTCATTATCTTATATAGGATGAGCTAATGGATTATGTAGAGTATCATGATTATTGAAGATCCTTTCTAGAGGGTCTAAACATTTAGGTAAGCAATTACTTTTCAATTGAATTATATCATGTGCAACAATTGAATTAGACAGATATGAATTATGCAATTATTCAATCTCTTCTTCATCATCAATCAAGGACCCCAAAAACACACCAATTGATTGCAAAAATGAATCAATTTATACATCATCTTCAAACACTTGCCAAATTTTCACATTATCCAGGACAGTAGGCATATGCCTAACCTCCACCACATATCTAATATCTGGTTGAGTGGGCACTTTGAAACAACTGAAATCCAAATATAATGAATCTGTTGTCTCATTACAATTCCTGGGAACATGGGTAATATTGAAATCCAAGAAATAATTATCAACTAAATCCCATATTTCATTCTGGTAAAATTTAATCCTTTTTTGTTTGACTTTGTAAACATTTACAACTTGCTGAATTATTAACTCAGAATCCCTAAACACTACTAATTCCTGAATTTTCATGTCTTTGTCTACCCTTATATCCAAGACTATTGCCTCATATTTAGTTATTTTATTTGTGAATTCAAATTCAATCCTATACATGAGAGTCACTACTTCATTTACAATGGAAATTAACATAATACCTACTCCTAAACCTTGTTTGGATGATACACCTTCGAGGTACATTCTCCAATGTTTGTCTTCATTTTTTGTAGATGAGTGTTTATGTACCCCCTTTTCAACCTATATTGAAGATGATATTTGATCATAAAAATGTAAAACACATGAATCAATACTTTCATGGACATCATGCAAAGGGTGATTTCAATGATTCCAATGATCACCAGATAAGCCAATTGTGTTTCCCTATTGTTGCACATGAAAATCCCACATTGCCTAGTTAGCCTTCAGATGACTTTCTTGTTGCCTATCGATCTTCCAAAAAATCCTGATCTAGATCACCTTGGCCATTTTTTTCCCTGACCTAGAAGGTACGTTGCTCTTTCACCTTTTTCACAAAGCATCATAGGTGCCTCCATTAGTTGAGCAAGAAGCTCCATTGACCCTTTGTAGTAGGAAAAACCCAAGGTCAACGCTCTGTCTAGTTTTCCTAAAAGCGTCGATGGTCTTAAAAGAGGAAAAAATGAAGTTTCTAGAAGGTTCCATACAAAAGCTTTCATGGAATTACTTCCTGCATGTTTGGGGGAGGTGTCATTCGCCTCCCTCACCTATAGGAATCTTATTCTATCCTTTTTTCAAGTCATCCTATGAGTCTTTGGCCTATAAATGAAGCTTCTATGAAGAGAGTGGGGGACACCAAAAAAGGCATCCTTATGCTGCTAGTTTGAAGTCTGTATAGAGGGAAAGTAGAGGTATCTTATAGCTAGAGAGGTCTTCAATGGAGTTTGTAGACATTTATTGAGACAGAAGCTGTCAACATCAAGGCATATGGTTGTACTTCTTCTCACCCATTATTAATACAAAAACATTTCCCTTTCCTATATTTGATTATTGTGTTTGTGATTAAATATTATTGAATTCCTTGATCATCAATCTGGATAGTTGATTATCATGATGCTCTCATCTTTTTGTTTGTCTTGTGATCCTTCTTGCAGGTATTGAATCATCTCAAGGACTTTTTGGAGAACAGATAAATAGGTCTACGTTGAGGTACATGATGTGTTATGTTAATTAATTTAACTATTCAAGGGAAGGATATGTGGCTGTGATTATTTTGTTCTGTAGTTGTGTTTTGCATTATAGAGGAACAAGCAGTGTCAGCACTGGTTGAGAATTCCTAGTAAAAAAATTGGCGACCATACTGGGGAGGTGCAAAATCGATCAGATCTGGGGAAGATCCAGTCAGATCTAGTGCAGATCCAGTAAGATCTACAACTCGTTGGTAACCATTCCACTGGTGAAGTTTTTCTCTCTGTTCTTTGTTGTTTCAGTCTGCAAGGTAAGCTACTCTTTTCATTTTATTTATGATAATTTTCCTCGGTTATGGATTATAGTTTTTACTGCTCTCTAAGTAATTGTTTTTTTTTCTTACCATTTTCAGTTCAACTGAGAAATTTTTGTTTTTCCTGCAGTTTTGAATTTTTCAGTATGCTATCTGGACAACGTGCCTCTCTGTGGCTGATAGAGCACCAATATTTGTTCTAAGCACCTTTCCCCTTGACTGACAGAGCGCTGCCTTCCCTCCACGGTGCCCCTCCCTTTAGCTAACAGAGCATCATCCTTCCTTCCAGGGTGCATTTCCCTTCAATTAATAGAGCGTCGTAGGCGCCTAAGTCTAGAGGTACTAGCGCGCCGATTCGACTTGTGAGGTAGGCTTCAAAAACTCTTTGTAAAATTTGTCTTTGTTTGTTTGGAAATTTTTTATCTTTCTGAAAAGTCTGTGTGGTTTGCTTGCTTCTCTAAGATTTTGTTGTGTTCTTTGCATCTGCCTGCTATTTGAGAGTACTTTGTGAACCTGATTCTCTTTCGAGTTGAATTCCAAAGGATTGATCTTTTTTATAGGGTAAAATGGTAGATAGTTTCAGTTTTGGTTTCAATGAAATATCTAGAAATTTTTATTTTTGAAAAGAAAATCATAGCCTCTTTTAAACTAGTTCATTTTAGACTACTTTGAGTGCCTCATATTTTCCAGAAAAATACAAAAAATAACCATTTTAGTTTCTTCTTGTTTATGCTTTAGAAGTTGTCATTTTTATGCATAAATAGATTGGAAGAAATAGATTTTTTGACATTGTAGCAAAGCTAGTTTTCATGCACACTAGAGGCTTAGTTTCTTTGTCAAAATTTTCAGATATCTTTTGAGTGCTTGTTGAAAAAAAATTTGTTTGAAAAAGCTTCATTTTCTCGCATTTATAGATTCAAGTTTGTGTTGTTGAAATGTCTTTATTTTAAGGTTCTTGAAAAAAGAAAAAGAGAAATTTTTCTCCTTACCCTAAATAGTTTTCATCGAAAGTCAAAGAAGTGTTTTTTGTTGCATATAGAGTTAATCTGCATTATTGGAGACAACATTTCCACAAAATTTCACCTAATCGTCAAGATAAAATCAACAGTAGATTTAGGTTAAAATTTGTATAGATATTTGAGTGATAGGATAGAGACGTGTTCAGGCATCGTTAAGCATAGGAGCTGTCGTTATTTGTCCGCACAACATCCCGGGACTCGCATTGTTCTTCCACATACCGTCGGTATATAGAAACGGTATTTCACGTAACCTTGAGGTATATAGAAAGGTTCCTTCATGTACTCGATTGTATATAGGAAGGCCCCTTGTGAATAGTTGTACATTAGACAACACTACTACTGATTTGAGCTCCCATGTACCTTGCGTATATTGGGAGACCTCACTAGGATACCCTATCCAAACCGAGTTAACCTCTTGGTTGCCTTGGCTTTACGGGAAAATCTTGTAAAGTCTTGATAATCTTGGTAATAAACTAGACTTTGAACCCCTCCTATCATTTAATACTGCTTGTGACCTTTAGCTTTGTGTAGGTGTTTTTTGTGTGATTTTTTCTTTGACCTAGGTTAGAAGACTTCCAACCACCACCATGGCTGAGTAGCTTACGTGGCGTCAATCTTGTAGGTTGTAGGGTTTATCTCCTGGTCTCCTCTAGCTGTGGAAGTGGAAGAAGGGGTAGCCATGGAGATACCAACTTCAGTTGAGAATCGTATGGAACTTACTCCACCTAGAGAAGATTTCATTGTTTACACAAATCCTTTGGTCCAATTTCCTCGTACAACTGATGCTTCTTTTGATTCATTGTTGGAAGGCCATGGCAATGTTTCTGCCCCATCGGATTATGGTTCGAATTCTCCTTTCTAGAGGACTTCTATGGGCCAAGCCATTACTGAATTTGGGGTTATTAGACCTTCACCAGGAAATCCTCCCTTGGGAGAGGAGGAACAGAGAAGAATTAATGCATCTCTCGATCGAGCTTGTAAATTCTCAGAGAGAATAGAAATAATTATTCCTCCACCTGTGTCCTGTCATGAATTTTACATGCACGATTACCCCATAATATAGACCCTCGGCCTGAAGCAGAAATTAAACCTTCTTCTAAAGGCCGCCCAACTTATGGTGAGAATTCTCGCAACCCGTGGCCTGAAGGATATCGTTCACTAGCTCAAGTGTTAGGACCTATTGAAGAAATTTGGTTTCAAGGTAATCTAGGTCTAAACCACAACCCTACAGTGTCACATCCTGAACCTATTGCTGTACCTTCCATACCTATCATGGTTGGGGGTAAATCCTCAAATCAAGCTGTATCAGTAAACTCTCATGCTAGGGGGAAACCCTTGGTGCGAGTTACGTTACCTATTAGTGGAATTAGGTCTAGTTCAGGACAAGTTGCAACTGTAGCACAACCTGTAGTAGTTATACCCCCCACCAATACACATGTTGTTCCCCCCCATCTAGTACAGGACAACCCTTAGGGTCACAACCTGTCAACAATACAGCTTCTTGGGGATATACTTATCCAGGAACTCAATAGGCTGTGGTTAATCAAGTTTACCAACAACCACCACCTAGGGCTATTTATCCTGGAATTCCTTACCCCAAAAATAATTTTTTACCTTGGAGACAACCAAATTGGTCAAATATCCCATCATATGGAGGGAGTTTTTGAATACTGTTGGAGGACATGGTGGACCTCCCCTCGGAGGACCGTCACGAGGACCTGGAGGACCTGGAGGACTTGGTGGACCATTTGGTGGACTACCACCACCACCTATTGAAGGAGGACCACCACCACCACCTGGCGAAGGAGGACCACCACCTCCATCTAGAGGAGGAGAACCACCACCACCACCTGGCGGAGGTAGACCCCCACCACCACCTGGTGGAGGAGGACCACCACCACCTTTCGGAGGACCCCCTCCCTTGGGGGGCCCCCCTCCCCATAGAAATTTTGGAAACCAACGACCATTTCAACAATATTCAGGGGCATCATCTATACCCATCTATCAATCCGCATATGGTCCTACTGGTCAGCAAATGCCCTATCAATATTACCAGTACCTGCAACCAAATCAACAACTACCATTTATGGCCACTTTAGATTTTCTAGATTTGTTAAGATTGATAAATGACCCAATTCATCATGACCCCTCTTAGCCCACCATCATAGTCAAGCTACCTTCCAATATCCCAAAATTCGATGGTAAACCTGGTGAGGACCCAAAAAACCATGTGATGAATTTTTATCTTTGGTGTTCATCCAATTATTTGATGGATGGTTCAATCCGTCTACGCCTTTTCCAAAGAACCCTCAAGAAAATTGTAGCTAAATGGTACATCGAGTTACCATGACATTCATTTTGGGATTTCAATGCTTTAGCTATGGCTTTTTTGACACACTTTCAATTACCAATCTGGTATGAAATAGGTACAGACCTATTGACCTCACTTCGACAAACTGCATCTACCCATATCTCCAATCATATCCATGAATGGAGGCGAAGATGTCGGTTGATTAAGGCCCCTATTCCTGATCATTTACTGGCTGATTGATTCACAAAGTCTTTGCTTCCACCCATAGCTAGAGATGTGGCCATGGGAGGTGATGTTACCAAAGAATAGGATATTAGTCACACCCAGTACCTAACTTAGTTTATTCCCAGTCGGGCACTTTGTATGATCTAATTCCCCATGCTTCTCAACCTATTGCAGACCCTTCGAGACCTGCTACTACGAAACCACCTGCTGATGGCATACCTTGGTTCAGTTTAGACACAAACAATGGCTAAATCCTCTAAGAAACAAGCCGCCACCCGATCCAATCAACAGGCACCACCTACCAAAACTACATCCTTTCTTGTTGCTTCCGCTGAAGTAAATACGGTTCAATCCACTGAATCTTCAGGTGAAAAAAAAAGCAAAAATAAACCTAAAAAAGCTGACAAACAAAAGGAAGGAAATAAAACATAGAATATGGATAACGATTCAAAAGGAAAGAGAAAGGTGAAATACCCCTGTTTAATCTGCAGAGGTGATCATTTTACAAAAGAATGTCCTCGCCGTGAGGAAGTTGGTAAATTTTTAAAATCCTCACCCACCCCAGCCGTTTTAAAAGATTCTTTCCCTTCCCAACAATAGTTAATTGATCATAAGTCCTTAAACAAAACTTCTTCTTCCAATGATGAAGTTCGTATGATGTCTAGTGAAAAGGTGAATTTGAATACAAGAGCACATAGTTATGACCCTCCTTCAGAAAAGAAACCTGATGATATTCCATCTGAAAACACCTCAACTTCCACACCTCCTAGTAATAATGGTCCTCATATTGAAAAACCTATACCTGAAGCAATTTTTCGTCAACCAAGGGAACTCTACATAAGTCCATAATTAATGCCAACACTTGTACCTCCCAATACTATAATATTGTTGAATATTTCTCCCAAGCACCCTACACTATGTCAGCTTTAGAGGTACTTCAAACCTGCCCAACTCAATGGAAAAATTTGCTTACTGCCCTTGGAGCTATGGATCCCGAGAATAGTAATATCATCACTTTCAAACTGGATGATTTCAAAATGAGACTTTCACATCAGTTATCTTTCCAGATCCCTACAAATATTGCTGGAAAGACTATCCGTCGTACCATTTTGGAGGAGGGTGCCTCTACATCAGTTATGGCTTTATATTGCTGGAGAGCCATTGGATCTCTAGAGATCAATCGTTCACCTACCACTTTTAAGGATTTTGATGGTCGCAGCTTTCAGCCCTATGGACTACTACCTGCCATCCACGTAGAACTGGGGGGCAAGTTAGTCTCCATTCATATCATTGACGCTCCTTTGGATTACAACTTACTCCTAGGTCGCAACTGTTTTATGCTATGCAAGCTTTAACATCGACCGTTTTTTGGATCATCCAGTTCCCATTCCAAGGAAATATTGTTACTATTGATCGATTAGATTTCATCACACCTAGTGCTATTACAAATGATGCCAACAATGTTCTGCTCTTGAACACCCCATAGTATCAAGACATCGGAGTAGGCCTCATCAAATATTCTTCACTTATGGGAGTCTTTCCTTCCTCCGACCCTCCTCTTGCTTCACAAACTGCATCCATTAATATGATGTCTAGCTCTCGTACAAACAAAAGAAAATAATTTGTTGATGAATCCTCATCCTTTTCCCCTTTTGAAGAGATGTACAATGCAATTCAAGATATGAGCGATCCCGCTATCAATGAACATTTCTTGGTGGCCTCAGACCATTATCACATGCCATATTGGCTCAAACACCCCTCCCCATATCTGTATTATCTTTCGCACACACTTCATATAGATGAGTCTATCATGGAAGTTATTTCATTATACGAGATGCCTTGGGAAGATTATCATCACAGATCTTCTTTCCTTCCCCCTTTCCATATGGTAGAAAAACACTTTTCCTCCACGGTCATCCAATATAGTCCTCCACCCTCAGTCTCTGATCTTCACTCGTAGTGTCGATTCTGAAGGGAATTTATGCAACATTACCAAAACTATACCCATTGACATATCCGTGAAACTAGGTGTTTCCGAGAACATTTCCATAGGACAAAACTCTTCCCCTGAAGAAATCCAAACATACACGACTCTTTTCAAATAATTTTGATATGTCTTCGCATGGACATATGAAGAAATGCCTGGGATCGATCCCTCCATAATTTTCCATGAAATAAAAATTTATCCTAATGCCAAGCCCGTATGCCAGAAACTATGACAGGTTCATCCTTGAAAAAAGCCGCTATCAAAGAGGAAGTTGAAAAAATTATGAAAGCTGGTTTCATTTACCCCATACCACTAATTGAATGGGTGTCCAACATAGTCCCTGTGAATAAAAATAAGGGTACTATTAGGGTTTGTATCGATTTTAGGGACCTAAATTGAGCTTGTCCAAAAGAAAACTTTCCCACTCCCTACATTGATCAAATAATTGATAACTGCGCTGGAAGCATCATTTTTTCCTTTATGGATGGATTTTCTAGCTATAATCAAATTGAGATTCTTCCATACAATCAACACAGGATGACATTCATTTTCCCTTGGGGAACTTTTGCTTATCGTAAACTACCTTTTGGTTTAAAAAATGCTAGTGCAACATTCACACGTGCCACGTCATATGCTTTTCATGATATTAAACATGTTGTGGAACCCTATCTAGACGACCTTCCTGCCCATTCCAAGCAGAGGGATATCCATGTCGATCATCTAAGAGCAGTATTTCTTCGATGTCGTCATTTTAACATTCGTCGAAACCCCCAAAAATGTGTTTTTTGTGTCGAAGCTGGCTGAATTCTTGGTTTTATTGTTTCAAAAGATGGCATCCATATTGATCCTTTGAAAATTGAGGCTATTTTGGCCTTGCCTGCTCCCACGAATGTTACTAAACTCTAAAGTTTGCAAGGGAAGGAAATTTTTTTGCGTTGCTTCGCCTGTAATTATGCAGAGACACATGGTTTCATGAGGTTGCTGAAGAAATATACTCCTTTCATTTGGGATGATTTCATTCAGTGTGCATTTGATAATCTTAAACATGCACTTACCCATGCACCAATGTTGCAACCACCCAACTATGCGCAGGATTATTTCATGTATGTGGCTGCATCCTTGTCTACCATAGGCATGGTCCTTGTTCAAACAGATGAACACGACCAAGAACATGTGATCTATTACGCTAGTAAGAGTCTTTTGGACTCTGAAACTTGATACTCACATGTGGAGAAACTTGCTCTGGCTACAGTCATTGTGGTCCAAAAGTTTCATCACTATATTTTTCTCCACATCACTACTGTTTATGCAGATTCTAACCCCATATACTACGTTCTTACATGTCAGGTGCTTGGGGGTAAATACTCACATTGGATCGTGATCCTCCAGAAGTTTGGCCTAAAATTTTCCAAAAGTACTTCCAAGAAGTCCCTTGTCTTTGCAGAGCTTATATATGACCTTCCTTGTACTATTGAGAATCTAGAGCCCTCTAATTCCTTACTTGATGAATCACGGTTTCTCATTAGTACGATAGATCCATGGTATGGAGACATCATTTTGTACCTCTAGACCTCACGATACTAGCCTACTGCCTCCCGAGATGAACGTCGTCATGTTCGCCACCAGGCTAAAAGTTACCTTGTCTTGAATGATACCCTATATCACCATGATCTTGATTCTATCCTACGTCATTTCCTTACACACAAAGAGGCCAAGATCGTCCTTAATGATTTCCATGCTGGAGCTTGTGGCAGTCATATTTCTGGGTTTTCTACTGCCCGAAAAATCCTGCGTGCTAGGTACTTCTAGCCTTATATTTTCAAGGATTGTATTGAAACGGTCAAGAAATTCCCACTTTGTCAAATGTTTACTTCCAAGAAACGCACACATCCATCTCCACTCCATCCCATCGTAGTAGTTGGCCCTTTTGCAAAATGGGGCATAGACTTCATGTACTATAGACCTACCTCAGCTTGGGGGCATGGCTACATCATTGTGGTTGTTGAATATTTTACAAAATGGGCTGAGGAAATGCCCACATATGTTGAAGACGGTAAAACTGGTGCACTTTTCTTATTCAACCATATTATCGCAAGATTTGGGATTCCTAGGGATATCGTGACTGATCATTGATCACATTTAAAAAATAAAATGATGGCAGAGATTAGCATCAAATTAGGGTTTCGACATGATAACTCTACACCCTACTATCCATAGGCCAATGGCCAGGTTGAAGTGATAAATAAAGTATTAAAAACAATGCTTCAACGGATGGTAGGGAATGCCAAGTCAAACTGGAATTTACAACTTTTCTCTGCACTTTGGGCCTACAGGACTACTGTTAAAAATTCCACCAGTTTTACACCTTTCCAATTAGTATACAAGCTGGAAGCTACTCTCCCAATAGAATGTGACATCCCTTATTTAAAACTGGTTGTCGAATTATTAACCAACACTACCATAGATGGGGAAAGATTCTTTTACCTAAATAAATTTGATGAAATTTGACGTGATGCTGCCTTAGCTAATGAGGCACACAAACGAAGAATGACAGTTCAATATGACAGGACTGTCCAACCCCGTTCCTTTGATGAAGGAGACCTAGTCTTGACCTATGACCAGAAGCATGACAAGCTGGGGGCAGGAAAATTTGAGTCTATGTGGCATGGACCCTACATTGTTAGCCGCATTTTAGAGAAAGGAGCATATGAACTGGTTGATTACGACAGGATACCACTAGGAGAGCCCCAAAATGGGCTCTACCTCAAAAGATACTATGCCTAGGTCATCTAGCATAGGGTCTTTGTAAATATTGTTTATAGTTTGTTGTGTGTCTTAGAATTTAAGAGGTGTGTCTTTTGTGTGATTTAGAGTGTGTTTTTTATAAAACCCTACATATGCACGTCTTTTGTGTGATTTAGAGTGTGTTTTTTATAAAACCCTACTTATGCACGTCTTTTGTCTCATGGACATATGACTTCCTTCATTGGTTTTACTGATGGTGCTCACTGGTATACGCTTAACCTTGCATCTGCAGCTTGGGTACTGTACTTTCCTACAAGTGAGGTGGAGAGTTCATGGGGTATTCTTTTAGGTCCCTCCACCAACAATCTGGAAGAGTATCAAGCTATGGCCGGTTTGTTGACAAAATCCCTAGCTAATGACGTAAGGGAAATTAGGGTTTAATTGGACTGTAAGCTGGTTATCCAAGAACTTAATCGAGTCTACACTATCCATAATCCCCTACTTCCTCATACTTTCTAAAGAGTCAGGTTGTTAGATAGGTCTTTTGAGAAAATCACTTATCAACACATTTCAAGAAATTTAAATGCAGTGGTAGATTCCTTAGCTAATTATGTTTTGGATTGGTATATTGCTCATACATGAAAGTCCATTTGAAACATAAATCAAAACATCTCACGCATCTCACGCATCTCATTTTGTCACACACACAACTATAAATATAAAAAGATGTCATATATATATATATATATAAACTGTAACATCGAGATACAAAAATGGGTTGAAACATCCCTAGCTTTCAGTGCCCTCAAAAGTTCAGGACCATAAAAAGTTCATAAATGCATAGGGAAAACTCTCATGCCAGGGGGAAACCATCAGTGCGAGTTATGTTACCTATTAGCGGAATTAGGTCTAGTTCAGGACAAGTTGCAACTGTAGCACAACCTGCAGTAGTTATACCCCCCACGAATACACATGTTGTTCCCCCCCATCTAGTACAAGACAACCTTTAGGGTCACAACCTGTCAACAATACAACTTCTTGGGGATATACTTATCTAGGAACTCAACAAGCTATGGTTAATCAAGTTTACCAACAACCACCACCTAGGGCTATTTATCCTGGAATGCCTTACCCCAAAAATACTTTTTAACCTTGGAGACAACCAAATTGGTCAAATATCCCATCATATGGATAGAGTTTTTGAATATTGTTGGAGGACATGGTGGACCTCCCCCTGGAGGACCGTTGCGAGGACCTGGAGGACTTGGTGGACCATTTGGTGGACTACCACCACCACCTATCGAAGGAGGACCACCACCACCACCTGGCGGAGGAGGACCACCACCTCCATCTAGAGGAGGAGAACCACTACCACCACCTGGTGGAGGTAGACCGCCACCACCACCCGGAGGAGGAGAAGCACCACCACCTTTTGGAGGACCCCCTCCCTCGGGGGGCCCACGTCCCCATAAAAATTCTGGAAACCAACGACCGTTTCAACAATATTTAGGGGTATCATCTATACCCATCTATCAATCCGCATATGGTCCTACTGGTCAGCAAATGCCCTATCAATATTACCAGTACCTGCAACCAAATCAACAACTACCATTTCTGGCCACTTTAGATTTTCTAGATTTGTTAAGATTGATAAATGACCCAATTCATCATGACCCCTCTTAGCCCGCCATCACAGTCAAGCTACCTTCCAATATCCCAAAATTCGATGGTAAACCTGGTGAGGACCCAAAAAACCATGTGATGAATTTTTATCTTTGGTGTTCATCCAATTATTTGATGGATGGTTCAATCCGTCTACGCCTTTTCCAAAGAACCCTCACCACCATTGTAGCTAAATGGTACATTGAGTTACCACGACATTAATTTTGGGATTTCAATGCTTTAGCTATGGATTTTTTGACACACTTTCAATTACCAATCTGGTATGAAATAGGTACAGACCTATTGACCTCACTTTGAAAAACTACATCTACCCATATCTCCGATCATATCCATGAATGGAGACTAAGATGTAGGTTTATTAAGGCCCCTATTCTTGATCATTTACTGGCTGATTGATTCACAAAGTCTTTGCTTCCACCCATAGCTAGAGATGTGGCCATGGGAGGTGTTGTTACGAAAGAATAGGATATTAGTCACACCCAGTACCTGACTTAGTTTATTCCCAGTAGGGCACTTTGTATGATCTGATTCCCCATGCTTCTTGACCTATTGCAGACCCTTCGAGACCTACTACTACGGAACCACCTGCTGATGGCATACCTTGGTTCAGACACAAACAATGGCTAAATCCTCTAAGAAACAAGCCGCCACCCGATCCAATAAACAGGCACCACCTACCAAAACTGCATCCTTTCCTGTTGCTTCTGCTGAAGTAAATATGGTTCAATCCATTGAATCTTCAGGTGAAAAGAAAAAAAGAAAAAATAAACCTAAAAAAGCTGACAACCAAAAGGAAGGAAATAAAATACAGAATACGGATAACGATTCAAAAGGAAAGAGAAAGGTGAAATACCCCTATTTAATCTGCAGAGGTGATCATTTTACAAAAGAATGTCCTCACTGTGAGGAAGTTGGTAAATTTTGAAAAGACTCACCCACCCCAGCCGTTTTAAAAGATTCTTTCCCTTCCCAACAATAGTTAATTGATCATAAGTCCTTAAAAAAAATTCTTCTTCCAATGATGAAGTTCATATGATGTCTAGTGAAACGGTGAATTTGAATACAAGAGCACATAGTTATGACCCTCCTTCGAAAAAGAAACCTGATGATATTCCATCTGAAAAAACCTCAACTTCCACACCTCCTAGTAATAATGGTCTTCATATTGAAAAACCTATACCTGAAGCAATTTTTCTTCAACCAAGGGAACTCTACATAAGTCCATAATTAATGCCAACGCTTGTACCTCCCAATACTATAATATTGTTGAAGATTTCTCCCAAGCACCCTGCGCTATGTCGGCTTTAGAGGTACTTCAAACCTGCCCAAATCAATGGAAAAATTTGCTTACCACCCTTGGAGCTATGGATCCCGAGAATAGTAATATCATCACTTTCAAACTGGATGATTTCAAAATGAGACTTTCACATTAGTTATCTTTCGATATCACTACAAAGATTGCTGGAAAGAATATCCGTCGTACCATTTTGGAGGAGGGTGCCTCTACATCAGTTATGTCTTTATATTGCTAGAGAGCCATTGGATCTCTAGAGATCAACCGTTCACCTACCACTTTTAAGGATTTTGATGGTTGCAGATTTCATCCCTATGGACTATTACTTTCCATCCATGTAGAACTGGGGGGCAAGTTAGTCTCCATTCATATCATTGACTCTCCTTTGGATTACAACTTACTCCTAGGTCACAACTATTTTATGCTATGCAAGCTGTAACATCGACCGTTTTTTGGATCATCCAGTTCCCATTCCAAGGAAAGATTGTTACTATTGACCAGTTAGATTTCATAACACCTAGTGCTATTACAAATGATGCAAACAACGTTCTGCTCTTGAACACCCCACAGTATCAAGACATCGGAGTGGGCCTCATCAAATATTCTTCACTTATGGGAGTCTTTCCTTCCTCCGACCCTCCTCTTGCTTCACAAACTACATCCATTAATATGATTTCTAGCTCTCGTACAAACAAAAGAAAAGAATTTGCTGATGAATCCTCATCCTTTTCCCCTTTTGAAGAGATGTACAATGCAATTCAAGCTACGAGAGATCCCGCTATCAATGATAATTTCTTGGTGGCCTCAGACCATTATCACATGCCATATTGGCTCGAACACCCCTCCCCATCTCTGTATTATCTTTCACACACACTTCCTGTAGATGAGTCTATCATGGAAGTTATGTCATTAGATGAGATGCCTTGGGAATATTATCATCACAGATCTTCTTTCCTTCCCCCTTTCCATATGGTAGAAAAACACTTTTCCTCCATAGTCATCTGATATAGTCCTCCACCCTCAGTCTCTGATCCTCACTCGTAGTGTCGATTATGAAGGGAATTTATGCAACATTACCAAAACTATACCCGTTGACATATCCGTGAAACCAGGTGTTTCTGAGAACATTTCCATAGGACAAAACTCTTCCCCTGAAGAAATCGAAACATACATGACTCTTTTCAAAGAATTTTGATATGTCTTTGCATGGACATATGAAGAAATGCCTGGGATCGATCCCTCCATCGTTGTCCATGAAATAAAAATGTATCTTGATGCCAAGCCTGTATTCCAGAAACTACGATAGGTTCATCCTTGAAAAAAAGCCGCTATCAAAGAGGAAGTTGAAAAACTTATGAAAGCTGGTTTCATTTACCCCATACCACTAATTGAATGGGTGTCCAACATAGTCCATGTGAATAAAAATAAGGGTACTATTAGGGTTTGTATCGATTTTAGGGACCTAAATCGAGCTTGTCCAAAAGACAACTTTCCCACTCCCTACATTGATCAAATAATTGATAACTGTGCTGGAAGCATCATTTTTTCCTTTATGGATGGCTTTTCTAGCTATAATCAGATTGAGATTCTTCCATACGATCAACATAGGATGACATTCATTTTCCCTTGGGGAACTTTTGCTTATCGTAAACTACCTTTCGGTTTAAAAAATTCTAGTGCAACATTCCAACGTGCCATGTCATATGCTTTTCATGATATTAAACATGTTGTGGAACCCTATCTATATGACCTTCCTGCCCATTCCAAGCAGCGGGATATCCATGTCGATCATCTAAGAGCAGTATTTCTTCGATGTCATCATTTTAACATTCGTCTAAACCACCAAAAATGTTTTTTTTGTGTTGAAGCTAGTCGAATTCTTGGTTTTATTGTTTCAAAAGATGGAATCCATATTGATCCTTTGAAAATTGAGGCTATTTTGACCCTCCCTGCTCCCACGAATGTTACTAAACTCTAAAGTTTGCAAGGGAAGGAAAAATTTCTGCGTTGCTTCGTCTGTAATTATGCAGAGACACACGGTTTCATGAGGTTGCTGAAGAAATATACTCCTTTCATTTGGAATGATTTCATTCAGTGTGCATTTGATAATCTTAAACATGCACTTACCCATGCACCAATGTTGCAACCACCCAACTATGTGCATGATTATTTCATGTATGTGGCTGCATCCTTGTCTACCATAGGCATGGTCCTTGTTCAAACAGATGAACACGACCAAGAACATGTGATCTATTACTCTAGTAAGAGTCTTTTGGACTCCGAAACTTGATACTCACATGTGGAGAAACTCGCTCTGGCCACAGTCATTGTGGTCCAAAAGTTTCATCGCTATAATTTTCTCCACATCACTACTGTTTACGCAGATTCTAACCCCATGTACTATGTTCTTACATGTCAGGTGCTTGGGGGTAAATACTCACATTGGATCATTATCCTCTAGGAGTTTGGCCTAAAATTCACTAAAAGTACTTCCAAGAAGTCCCTTGTCTTTGCAGAGCTTATATGTGACCTTCCCTGTACTACCGAGAATCTAGAGCCCTCTAATTTCTTACTTGATGAATCACGGTTTCTCATTAGTACGACAGATCCATGGTATGGAGACATCATTTTGTACCTCTAGACCTTACGATACTAGCCTACTACCTCCCGAGATGAACGTCATCGTGTTCGACACCAGGCTAAAAGTTACCTTGTCTTGAATGATACCCTATATCACCGTGGTCTTGATTCTATCCTACGTCGTTTCCTTACACACAAAGAGGCCGAGATCATCCTTAATGATTTCCATGCTGGAGCTTGTGGCGGTCATCTTTCTGGGTTTGCTACTGCCCAGAAAATCCTGCGTGCTGGGTACTTCTAGCCTTATATTTTCAAGGATTGTATTGAAACGGTCAAGAAATTCCCACATTGTCAAATGTTTACTTCCAAGAAACGCACACATCCATCTCCGCTCCATCCCATCGTAGTAGTTGGCCTTTTTGCAAAATGGGGCATAGAATTCATGCACTATAGACCTACCTCAGCTTGGGGGCATGGCTACATCATTGTGGTTGTTGAATATTTTACAAAATGGGCTAAGGAAATGCCCACATATGTTGAACATGGTAAAACTGGTGCACTTTTCTTATTCAACCATATTATCGCAAGATTTGGGATTCCTAGGGCTATCGTGACTAATCATTGATCACATTTAAAAAATAAAATGATGGTAGAAATTAGCATCAAATTAGGGTTTTGACATGATAACTCTACACCCTACTATTCACAGGACAATGGCCATGTTGAAGTGATAAATAAAGTATTAAAAACAATGCTTCAACGGATGGTAGGGCAGGCCAAGTCAAACTGGCATTTACAACTTTTCTCTGCCCTTTGGGCCTACAGGACTACTGTTAAAACTTCCACCAGTTTTACACCTTTCCAATTAGTATACAGGCTGAAAGCTACTCTCCCAATAGAATGTGACATCCCTTCTTTAAAACTGGTTGTCAAATTATTAACCAACACTCCATAGATGGGGAAAGATTTATGTACCTAAATAAACTTGATGAAACTCAACATGATGCTGCCTTAGCTAATGAGGCACAGAAACGAAGAATGAAAGTAAAATATGATAGGACTGTCCAACCCCGTTCCTTTGATGAAGGAGACCTAGTCTTGACCTATGACCAAAAGCATGACAAGCTGGGGGCAGGAAAATTTGAGTCTATGTGGCATGGACCCTACATTATTAGCCGCATTTTAGAGAAAGGAGCATATGAACTGGTTGATTACGATGGGATACCACTGGGAGAGCCCCGAAATGGGCTCTACCTCAAAAGATACTATGCCTAGGTCATCTAGCATAGGGTCTTTGTAAATATTGTTTATAGTTTGTTGTGTGTCTTAGACTTTTAGAGGTGTGTCTTTTGTGTGATTTAGAGTGTGTTTTTTATTAAACCCTACTTATGCACATCTTTTGTCTCATGGACAGATGACTTCCTTCACTGGTTTTGCTGATGGTGCTCATTGGTATACGCTTAACCTTGCATCTGCAGCTTGGCTACTGTACTTTCCTACAAGTGAGTTGGAGAGTTCAGGGGGTATTCTTTTAGGTCCCTCCACCAACAATCTGGTAGAGTATCAAGCTATGGTCGGTTTGTTGACAAAATCCCTAGCTAATGACGTAAGGGAAATTAGGGTCTAATTGGACTCTAAGCTGGTTATCCAAGAACTTAATCGATTCTACACTATCCATAATCCCCTGCTTCCTCATACTTTCTAAAGAGTCAGGTTGTTAGAGAGGTCTTTTGAGAAAGTCACTTATCAACACATTCCAAGACATTTAAATGCAATGGTAGATTCCTTAGCTAATTATATTTTGGATTGGTATATTGCTCATACATGAAAGTCCATTTGAAACATAAATCAAAACATGTAAATTCATAAGTAGTTGAACATCTCACACACCTCATTTTGTCACACACACAACTATAAATATAAAAAGATGTCATATATATATATAAACTGTAACATCGAGATACAAAAATGGGTTGAAACATCCCTAGCTTTCAGTGCCCTCAAAAGTTCAGGAGCATAAAAAGTTCATAAATGCATAGGGAAAAATATGAAGCTCTGAAGTTTTTAGTAATACATATACAAAAAGAATATCAAAATGAACTAATCCTCCTACTATGCATCATAGCAAGCAATGTCTTAGGTCACTCTTTGGAGTAGCCTAAAAAACCGTTCAGAAACACCCACAGTGTGGCATTGATAATGCCTAGGTACCTTGTTTGTGGCTACATTAGGAATACCCACAATCAAAAGCTGTAGGTTTTCCTCCACATTTCCAAGCTCCTCTTCAGCCTCGGAGCAATACACCATCATGTCTCTGGTGCCTACTCGCCTAGAAATAGGCGACATCCCCACTGGATGGGAAGGTCCAATGTCTGCATGAAAACACATTTTGTTATCTCAATGTTATAAACCATAAAAATTAAATAAAATACAAAATTCCAAAAAACACAATTTGGATGGTGTATTTACTTACAACGATCATCCCACATCTCACCCTCGGGTAAAAACAACTCTGGATCATGATGGAAATCTGCCCCATCATGGGCATAATCCTCTATCATAAGCAACTGGTTTCTCAACCAGAGAAAGAATCCAACACCATAGCTAACTTTAGGTGTTGCACCACCAAGGAGTGGCATAGCTGTAACCCATGCTAACATCCTGGGATCTTCAGGCTCTAGCCTGGTGATAGTTACCCGTGGTCTCAAATGTGGAATCTGCTGTAACATGAATGACACCACCACTTCCCCGTATCTGAATTGCTTCAATGTTCTCCTCCTACATTTGGTCAACTGCTTCTTCAAACATACTAGCATGCTCTCACACCAGTTAAAAATGGTATGCTCCATACACTGCAGAGCATATAGCATATGAGACCAAGTAGTAAGGTGGGAATATCTTGTTCCGACCACCTTACCAATAGTGTATACCACAGTCCTCAATGGGCGATTCACTATGGAATGAATCTTTAGTTTCCTAGATTGAGCTTCTGTGCCCAATGCACCATGCTCGTCTATTATGTCATCCAAGGAGCCTTCTCCTCCTCGAGCCCCAGATAAGACTTCCTAACTTCCCCTCATGGATAGACCAGTCAAAAAGTATATATCTTCTATCTCGATGGGCAAGATGTGGACAGCTACAAAAAAAAATTCTTGATCAGGATCCCACATACTAATGATATACTCAAGTAGCCGGATGTGTGCTTTCATACCAGGCACACAAAAGTACTTCAGCAGTCCACAATTTCTTAAGGCTTCAATGGTAGGTGGATCGTTAGCAGCTTATATATCAGAAGTCTCATGCTTCCTTTCTTTCCAAAAGACCATAATGCACCTACAACATACAAATTTCATGATTAGAACACATGGCATGGATAAAAAAATAATAACATATTTTGAATCAAATCTTGAGCATGAATTTGGTCTTTTTAACATTCTAGGTTTTTATATTTCTTCCTTAGGGTTGTAGCGGCACTACTATCTTTTACCGATAGAGTACCGTTGGAGCCTACGTCTTCAGCTCCTAGAGCGCCACCCACCTGTCGACCATGGACAAGGCGCCTATGACGTGCTTGGCCCAACTAGACAGAACATTGTCAGGGACTTTGACTGACGCCCGAAAACCCTTAAAGAATAAAAATTAACCTATTTTCTACCATTGTAATTGCTCAGTGAAGGTCGGTTTTTCTATTTATAATAAAATTTTACAAATCTACCTTCTACCTTGGCTTCAAAATCATGGTAAAAATTGTTTTTAGGGATGTGAGTCTAAACATGAAAGAAGAAAAAATGATGCTTGTAGAGGATAGAAGGTAAAAGATTCTGTTACTTACCTCTTACATGATGAACGATGAAGCAATGGAGTAGGAAGATCCTTGCAAAAACTGCCAATGGAACTCTCACCAATCCAAACCAACTCTCCAAATCTCACAAATGGTAAATATTTCTGACCCCACTTTATATTTATAGATTATTTGAGATTTTAAAAAATGCTTCCAATTTATATATTTTGAAATCCAAATTATTTAAGTGAAACTGGGTTTTTATTTTTATTTTCTATAGTTTTGGAAAAATGGTTTCTAATGGTCTTTTTTGAGTTTTTCAAGGTTAATGCTAGGTTTTGGCTCCGATACAAGCCGTTTTTGTCTTTTTTGGGCTTAGGAAAAATTGAAAAAGTACCGAGCGTCCTTATACACTTTTTACATGCTCATTAAAATTCCAGTAGAAAGGTGTCAAGTCCACTTTTTCGCCTTTTCAGACTCGTTAAAAATGGCTTATGAAAAAGGAACTTCGTTCGGGAGTTATATTTAAGCTCTTTTCAGTCTCCTCAAAACACAAAAAGATTTCCAAGTGAACTTGTTACGTTCCCGCTTGTAAAAGAATCTGAACAGTCGACTAGTTGGGGGTAGGTTATCTCTTTTTCGGACCGATTGGCCTTATCTACAAAAAAGGACCCTTTTTGGAGTCTTCTTAGTCATTTTAGACTCTCTAAACATGAAACGACAGATGATTTTACTTGCGTCAGACTCATAAAACATACGATGTAAGACCCTATTTTGGGAACGAACCCCTCCTTTCTCAGGTTCGTAAAAATATGATAATGGACTCATCACTTGATGAGCTTCAACGAGTGTTTGTTATCCTCTTTGAACTTGTAAAAAATAAAAGAGGCACTCACCTTTCAAGGTGGGGAAATTAAAGGAAAGGGGAATGGTTTTCATTGGTGTATATGGTAGTACTCTACAGTCCACCTTTGAACATGGCACCTGTTTTCATTTGCATATCTGAACATTTTGGGTTTTCAATTTGTCCTCGAGTCGATCCATTTCTGTGAGTCACCTGACTCCTTTGAGTCAATCCAAAGGATGCTTCGTTATATTTCTTGCATTATACTTGGTTCTATTCTCATGGTTCAATACTGCCAAGTCATCTATCGTGCCTCTCAATTGTTCAAAGGTTACCTCTCTTAGAAAAATAATCCATCAATAACTTCACTTATCCTCAAAATTCAGTCATGTCTGAGTCAGTCCTATTATTCCAAATCAACTTTTATTCACAATTTTGTGTCACTAATGTGTGAATCATTATGGCCCTCGTGTGACAGGGGTCTATTCCTATTAACTTCATATCACTATCTAGGATTTAGACATAGAAACCTAGGCAGTACCTTGGTCCTGCATGCCTCAATGGTAGGTTACTTTGGTTTCAACATGAGTTTAGATCATTGGCTCTTGATTGAAAGATCTCATTGGATGTTCGAATTCAAGTCCTTTATTCACATTCGATGATTTGTACTAGGATACCTTGGGAATCATTGACATCAATGGTGATTTCCCTTGCACTTGTTAACAATTGACATCAATGACTGGTAATCAAGTGATTTCTACCATATTCGACATCAAGACATTGTAATCACATGGTTAGATTCATATCATTCAGAGATTGGGATGAAGACCCTGAGTGATTAGGATTTATCATCATCATTGCCTATGCTCAGGTTGAGTTTGGAGATCATTTAGAGTCATGAAATGAATCAACATTGTATGTTCAATGGCTGGGTTGTATATTTGGAAATGAGAGGCATAGATCTACTTTGTATATCTCATAGCTATGACCTATTTCTTACAGTAGTCAATCATGGATCTACAGTGTATTATTGGTAGCCATGACATAGTCATCATCATAGATAAGAGCCAGTTATTGGTATTTTATGAGTCTATTTCTCTTTACCTCTGTGTCAGATGGAAAACTTGCAAATATTTTCACCTATCAAATTATTCTAGCTTCATACTTTGGGGGGCATTTTGTTGCACATGAAAATCCCACATTGCCTAGTCAGCCTTCAGATGACTTTCTTGTTGCCTATCGATATTCCAAAAAATCCTGATCTGGATCACCTTGGCCATTTTTTTCCCTGACCTAGAAGGTACGTCGCTCTTTCACATTTTTCACAGAGCACCATAGGCACCTCCATCAGTTGAGCACGAAGCATCGTTGACCCTTTGCAGTAGGAAAAAACCTAGGTCGGCTCTCTATCTAGTTATCCTAAAAGAGTTGATTGTCTTAAAAGGGGAAACAAAGAAGTTTCTAGAAGGTTCCGTACGAAATCTTTCGTGGAATTAGTTCTTGCATGTCTGGGAGAGGTGGAATTCACCTCCCTCATATATAGGGATCTTATTCTATCCTTTTGTCAAGTCATCCTATGAGTATTTGGCCTATAAATGAAGCTTCTATGAAGAGAGTGGGGGAGACCAGAAAACACATCCTTATGCTGGTAGTTTGAAGTCTGGATAGAGGAAAAGTAGAGGTAGCTTATAGCTAGAGAGGTCTTCATTGGAGTTTGTAGACATTTGTTGAGACAGAAGCTGCCAACATCAAGGCATTTGGTTGTACTTCTTCTCACCCATTATTAATACAAAAACATTTCTTTTTCCTATATTTGATTATTGTGTTTGTGATTAAATATTATTGAATTCCTTGATCATCAATATGGATAGTTGATTATCAAGATTCTCTCATCTTTTTGTTTGTCTTGTGATCCTTCTTGTAGGCATTGAATCATCTCAAGGAATTTTCGGAGAATAGATAAACAGGTCTATGGTTGAGGTACATGATGTGTTATGTTAATTAATTTAAATATTCAAGGGGAGGATATGTGGCTATGATTCTTTTGTTCTATAGTTTTGTTTTTCATTACAGAGGAACAAGCAGTGTCAGCACTGGTTGAGAATTCCTAGTAACACCTATACAATCATCTTGTATATCCACCAAACACTGGTACTATAGCATAGAAATAATCCATTGGTAAATTTCCTCCAATTTTTGCAGTGCATGATTGAGAAAACAATGTTCCATTCTTAGGATGAATATGAGCTAGAACTACATCCATCAAAATGATTTTCATTGGGAGTTGATTCAAGCTAACCACCAAGTATTTTATGACACCTATGTATTTAACATCCCTTGAATCAAAAGCATAGAGATCATGGAAAGGTTTGGTGATATTTAATTCTAGGGCTTACATTACAACTTTTGGCATGAGATAATGAGAAGCACTGGAATCAAGAATGAAATTATGAAACATTTTATCATGAACCAGAAAGGTAATGTAAAAAGGAGGAGGTAAGCCAAATTTATCATCAAAGTTTGGACCAAACACAATCATTGGGTTCTCATCTTGAAGATTCACTATATCGGTAGTAGGTAAGTCAATAGAAGGTTTTAAAACTTTCAAAATAGTCTCTTTAAAAGAAGGTTTTTTCACAAGTTCAGTCAATGTAATAGGAATTTTAATTTGTCCAATTTCTTATTCTAAATTAAAGTAAACATGGAAATTTTCAACATCTCTAACTTCAACATTCTTACCTCTAGTTCTTGATGGATCTTGATTTTTCTCCATTTCCTTTGTTGGCACTTGTTTTTCTAATGTTGTAGCTCTCTTTTGAGGAATCTAAGAACCTGCTTTCTGTCCAGACCTTAGATCATAATTCCTTAGGTGATTTAACTGAACCATGTTTGCATATATATCTTGGAACTATGGTGATAACATGGATTGATCTTATTCTTCCTGTGTAAGATAACTCAATAACTAATTTTTATCCAACAATTGAACATTAGGGTCCAAGTCTTGAGAAGCTTCCTCATCAATTTCTCCATTTTGATCATCTATGATACTTTGCAGAGGGGAGGGGGGGTATTTTCTAATCTTAAGTTTTTCTTCTATCTCTCTGAAGGAACTGTGGATTGAAATGTCTACGCAATTGATTTGGATTTTTGTTAGGAAGCTATAGGGTAGGTTTATTTTGATTCTTAATTTCAAATTCTAGTTTGGTTAGCTTATTGCTTAAGGATTTTATCATCTTTTTCATTTCATCAATTTTATGATCCTTAGAGTTAGTACTAGAAATTAAAGGCTTGACTTCCTTTTTGTTTTTTCCTATCAATATCCTGATATTGAGGATGAAATCTAAGCCTATCAATATCATTAATATTGGACTCTACTTCTAAAGAAACTCCCTGCTTATTTAGAAGGGTAACAACTCTTCTTTCACTAAGCAATGGAAAGAATCCTCCTCGAATGCATTATCATATGTAAGTTTTGCATAATTTTTTGTAGGTTTGAGTTCTACAAGAGTCTTAGCATACATTTGATCAAATATTTTACTAAAATCAACTATAGATTCATCATTGTTTATTTTTTAGGGCCCCAAGCTCTATAATATAATGCAAATAATCTTTTTTGTCACCCCACTATTTGAGAAATACATCATCTAGTGAATCAATTCGATCAATTGAACTAGTAGGTAACTCCTAGATGGACTTCCTCTATTACACATCTAAGCTCTGAACAAATACCCTAATCCAAACATCCAGAGTCTTAATATTCTAATTTTTTTCATAACTAAGATATGAATTCCAATGTTCTTCTATAGTGGTTTCACCTTGTACATTAAATCTAGGAAGGTATTTTCAGTAGTCTCCACCAGGTAAAGCATTAAGTTGTTTTGGCAATACTAAATGTGCATACCTAGAAGCCAAAATGAGGTCCATTTTGTTTGGAGGATAATAAACCATTGATGATGGTGTTACTTTAGGAGGGGAAACTGATTGTGAGGTAACAACAAAGGTAGATGTAGTGTTTAACTTAGGGATTGAGACTTGAGGACTAAGAGTCTTGATTAGAGGAGTTTTAATAATATTTTCCAACAAATATTCTACAACAAAGGGACAAATTAAGGTATTGAATTCATATGTACTTTATTTAGAAGGAAAGATTTAAGGAGGTGCTAAAGGAGAGATTGGAAGTTCTTGTTTGGTATTTTCAGACAATTTAGGTAATAATTTGAGGGGTGTACCAAGAAAGGTAACTTCCTCTTTTGTTCCCAGGTAAGGGGAATGGAAAGTTTGAGAAGAGGAGGCTTACTTTTGTGAAACTTCAAATTCAGAAAACCTTTGGAAACATGCAAGATTGGAATAAGTTGATTTAAATAGGGATTTATCTCGAGTTAAGATAGTTTTAGAGTCAGGAAATTCAATAAATTCCAATTATTCTACCTTGAAAATGGTTTCTTCTTGAGGCTGGAAAGATTCAAATTTGGGGAACAAAACCGATGGAGCTATTTTAGATTCACTTTTTTCTTGGGATATAGACAATACCCTTTTGACCGAAAAACCAAAATCACTATTAACGGTAGAAATATATACACGTGGTGCACTTACAGATGTAGATACATATATTTGCAGATCTCTAGTTTCTTTGATAATGTATTTAGGATCAGATCGATCTGGAATTAGAAGAGACATGGGATTCCCTCTTGTTCTAGTATTTTTTTGAAGTCAAAATGATATAGTAAATCTATAAGGTGAAAGGTGTAGTCACAAAATGTTTGTATTAGTTCACTCACAAAAAATATCTATTCATTGTTTGTCACCCAAGGAAAAATAACTTTGACTCTTCATTCCCTGACAAAAGCGCCCAAAAATGTTATCCCTAATGTCTTTACTAGACTGCTACAGGAAAATCTAGGGAAATTACGATATGGGGATGAAAAACATAAATTTTAATTCATTTGGTTTATTCAAGACTGGGATAAGGATGGTCTGCAAGTAAATAAATCAAAATACAATGTAGGTAGAACTTAAAAACAAGATGAGCTATGAAATTAAGATGTTAATACTTTATAACCATAAGACTAATAAGAATTACATTAAAGGAATAATAACATTATTTATATTTCATGAATTCATAAAATGTTTGACATATAGAAGCAGTATATAGCAACTTAGAAAAGGAAGACCATAGATTACAAGCAGTAAATATAAACAATGTTCATACTACTAGTTCTCCAATTTAATCTATGCAGGGCATATCATTCTGCAACTTATCTAATCATCAGTAAAAAACATTTAATATGGCACATATTTCATATTTCATTTTTATAATAAGTTCAAAGTGTTGTTCAATGTCTTACAAAATAATGAGACCAGTCTTTAGTCACCAAAAATCAAACCCATCTTCCCGTAGGAGGAACCCCTCCTTCTTCCTACTTATAAACATTTATATCAAACTACATGATGATCAAGATCCAAAACATCATTTTACACATTTAGTTTACTGACTAAAATTGAAATACATTATTCCAAATTGAAAATATGAGGTGGCCTTTCAACTGCTGATTTTTCATTTTTACAAGAAATTAATTCTGGTGAAATCCATAAAAACAAGGTCTAACAATCCATTCAGATATCTCAAATCATGATGAATGTTACAAAAGATATATATGTTTTTGTAAATCATCCCATTTTTGCAATGTGTCAATAAACTAATTCCGTAGAGCAGATGCCTAATGATTCTCCATCATTGTTGCAAAAAAGTTCTGCAGTGTAATGTGTGAGAACACCTCACACACCTCACACTCATCTTAATCTCATTTTCCTTGAATTTATTCAAATTGAATACTTAGTACCTGCAAAACTAGTAGAATAACAAACATACAAACTTGTGTCAAATGTTAATGACTCGACTATCAAATCAAAACATAAATTAATGCTACAAGATTAATTATTTTTACTACAGAAACACATGATTAAACTTGTGTCAAATGTTAATGACTCGACTATCAAATCAAAACATAAATTAATGCTACAAGATTAATTATTTTTACTTCAAAAACACATGATTAAATTCTTCTGAATAGAGTTTAGGAAACATCTATCAAATGGAGAGAAAAAATAAGGGCTTCAAGTTTGTAAAAATAAACAACCCTAAGTGGAAACCTAGTTACTAAAATTGGGACTGATTAAATGCACTATCAAATTCTTGGTATGATTTCGCTCCATTGTATGGTAGCAAATTTTCATAATCATCTTGAGTAAGGTGCATATTATTTTATTCATATTGCAACCAATTAATGTCTTCTTCAATATATACATATTCTTCCTTCTCAGAAAGATCACCAATTTTATTTTAGTATTCTCCTTGATAGGGAGTTGAAGGGGATGTTGTTCTGTCCCTTTTTGTCTATATATCATCTGTGGATTGTAAGCTCTTCTAAATTAAGTGGGATTTCTCACTGGAGGAATTCTATTTTGACTACTGCTCTCCAATTTCATTATGGTGATGACCTTATTGGATAAATTATTTATTATACATGGCATATCCTCAATCTTGGCTTCTTGAGAATTTTTGGCACCCCAAGAGGTAATAGACTCCTCTTTGGACTTGCCTTTATCCATTTGATTTGGATCATTTATAGGATTAATTTTACCTCCAACTCTCATATTCACTTCTTCATCAATTGCATCATCCTGCATAATGAGAAGGGTGGTTGATATTCTTTCTCTTAGAATGATGGAAAAGTGCAATGGGAATGCACTGACATAGGTTACCTTTGTAACTACTTTTGTTGGTGTGATATCTATGGGGATCTAGTTAAATAACTTATTAAACCTTGTAGTAAAATACACCATGTATTGACTCAAAACTTGCTTTCTTGAGGGATGAAAACTCAGTTACGTAAAATAGGTGATTTGTTTCTCTCCCCGTTTGATCATGAAGGTGGCTTCCAACTCATCTATTGTCCCAATTTAAGTAGCAATGAGCGCTCTAAACCATTTACAAATTTCTCCCTACATATTTTAAATAAATACCCTCATATACACATCATCATTTCAAATGAAAATATTATCAGTAAAACCTTGGAACGAAGCGATGCGATCTTCTTCCATGAGAGAAAATTTGGGGAGATATGTTGAAAATACAAAAAAAATATAGTTTTTAATGACAAATATTCCAAGTAAACCATTATGGTTGACACTTTTTCTTGAAATTCTATTGGTTCTTGAATTTTGACTCATCAATAAATTATGGTTGTCTCTTTTTTCTTATGAGGCCCATTTTAGACCCCGAATTTGATTTAATGAGAGGTCCCTTTCCCACCATCAAACATTGGTAAGAACATTAGGTGGTCATTAGGCATATCACTAAGATTTGTGGGAATTCTCAAGGGTCCATTCCTAGCTACAACCCAATGGTGAATCCAAGGAGGGGGTGGTGGATTTTCTCCCCGTCCTCTTCCTCCAACCATTATATGTTGAATAATGAGATTCATAGCTTTTATGGTGATGAGGTTTCTTGGTTTGTGTGGGTTAGGTCGTGAGCAGGAATATCCACTCTCAAGAATAATGATAGGAGGATTTAGTAGATCTAAATGCGTACTAAGAGTTATGAGGAGAGAATGACATCTAGGAGTTTCAAAAAAAAGTAGACTCTAAAAATCTAGCACCAAATAACGGAGGAGAGAAAATTCTATGAGGATTACCCGATGACGATGGTTTTTACTTCCCACACTAGCAAATCTAAGAAAATAAACTTTTAGGAACTTACAGGGATTGAAATTATTCATGATTTGTATGAGCTCTAGTGTTCCTTTCTCTAGATACTATGTTTTCCTTTTTGGAGTTTATAGGTGAATTATGCATCCAACAATCCAGTTCTCCTTCACCTCAAGAGGTCAGAGAATATGATTTTTGTTGTCCCTAAGGAAAATAACTATGTTCCTTCATTTCTTGTAATTGGCACTAGAAAAGATGTTATTCCCTGAAATGTTCCAAGGATATTTTTGGAACTACATAAGAGCATGAATAAACTTGTTCTTTTATTTGGAATGGTCTTCCCATTGAGAAAAATAATTATATTTCAATATCTTTAGAAATTTCTTCAATTACAAATCAATATGACATATATGTAATAGGATGGATGTTGACATGAACATGCACATTTATGTTGAAAGGGGTTCACTTCACGCTATTGTTGAAAACTACCGACATAGACTCCTTAAACATCGACCCATAAACGATCTACCCTTTCAAACAACACATGTGGGGTGTTAGTTTTTCAATATTAAGCTAGCATTATTAGGATCTTTAATTAAGAGAATAAGAAGTATAGCAATAAAAAACAAGAGATAATGAACATAGTGGTTTTCCTCGGGGAAACAATAAATGGAGAAAACCCCACAAATTCCTCAGATATAGAATAAGCACCAAAATAGTAAAATCCCAAAACAGTAAGTGATCTCCCGACAGTAGTAATCTTCTTCTTGTCTAGCCCGAGTGTCTTCTCCTTCCTCAACTATGCGCTACACTTGAGTGTGTATGAGTTGTGTTATAAATAGAGACTCCAGTTCTCTATTTATACTAATCCCGACATGACTATAACCCTACCAGGGCCGACCTATACTAGGAGAGTCTAATAACCCTAGTGCCCTGAAACTGCGAGAACTTTAACCCTTAGACAATCGGAGGGTTACCCACAATGACTTGACCTGAATTGTTTAGATTATTGATCCTCCCGATCGAAACATCGGGGCATGACAACATGAATCAATTACATTATAGATACATCCCACAATAAACATTGGGTTACAATACATAAGATACATAGATGAATACATTCTGAAGTTACAAATACATCAACACTCTCTCTTAACTAGGAAAGTATTCTTTCGACACAATTTTTAGCGTTGATCTTCTTCTCTGTATCAACTGGATCATCTCATCATCTGCATCTTCAAGTATTCAAGTCATCTTCAAGTCTTCAAGTCATCTTTGTCTTCAAGTCATCTTCATCTTTGAATTTGGATCATCTCTCGACT
Source organism: Pseudotsuga menziesii (assembly GCA_001517045.1). NCBI lineage: Eukaryota > Viridiplantae > Streptophyta > Pinopsida > Pinales > Pinaceae > Pseudotsuga > Pseudotsuga menziesii. Next base: position 222,481 of record LPNX010332090.1, read on the forward strand.
TGAATCATAACGGGACATCATCACTAGATCTAAATCATCACTCGATCTGGGTCATCACTGGGCATCACACTGGATCTAGATCATCACTGCTGTATCATCATCACTGGATCTGGATCATCACTGGCCATCATCATTGGATTTGGATCATCACTGGATCTAGATCATCACTGGTGCTATCTCATGATTCTTCTCATCACAGGAATTTCTACAGAGCCAGCCCTTTTTCATGCTGGTTGTAGGCCTAGCCTCCATGTAGGTCTTCTTTAGCACTTATATTTGACCTACTCATCAGAAAGGCACAGTACTCACATCCATCTAGGTGGGAACACATCCTACCACAATGATGGAAGAGTTTTTCACTTCCATCTAGGCCAGAACCATATCCTACCACAATGATGGAAGATTTTCATACTTTCATCCAGGCCAAAACCACATCCTACCACAATGATGGAAGATATCTATTCTTCCATCCAGGCTAGAACCACATCCTACGAAAATTATTAAAGACTCTCACCCAGGCCAGAACACATCCTACCACAATGATGAAAGATTTCTACACTTACATTCACCTAGGTGAGAACACATCCTACCACAATGATGAAAGGGCTCTGCACTTACATCCACCCAGGTGGGAACACATCCTACCATAATGATGAAAGGGCTCTACACTTACATACACCTAGTTGGGAACACATCCTACCACAATGATGGAAGGGATTGCACTCATATCTGATCTTGGAGGAACCAATCCTACAATCATATTAGAATGCCCCCCAGTCCTCCTTGACTGAGCTACCTGGTAACTGACCAGGTGCCTCCATTCTCCTAGAGAATGGCAGTTTCACTTACATCTGACCTGCTCATTGGAATGGCCAACACTCACATCTGAAATGGAAGGAACCTAATCCTTTAGCCATGAAAGAATGGTTCAGCCCTTACATCTGATCAAGTGGGAACACATCCCTCTATCACATCAGAATGGCTACTCAGTCCTAGACTGATTTTTCTTGGTACCTCACCAGGTAGCTCCATTCAAAGAATGGAAATTTCCCTTACATATGTCCTACTTAACAAAATGGCTAGCACTCATATCTAGCATGGAAGGAAGCAATCCTCTCACCATGATAGAATGGCTCAGCCCTTATATCTGACCTAGTCGTTAGAATGGCTATGGATCTCAGTACTCATATCTAACATGAAAGGAACCAATCCTCTCACCATGACAGAATGAGTCAGCCCTTATATCTGACCATGGAAGGAACCAATGCTCTCACCATGTCAGAATGGCTGTGGGACTCATCACTTTAACTTGGAGGAAACCTCTATATGGAGAAAACCAAGCTTATCCCTAAAGTACTCAAAATTCACCCTAGCCAATGGCTTTGTCAATACATCAGCTATCTATTCCTCCATCGCAACATACTAGAGCTTCACTGCTCCCCTCTACACCATATCCCTGATATAGTGGTACTTGATCTCGATATGCTTCGACTTGTCATGGAACACTAGATTCTCTAACAACTTTACGCAACTCTGGTTGTCACAATGTATACAAGTAGCATCCAACTAGAGATCAAATAAATCAGACAGTAGCTTTCGTAGCCACACTGCCTCACAACTGGCTGAACAAGCTGCGACATACTCTGCTTCAGCTGTACTCAGTGCCACACAGGATTGCTTCCTGCTAAACCAAGAGATCACACCTGATCCCATATTGAAGCAACACCCTGAAGTGCTCTTCCTATCGATGGTACTTCCTACCCAATCCGAATCAACATAACCCTCTAGTTTAATCTTTTGATTCACATCGTACTTGAGCCCATAATCAATTGTACCCTTCAGGTACCTCAGAATATGCTTTGCAACAATCAAGTGAACATGTCTCGGATCTGTCAAGAACTGGCTCAAGGTGTTCATAGCAAAGCAAATATCTGGTCTCATGTTTGTTAGGTACATCAATGACCCAATCATCTAACGATACATCATAGCATCAACCGAATCTGATGAAGCATCATTCAATAGATTTAGGTTTGATGCCATAGGTGTGGCCATAGTCTTGCAGTCCATCCTCCCAAACCTCTTCAAGATCTCTATTGCATACTTCCCTTGTCCAAGGAAGATTCCATCTGCATTCTGCCACACCTCCATACCTAGAAAGTAATGCATCATCTCCAAGTCCTTCATTTCAAACTCAACATCAAGCTTTCTCTTTGTATCAGCAATCAACCCATATGTACCTGTCACAAATAGATCATCTACATATAGTAGAATCATCACTGGGTTGCCATCTTCAACCTTGTAGTAAAGGTTGGAATCTTCTTTACTCTTGGTAAAGCCCAAACTAGATAGAAAGCTGTCAATTTTGCCGTACCAGGTCCTGGGTGCCTATTTCAAACCGCACATGGCTTTCTTCAATCTACATACATGAGACTCTCTGTCATGTGTCTCAAAACCAAGTGGTTGTTCTACATACACTTCCTCTTCTACTACACCATTCAAGAAGGAAGTCTTGACATCCATTTGGTGTATCTTTCATTTCATCACTACAGCTAGAGAAAGTACCAATCTGATGGAAGTGTATCTGGCTGCAGGTGCAAAGGTTTCTTCATAATCTATTCCTTCTTTTTGAGAGAAACACTATGCCACAAATCTTTCTTTATATTTTTGAATGCTACCATCTGCATCATGCTTGATCTTGTAGATCCATTTGGAAGTTACAATTGACTTCCCTTCTGGTCTGGGGACAACATCCCAAACATCATTCTTCATGATCAATTGGTATTCTTTGATCATAGCATACTTCCATTCTTTCTATTCTGTCGCTTCTTCGTAACTGGAAGGTTCTTTATCAATGAAATCACATAGTAAAGCTACATACCTGGAGTAGGATTTGGTTCTCTTTCTTTCTCTGTGATTTTCTTTTGGAGTGCCATATCTTTCCACACCTTGGATAAGTTCTTGTACCCAAGTGGGTTTCCTCTTATGAGGATTATTCTCCAGAGGTGGATCCATAGGTCTTTGTGGTTCTTCAAATTCTTGATCTTCTTCTTGAGCTTTTTTGTTCATGGTTGTATCATGAATTTTGGGTGCTTCTGCTTCTGCTTCTTCAGGTTCTTCAACAAGTCTCTTTCTGGATCTGTTGTAAGCTCTGTCTTCATCAAATGTCACATCCCTGCTGATGTTAATATTCTTGTACCCTGGAAAATATATTTTGTAAGCCTTCAAGGTTTCAGAGTATCCCACAAATATACCCTTCTTTCCTGAAGGATCTAATTTTGTTCTCTTCTCTTTTGGAATGTGTATGTACACATGATAGCCAAATAGTTTGATATGGCTGACTTCTGGTTTCTTTCCAAAGAAGACTTCTTCAGAGTCTTGTTTTCGAGTACTCTATGTGGAGTACGGTTCTATACATATACTGCTGTTCTTGCAGCTTCCGCCCAAAGATGCATAGGAAGATCTTGATCATGAAGCATGGCACTTGCAGCTTCCATGATAGTTCTGTTCTTCCATTTTGTAATCCCATTCTATTGTGGATTATAAGGAGTGGGAAACTCCCTCTTAATCCCTGATTCTTTACATAGCTCTTTGAATTCATTCGAAGTGAATTATCCGCCATTATCTGATCGAAAAGTCTTGATCTTCTTCTCAGTGTGGTTCTCGATCAAGGATTTGAATTCCTTGAATTTTCTAAATACTTCGTCTTTGCTTTTCATGAAGTAAATCCATGTCTTCCTATAAAAATCATCAATAAAAGAAACATAGTATGCATACCCTCTTAGTGAGTTTGATGACATAGGATGGCATACATCAGAGTGGATGATTTCTAGGATTCCTTTGGCTTTGCTTTCGCTGCTATGAAATGTCTTCTTTGTATTCTTTCCTTTCACACATCCTTTGCAGACCCCATCATGTTTTGCTTGGAATTCTGGAAGACCTTCAACAACTTTGCTTGCAAAAGGTAGTGCTCTGTAATGCACATGTGCAAGCCTTCTATGCCAAAGCTCATTTGGCTCTACTATGTCATGAACCAAGGCTTGTTTTGGATGGCCCTTCAATTTGTACAAACTTCCTTCTTGTTCTCCAATTACCATTGCATCATCGATAATATTTCCTCTTGGCCACATGATGACTTGACCATCTATGAATGCAACCCTCATACCTTTTGCATCCAATTTTGATATGGAGAGAAGGTTCTTCTTGAGTCTTGGAACAAACAATACTTCCTTCATTGTTAGAGACTTTCCAGAGTCTAGCTTATAGGAAGATTACCCACTACCTTTTATTGGATATTGGTAGTCATCTCCTAGTTTCACCTTATGAGGTGATTCATTTTCTAATAGTCTTATAAAGGATTCCTTGAATCCAGTCATATGTTTGGAAGCCCCACTGTCTATAGGACAATCATCACTTCCATGAGCAATGTTCCCTGTGAGAGTGGAAATCAAAACATATTCATCCTCTCTTGAAGAATCTTCACTTTCATATCTGGTTCTTTTCTTGGATGGTTCATCATCCTCTGCAGCATGATCATGATATCTTCTTTTGTTCCTCTTCTTCCTATGAGAGTAGCCCTTGTTCTTAGGACAGTCTTTTGCTAAGTGTCCTATCTCATCACATGTATAACATTTGATCTAGATAGTTTCTTTCTTTTATTATCTCTATGATGAGGATTATTACCTTTGGAGTGATGAGTACTTCTTTTGCCTTTATTGGAGTGAACTGTGAGATCTTGATCTTCAATTCCCATCTTCTCTTCTCGAGCTGCTATTCGTGCTTCTTCTTGAGAACATTCTTCCCATAGTCTGCTGAATTTGACTAACTTCTTTCTAGCACAGATTCCTTGGATGAATGAATCCCATGACATAGGAAGGCCATTCAGAGTTGTCATCACAATCTCTGCATTCTCCACTTCTTCACATTCTTCAGTTGATTCCTCAGAGTCATCTTTCGGTTTATGTTCTTCCCTTCAAACAAATTGGTTAGGGAATCAAACATAGCTTTATGTGTCTTGAGAGAGGACACCTGAGGTATAAGGTAATCCTTGATAGAATCAACAATGATCCTCTTTTCCATAACCTTCTTCTTCTTACGTAAGGCCTTTGCCTCATCTCCCTCTGGAACTGGAACCTCCTCATGGATGTAGGAGTCTAACTCATTCTCTTCCAGGACCAGGGAGATCCTATATTTCCAGGCTCGAAAGTTATTAGATCCCTCAAGATTTTCATCAAGCTTGGTATGATGAGACATCTTAACTGAGAACCTCAAATGGAAATACAAAAGATTTTAGATCTTACTAGGTTAAGATGTCGGATCTGAAACTTGAGCTAAAATCCTGTAGAGCTGGTTCAGGAGAAAATTAGGGTTTTTATTTTCCAGATATCTATCCACCTAGATGCCTTGAAATTTTTCCCCAACTTCAATTTTGGGGAGGAGATCAATCCAGGCCTGGGCTCACTGAAAAATTCCTCTTCTGTGAAAATCCTTAATTTCCGGTAGCAGTGTCGGGTCCAAAACTAAAAAACCTCAGAATTGGATTCTGCTTCGATAGAAAGATACCCCCTAGGGAGGAGAGTTATTACACCTTAATTTTGCTGAAAATATGTGGAGGAATATACACAAACTAGGAATCCCTAGTTCTCATAGCTGCACAGTGTCTTCTTCTCAGGTTAGCTCTGATACCATGTTAGTTTTTCAACATTAAGCTAGCATTATTAGGATCTTTAACTGAGAGAATAACAAGTACACCAATCAAACACAAGAGACAATGAACACAGTGTTTTCCTTGGGGAAACCATAAATGGAGAAAACCCCGCAACTTCCTCAGAGATAGAATCAACACCAAAATAGTAAAATCCCAAAACAGTAAGTGATCTCCCGATAGCAGTAATCTTCTTCTTGTCTAGCCCTAGTGTCTTCTCCTTCCTCAACTATGCGCTACACTTGAGTGTGTATGAGTTGTGTTATAAATAGAGACTCTAGTTCTCTATTTATACTAATCCTGGCATGACTAAAACCCTACCAGGGATGACCTCTCCTAGGAGAGTCTAATAACCCTAGCGCCCCGGAACTGTAGGGACTTTAACCCTTAGACAATAAGAGGGTTACCCACAATGACTTGACATGACTTGTTTACATTATTGATCCTCCCGATCGAAACATTGGGGCATGAAAACATGACTCAATTACATTATAGATACATCCCGAAATAAACATCAGGTTACAATACATAAGATACATAGATGAATACATTCTGAAGTTACAAATACATCAACATGGGGAAAGTGTAGTCTCACTCAAGATGTCTGAGGGAGGGATGTAGGAACCAATTTTTTGCAGTAGGAAGAGGACTTCACACTATATTTTACTCAGTCACAACATCATCTATATATCCAGGTTCATAATCCTACTATTAACCATATATCCTTATCATCTTCATTAGCAATCACAATTACCCAAATTCAAAGAAATCAACATAAATTAAATTGATAAAAATTGCAATACTTCCCATCATTCACATTTAAAAGGAAAACATAAAAGTGGCATAAACACTCATTAACTCATCAGATCCATCACATATTTAACCCAAATAATGTAGTAAACACATAACTCATATTTAAACCACATTTAGAAACAACACATTCCATGGAACCAAGACATTGCAACTTAAAATGCAAAAATGTCGATCAAATTCGCTTCACAAGATAGATTCTTCATAACATCAGTACCAGAATTGACACACAAAAGAAAAAAACACTCTTAGTCGATTAATGCTGAGAAAAAATATAGATGCCCCTTTTATTTACAATCCTAAATCTACTTAGAGACTCACTAGGCTGTTACAAAATGGTCCACTTGACCAATCTTTAACTAACTCAACCAAAATCCTAGTTTGTCAATTTCTTCCTCCACCACAATCAACTTTTATCTTTGTCTACATTCTTCCTGTCAGTGGTGGTACCACACTTTGTGTGGTCCAACCCCTTTCCAACATCCCCCCAACACAAACTTGTGTGTCATCCTCGAGCCACCTCGGCTGGAAGCAACTAGTGCCTTCAACTTTTCCTTGAAGTCATCATATTCTATTCTAACTTGATCAATGGATTCCATAAACATTTCCCTGAGTGTTGTGAACTCTTCCACCTCCTCTTCCATTGGATTCTATTCACTCATCTACTGCACTTTTCTCATCTCTACCTTGGTATTCATGATTTCATCCATGGCATTGAGTGCTAATTGCTCTATTGTACCAAGCAGTTCATCCAAGTGTGTTGTCCTCCATTGGTGCCTTGTATGCACCTTGTTAATGTGTTGTTGCAACTCTTTTAGATTTGATTCCTTGGTCAATTGCACAAGTGGGGGAATCATTCTGATTGATCCTTGAAACTCTATCAACTATGATTATGATTCGCTGAGTTGCACATCCAATTAGTGCAACTGCTCGTCTTGTATCAAGCTCCACTAGAACTGTCTTATTTCTTCTATAATCATCTAGATGTCCTTCTCTCTATCCACCATCTCTATTTTGGCATCTTCAATTACACTTCTCTTTTATGTTAGTTGATCTGGTAGTGTGTTGAGTACTGCTCTAGCTTGCAACTCTTCATTTTCCTTCCGCAGGCCTCCGACAAATTTCCCTAGTCGCAATATTTTTGCATCCTCCAACATTTTTGGACTAACTTTTGGTACCTCTTCGCAAGACAGGGAGACTTTTCCCTCCAGTATTTTCCTATCCTCAAATGATTTTTTTTCATTTATGATTGCCTCATTTTCCCCTTTTGGTCATTGAAGTTCCTCTTCAATACTTTTTTCTTGTTGTCTAGACTAGACTAGATGATCGTGGACTGTTGCTTCGTGGTTTTTGATATCTTCGCTTGATGCGAGATGAAGTCAGTTTGGTGTAGATATCGGGAGAGATTTTAGTTCAAGGGAAATCGATTCATTCCCTCAGATTGTAGCATCACTATCCTCATCCCCTATTGTGATCGCATGCGGTAGGATATGTACTAGTCACACTCGTATGTCGATGTCTACCTCAACCACCCTTTGTAGTGATCCTTCTTGTGGTATCCTCATCTCGAGCACTATATTTGTGAGTGATTGCATTAACTATGTAACTTGGTGGAATTATCCTGTGGAATCTTGTGTTACTTTCACCTGAATCTCGTTGGTCATCATAGTGATTGTCGTTAATACCTTGTTCATCAGAGAGCCCTGTAGTTCCTCTGCCCTCTCCTTACTCAAACCGATGCTTCATGAGGGATTCTTCTTGTTGTTTCTCCAACTACAAATCTGTTGGAGTTTCTAATGATGCTTCATCATGTGAATTGTATTCCTCTTCCAAGGCCTTTTGTTCCTATTGATCCTTTGGGATATTCATGGGTGGTCCATCCCTTAGGTCTGAGCATTCTTTGTCATTTACCAAAATTTTCCATTCCGCGGGTGCAATGCCCCAATTCAAAAATTCCCAACAAAGGAAAAAATTTGGAAAATTTGTCTTTACTAGTTTGGACTGTGGGGGATTTGAATGGCTCAAGTGGGTCTCAAATTTGATAAGGACTGATTTGGAGAACCTTAATACTCTTCAATAGACTCTATTATAGTTTTATTATAGGTCATATACATCTGCAACTCGATTTGGACATGATGGATAAAAAGGAAAAATTACTAGCAATCTATGGTGCAATTCCCCCTAGGGTGTGTGTAGAAATGTCTCTCCAAATCCTAATAAAACCTTCCAAATTTCATAAAATAGTATGGGGACTGTAATTATACTTCATTTACTGTCATTATATGCAGTTAATAGTTCTATAATAGAGGCTTAAAGCTTCATATTCGAATACACAATTTCAGTGCTATTTTCTTAAGGGAAATGGTGTATATAATAGTTCAGAATAGAGCAATATGGATATAGAAAATTCACAGAATTTCAATATCTCACTAACACAATATAACATTGAACCAAGTCGCAATATACATCAGATACACAATCTCCATTGAAAGGGAAAATTATCACATGGAAACTAGTCACAAGAAAGCTTGAAAATGTGGACATTTGCATATGTATCTATTCTGATCTAGACTTAGAGAGCATGTGAACATGATATTACAGAGACATACATCATACATCATACCTTTTTCATCAACTGAAATCAATGGGGTGCAACCACCATTCACACTAGTGCATCTTCATAGAAAAACATGTAAATATGGAAGTGGAAATTGAGAGAATGGGAGGAAAGATGGGTCACAAACAATAGAATCCTACTATCTGAAATAAAACACTATTTGAAGCTCCAAATGAGAGGTCTGAATGGCCTCTCCCATGTCCAACTTGGACAAGAATCTCACTATCTCGAAATTGCTCACGAGTAGGGTAAGTGTGCACTCACTCTGCAAAGGACATGCAATTGCTCTCCAAATGCGAAAGGAAAATTCACAAATTATTAAAATCCATTTACATTCATCATGAAATATTTTTATAACCCTCCTAAGGTCCTCCAAGTTTTAATTCATTCCCATAGGATTCCTCCACCTCATCCTTGATGTTTAGTAACCTCTATGCCACTTGGTCTTCTCCTCAACCCTTCATCTTCTGGCCAATTCAAATGGCTGCCACCTACTCCCAAATGCACCCTCTTTGAGCATATTTTTATCCCTAACATGTCATGTTGTCATAGGTTTTCAATCAGGTATGACTTGTTATATAATCTTCCATCATTGTTATCATAAAGAACAGGGAATCTAACTCCACATGGCACCTAGTTTCTTCCTAGACTCTTCCTCTTATATGGGGAGTTACTCCTACTCACCCATTTGAATCCTTGGGATAATGATATGTCATTTGATGACTCTTCACCTTCCAAGAACATTTCATCACTCATTTTTAATTTGGGTTTAAGCCATGACATGTAAGGAAACATCTAGCCACCCAAGGACCACATGGACCTCCAAATATCCTTATGAAGCAATGCCACTTTATTTTCTCCATATTTATTATTTGTATGACCCAAATTAATTTGTAAATGATAAACTAAGGTTATATTGGGTCCCACAGCTTCCTTATTGCAATATTTAATGCCTCCTCCCCCAACCTATGGAACTAGTAGGTGGGTGAACATTTTCAACTAGTAGACCTATTGGAATGGGGACATAATGTTAAGACATTCCTATATGATGGCATCCAACCCCTGCTTAGTTAACTTATATTGTGCCATAATCCATTTTTGTTCCTGATCAACCTGTTCCTAAATATGTATGGCGTGGGGTGCCATCTCCATTCGTGTAATCTGCTGTTACTTCTTGGAGGCTTGGTCGATGACACACGACACCTTAAATGCTTCCTCTTGTAGTGCATATATAGCTAGGAAAATGCACCTCCTATGTGTTCCTCTAGTCTAAATCGTTCATATCTAGAACAAATAGTTCACTATAGAATTGGAAGACTTTCCCTAGAATGGGTGGAGATCTGGAATTAGTGTCTTTGATGGAAAAGTGTAGCTGTTTCCAATAATGATAGCTCTTCATGGATGTACCTACAAGATCACATGAAAACTAGAAAATGAGATCAAAGAGCACCAGAATATGATCCACTATTCTACGTCAGTGACTAAGGAATCCAACAATAAAATACATGATAATGACACAACATACTTTATGGGAAAGGAACCAATTTTGAATTAAGATGAATAAGAAGTTTACAACCTTTATATTAGTGTCGATATGCTCCTTAACAATGCCGATATCTTGTCCCCAAAATATCCTACTTGCTCCCTCTATGCTCACCCTACTGATTTAGGCCAGAATGTCAATTGAACAGCGTAACTTTTCTCCTCCTTAACCATGGATATGAGCCTGCTTTTATAGGCCAAGAGAGGATAGGAATGGTTGAGAAAATGATGGGTGAGGTGGATAGGAGATCCCAAAAGGATGTATCTCGAGTCCAGATGGTCCTCAGGTGTAGGAATAAGGGTGCCATGAAGCCTTCCTTTGAGAAGCTTCATGGAAACCTCTATTTTTAACTTTTTGCCAAGGGAACCACTTCTTTCTCTTTATGACAAAGCGGTGACAGGGAAGAACCGCACCTTGTACAAGAGGTAAAGGAGGTGGCACCACCTATTTTCAAGAGGGTAAAGGTGTTGCTGAAGAAGGCACGGCCTATTGACTTAAAGGCAGGAGCAGTGTTGGATTTTCATATGCAGGATTGATATCTCAGACAATGTTTAACTTCACAACTTGGGATTCAGGGGAAATACTGATGTTTGGGACCTCATCACATGATGATGATGAGATTTATGTGTAAGAGAGTAACCCCTAATGCATGAGGCTAGAGGGATACGATAGGTGAGAGCTTTGAAAGAGAAAGTTATCACTTCGAGGAAAGAATCAGCTTGATCGTAGACCATCAACCAGGCATCTTCAATACATCAATAATTTTGGCTCATGAACAAATGTGTCCTCATCATGGCTGCATACCAATACAAGGCAAATCCATGAGAGAGATTAACAACCCTGTATACTAGAATACAACGTAGATCCATGTGATAGAGGAATCAAACTTGAGACATAGCTACCAGGAATACACTGTAGATATCTATCAAATGAACAAAAATTCAAGCACAACCACAACCATACAAATGTGGATCCATGCTGGGACTTCATACAATATACTTCCATCACAACCTGGGGGGAAAGATATGAGTGATTTTTAATAGATTCGTTGGGTATTCTCCTCGTCTTCCACAAAGTACGATTCTATCCATGTGATTAAAATAATCTGAAGTCAAACATCGTAGAAACCACTTGATTACCAGTCAATGATGTGAACCGTTAACGAGTGAAAGGGAGATCACCAGTGATTTCAATGATTCCCAAGGTTCCCCAGTACAATCTACTGAGTGTGAATAGATGATTTGATGTCGAACACTCAGTCGAGTGCATATATCAAAGGTCAATGATGTGAACCTATGTTGAGAGTGAAGAATCTTTCATTGTGGCATATAGATCTCAAGGCACTAAACTTGTTTCTAAGACTAATTCCTGGATAATGAGATGATGTTGACAGGAGTAGTCTCATTGAAGGAGGGCCATGATTAATCCCACATCAACGACATGAAAATCGGAACAAAGTTATAGAATGTTGTAGATAACATAACCGTAGGACTAACTCAAAAGTTGTTTCAACTGCAGAGGTAAACTTTCAAACTTCCCTTTGAACATCAGGAAACACGACAAAATACTTGGCAGCATTGACTCGACGAGGTGGAACACAATACATTGACATTGGACAATGCATTCTTTGAAATACTCAAGAGAGTGACATGACTCATGAAAGTGGATCGACTAAGAGACAAGCTGAATACCCAATTGAATGAATGAAATGTAGACAATTGCCATGTTCAAAGGTGATGACAAACTGCCATTTATTTGCAAAATGAATTGATTCCCTTCCCTTAATTTCCCCATCATGTTTTATGAGTGCCTCTTTTTCATTTTTATGATTTCAAAGAGGGTAACAAACACTCGTTGTAGCTCGTCCGAAGACAATTCCATTCTCATGCGTTTTACGAACTTGAGAAAGGAGGGGTTCGTTCCCAAAAGAGGGTCTCTCAATGTTTTGTTTAACGAGTCCCATGAAAGTTAACTTAGTACCATTCATGTTTATAGAGTCTGAACGAAGATGGAAGAAGACTCCAAAGGGTTCTTTTTCATAAATAGTCAATCTAAACCAAAAAAGAGATAAACTATTGTCAAAGAGATGACTCTTCAAGTACTTTTACGAGCATGAAGAATACAACTGCACTAAAAAATATTTTCATATTTAATGAGTCCAAAAAGAGTTTTAAAGAATAATCCAATAGGTTTCTTTTATGCGATGAATAGGTTTTACGAGCCCAAAAAGAATCAGAAAAAGACTCAAAACATTGATACTAGGTTTTCAGAGCGTGATCAAAGTGTCGAAATGAATGCTCAAGGACCTTTTCCATTTTTAAGATGTATGAAAAAGTAAAAAATGAACTTCCCCATATCCAATACTGTTATTTTCATCCCTGCAAGACTCTTAAAAACATCATTAGTCTCCCAAAAAATATTTAAAATGACTTTTATAAACTATGTAAAAGGCTATTTTTGATAAAATGATTTTAAAAACATTAAAATAATACCAAAAACCTAAAAATATGTTATAAAAGGAAAGTAACATAGTAAAATAAAAAAATTTACCATTTTACCAAGTCTTGGACCATTTTGGGAGAATTGAGGTGTAGATTTCAACCGGAGATTGTGAAGCCATCGCTCGTCCGTTTTTCGCATCATCAGTTCCAGGTAACAGCTAGAACCCTTCCCTTCCTTTCCATGGTTTCCAATTTTTTATTTGGTTGAGTTTTTGAGTTTAATGGGAAAACCTAAAAGACCAACGTTGGGCACCACGCTTGGCCTTTACGAGAAAGGAGGTTCCCGATGAAAACCATGGTTTTTTAGTTATAATCAGGGGGTGGTACTGCTTTGTCTTAATGGGATAGAGGCGGTGCCGACCGTGATATCAGAAAACTACTTTCCCTAGTCATATAAAAAGTTTATGAGCATTTTTAATGGTGAAATATGTTTCTAAATAGCTCATTGATGATTTTTGGTAGGTTTATTTGGTAAAAAATGGTAATTTGGAAGGAAATACAACATGATGATGATGATTCCCTAGCCGCAAGAAATGTGGGTTGCATAGATTCATTGAGAGGCTATGGCCTCTTAAAATTATTTCGTGCTGCTAGCATGATTTCACATGCACGTGTACTGGAGTACATCCTACGGAAGTGGAATCCAGAACAACAGTATTTTGAGGTGGGACCTCATATTTTGACTGTAGAGGTGGAATATATCTACTTCCAAACATGGCTATCTAGATGGGGAGAAACTATTTCTATGATTGGTTCTCGATGTGGGGATGTCACTACACAAGAGCTAATTGTTCGCCATTGCTTTCCTCGTACCAAAATGTCAAGTAAGGAGATCCCTATCAAGGATATATGGGATCTACTACTTCAGACTTTTTTATTCACCATGTATAGGTTATATGGGATCCAAGGGTCCCACCAAACATCCAAGGCACATCTATTGTATGCCCTGGAGGCCATGGCACCCACGATATATAACTGGGCCAAGGAAATTTTACCTGTATTCAAGGATCAACTGATGAAATGTTGGCAAGGAGAGTTGAATCAGTTTGGATATGGGACCATCCTAGAATGCTTATTCTTTAAGAGGGTACCCCTCATGTGGCCCCAGGTTGTATTTACAGAGCTTTAGAGATAGAGACCCCCACATGGTGCAGTGGGTGGATATCATGGCTCGCACAGGAGGTGGCGGGGCCAATGTAAAGTTTGAGGTTTCATTCTTCCATTGGATGGGTGATCAGATCCTCATGATTGAGGATTATGCATATATAGGGACCAATTTTTGAGGAAATCCTGACCTACCACTACCACCTAGGGCTCAGTGGGTTGACATCGGTAAGAAGCAAAACCTAAGATGTTGATTATGTTTTAATATATTTTTCATGTTTTTATTATTTTTATGGATGATAACAAGACTTGAATTCTTCATGCAGATGTTGGTGATGCACGACCTAGGGGATCCTCCCCAATGGATAGGCAAGCAGGAGCTCGCTTTGTTCATAAAGGTGATGATGAGTTAACGGAGTTGGAGGAGAACCTGGATTGGCTGAATCTGGATATCCTAGATGCTACTATAGATGACCTCAGTAGGAGGTTTCAGATACATACCATAGGGGTACCAGGACGCTTCAGTCACTTGTTATGTAGAGTAGCAAGGGACATTATGTGCTACCACGAGCACCATTAGAGTGACCTGTATGATGTATCCCTGCAATCTTAGCTAGCTTCAGGATATTTGTATAATTTTGTATGCTTAAAATACACAATGCTTCAAATGAGTTCTCATGACCATATTTTTTGTAAAAAAACTTTTTATACACACACACACAAACACACACACACACACACATACACACACACACACACACATACTCAGCTGGGGTGTTTACATGTGCTTCAAATGGATGAATTTGCATTTACATGAGTTTTGCATGTTTTCTACTGTTTATTTTACATTATGATTGACCATGTTTATTTTTAATGAGTTATGAATGGGAAATATACCAGTCCAGAATGAAATTTTCCAATGAATCAACAATCATATTATCATCCCTAGGGATACACCTATAAGTGATGAAATAGAATGACCTTTCTAACAGACTCACCCTCTTAAAGAGTTAGAGAAGCGTAGGGTTCCTGATAGTGTACATGTGATTTAGGTGACAAACCACTAACTACCAATTCATGAATTCTTGAATATGTAGCTTCGGTGAGTAAACCTATCATTTCCTGATACTCGATGATGCTTTTGGTAGCCGAACCAATACAAACTGTCCCTGAACTAACTAAATCCTGAGCTGGGAATACAACACCCAAGATGATGAAGCAAGGTTCAAGTTATGACGGCATGCACCTTCAGTGAAACTGTAGCAATCCATCCAATATTCATAACCAAAACATTGTGTAAATAGTATGGATATCAACTCAAAACCATATTTAAAATGACCAAACACATTGAAACCCAAATATACATATATACAAGGTACCGTAAAAAATTACTTAAGCATAGTACCTCTTCAGGTACAACCCATTGCGAGGTTTCCCTAAGGGTATCCCATCATAATCTATGAGCTCATAAGCCCCTTTCTCTAAGACCTTACTAATGAGAAAGGGACCGTACCATGTGGATTCAAAATTTCCCTTTCCTAGTTTATCGTGTCTCTTATCATAAGTCAGGACTAGGTCACTTTCATTGGATACATGAGGTTGAACAAACTTGTCATATTATGTCTTGACATGTTTCTTATGTGCCTCGTTAGCCAAGGAAGCATCTCTTCTAGTTCATCAAGGTTAGTCAAGTACAGGAATCTTTCTTCCTTGGCGGAAGTGTGTGGGAGAAGTTCTACTATGATTTTGAGTGACAGAATTTGAAACTCGATAGGAAGGAAGACTTCCAGTCCATAGACCAGCTGGAAGGGTGTGAAACCTGTTGCCGTTTTTACTGAAGTTCTGTAAGCCCAATGTGCAGAAAAGAGAGTTAAGTGCCAGTTGGATTTCTGGTCTCCAACCATCCTACGCAGCATAGTTTTTAAAACATTGTTAATGGCCTTGACCTGAACATTATCTTGCAGGTAATATGGAGTTGAGTTTTCATGGAAAAAACCCAGCTTAGCACTCGACTCTGCCATCATCTGATTCTGAAAATGAGATCTATGGTTAGTGACTATAGCTTGCAGGACTTCAAACCTAGATATCACGTGATTGAATAAGAAGAGGGCAGAGGACTTACCATGCTCTGCATATGTAGGCATTTCCTCAGCCCATTTTGTAAATTAATCCACGACTATGATGATGTAACCATGCCCCTCAGCTGAGGTAGGCTTACAATACATAAAATCAATACCCCATTTGGCAAAAGGTCCAACTGCAATGGCCAGGTGTAAAGGAGCAGGGTGAGTGCGCTTTTTCGGATAAAAGTGTTGACAGGCTAGGAATTTATTAACCACCTCATGACAATATTTGAAGATCGAAGGCCAGAAATACCTAGCGTGAAGGATTTTTTGGGCTACATACATCCTAGAAATATGATTGCCACATGCTCAAAAGAAGAAATCATTCAAAACCATTTCAGCCTTTTCATGTGTAAGGCATTGTTGAAGGATGGAATCTGTATAACGTTGGTACAATGTATCATTTCAAATGAGATAGTACTTTGCGTGGTGATGGATATGACGATGATCGTCACATGATGTGTTAGGCTGAAATCTATGGGTTTGTAGATAGATGATCAAATCTCCATACCATGGGTCAGTTGTGCTTATCAAGAACAAGAATTCATCTGAAAATGAATCATTGGGATCAATTTCTGTCAAATCACAGTGAAGGTCACACATTAGCTCCACGAAAACCAAGGATTTCTTTGAAGTAGCCTTGGCGAACTCAATATCAAATTCCTGTAGGATAACAATCCAACGGGACTATTTTACCCCTAGTACCCGAAGGGTCAAAATGTAGTACATAGGGTTTTGATCTACGAGTACAGTTGTGGTACGAAGAAGAATGTAATGACAAAATTTATGAACAACAATGACCGTGGCCAAATCTAACTTCTCCACATGTGACTAACAGGTTTCGGAGTCAATGAGACTCTTGCTCATGTAATATATCACATGTTCTTGACCATTGGTATTGTCCTGCACTAGAAACATTCCGATGGTAGTAGCGGAGGAAGCAACATACAAGAGAAATTCCTTTGAATAATTTGGGGCATGTATCATGGGTGAATGAGTCAGAGCATGCTTCAGATTATCAAAGGCTCATTAGGCCTGGTCATCCCAGAAGAAGAAAGTGTCCTCCTTCAGGAGATTAATATAACCATGCATTTTCTTGGTGAAGTTGCACACGAAACAACAAATAAAGTTTGCCTTCCCTTGCAAACTTTGGAGTTCAGTAAGGCTTGTCGGGGTAGGTAAGGCCAAGATAGTAGTAATTTTCATAGGATCAATCTGGATTCCATCTTTGGAAACCACGAAGCCAAGAAGGTGTCTAGTCTCTACACAAAATACACACTTGTGGGGATTCATCCATATGTTATAATGATGGCACCTAAGGAAAATGTCTCTAAGGTTCCCTAGATGGTCCTCTCATTGTTGTGAATGAGCAGGGAGTTCGTCAAGGTATGGCTCCACTATGTGCTTGATATCATGAAAGGCATAGGACATGGCGCGTTGGAATGTAGCTCCAACATTTTTTAGGCCAAAAGGTAAATTCCGATATGCGAAGGTTCCCCATGGAAAAATGAATGTCGTCTTATGCTGATCGGCAGGTAGAATATCTATGTGATTATAGCGATAAAAAACATCCATAAAATAAAAGATGACGCTTCCAACATAGTTATCGATGATCTGATCGATATGCAGAGTCAGGAAATTGTCCTTAGGACAAGCCTTATTCAAGTCATGAAAATCGATGTAGACTCTAATAGTTCCCTGATTTTTGGTTACAGGGACAATGTTAGATGCCTAATCCGTTAGGGGTATGGGATAAATAAAACCCTCCTTCAGAAGTTTTTCTACTTTAGCTTTGATAGCTGCAGCCTTCCTAGGATGGACTTGAAATAATTTTTATTGGACAGGCTTTGCAGTGGGATAGGTTTTAATCTTGTGTATGGAAATTGAAAAATAAATCCCATGCATCTCCTCATAAGCCCAAGAAAAAATATCACATAATTCTTTGAAAAGAGATCTAAAACTTTCAGTTTCTTCCGTCGAGCAGTTCTGGCCTACGTGAATGTGCTCAATGGTTCTTGGATTGACTAATATGTCAATCGGGTTTGTCTTATTGATGTTGCAAATTTTTCCTTCAGAATCTGTGTCTTGCAACAACACAGGTGTTTGTGGATGGATGACAATATCAGTACTGATAAGTGATTCAAGTTCAAAGGCTACCGAACTGGTGTTGGGAAGAAAAGAAGATTGATGATGGTGATCTTCCCATACAGGTTCATTCACACTCATGATCTCCATGATGAACTCGTCTGAAGGAAAAGTCTGTGTGAGATAGTCTAGAGTGGGAAGAAAGGGTTCTAGCCAGTAGGGAAATTGGTAGGGATTCGAATCTACCAAATGAAGATCATATGGCTGGACATCGGAGGTAGATTGGATAACATCATACAATGCTTCATAGGGGCCAATAAGGATGACTCAACAACTTCTTTTCCCTTGGTACTATAACTAGTTGTGGAAATCATGTTCACGGTCTCCACTTTCGTACTAGGAGGGGTGGAAGGAAACACTCCCATAAGGATTGAATCCTTTAGCATACCTACCCCAATCGACTGATAAGGAGGAGGGGACGGACCTAGAATAGGGATGTTATTCACAGTGGAAGTAGTAACATCCAGTGAACAAAATTCAAGTTGATCGATAGTTACAATTTTTCCAAAATGAGGGAACTGGAGAGTTCAAAATAATTTCGAAGTGACAACAATCATGGCATAGAACCAATTTCTCCCCAATAGGATATCGTAATCTAATGGGGCATCGACTACTTCCACATAAATGGAAACAATTTTTCCCCCAAGATTGATTGAAAGGGCTGGTAATAGACCATGAGGCTGGAAACCTCGTCCATCAAATTTTTTTAATGTCATAGGAGACTCTGTAAGCTTAGGAGAACCAATGGCTCTCCAACATGCTATAGAAAAGACTAAGGTTGAAGCTCCTTAATCCAGGACGATCCATGTAGCAGGGATTTATCCCTTACTACAAGGCAGGAATGGCTCCCTTCTATCTATAGGACAGAAGGGTAGGTTCCTGTGTGGAGATGTAGAGAAGAAAAATAGAAATGAAACTAGAAAGAAATGAAAGCAAAGATAGACAAGAAACGACCGGAAGCCCCTCTACAAACAATGTTAGGGCTTGGCTCTAGCTACATGCAAACAACTATTAGAAACAAAAAACCTGCAAAACAAGTTAAGAAACAAACCTGGAAGCAAACATGGGTTAGAAAATGACTAAGCTACTAAAGCAAATACATGAACAAACAATGGTATACCTTCTCTTTGGTGCAATGGGCCACCATGCCCTAGCTGGAAGAAGAACCTCTCTCTCTATCTTGGCTATGGAGGAGCTATGGCTCAATGGAAGGATGAATGGATGAGAGGAGGGATGTGGGTGGCTTGAGAGATAAAGGGTCTCAAGGCATCCATGGGAAAAATAACAGTATGCAAAGAGAAGTCCTTTTGAGAGTGACCCCCACCCCTCCTTTAATAATTTTTTTTGGGATTTTTAGGGTTTTAAGCCCTTGGTCAGGGCTTTAGCCCCTTTTTTGGGCTTTTAGCCTCTTTCGCCCTAACTTTAGCTCATTTTAGGGTTTTAGGCTCCTTTGAGGGGTTTTAGCCCCTTTTTGGAGGTTTTAGACCCTAGGAGAGTTTTTTAGGCTCCTTTTTGGGGTTTTAAAGCTCTTTTACTCATTTTTAAGCCTTTTTTAGGGTGTGGGGGTCTAATGGGGTGATACAAAGTTCATGCATGGGTGCCCTTGGGTGGTGTAGGCTAGGTAGACTTGAGTGAGGGATTTTTTGGGTTAACAGTTTGATGGAATTTTATCCCAACTACTCTAGAGGAAATTTGAAATGCGATTTGGTGAGGCAATATGGCTTTATAGTTCTCTACATTGAAATGAATCAAGTTAGTGTTATCTGGGTCTAATGCCCCCAAATCTGTTAGCAAGTTTTTACACTGCGTTGGACAACTTTGGAGTACCTGAAGGGTAGACATCGTGCAAGGTTCCTGAGCTAAATATTCAACAACATTGTAGAATTATGCATCTCAGGCATTGGGATTGAAAACAACCTTTTTGAGGGTAGCCTTAGGTAGTCGTAAAATTAAATCAAGATTAGGTTTTTCAATCATGAGAGGGCCATTAGACAAAGATGGAGGAGAACTACTAGAAGGAACTTTATCAGAAGAAGGATTTTTGTCCTTCTTCTCTGCTGCCTTGTCAAACAAATTACTACGAGTATTCAAATTGATGGTATCTAGAGACATCATTCTGATTTCTTCTGTGGAACCAGAGGTCTCCTGATTAGACATATGGTCTATCAGTTGTTCTTAAGATGGGAAGGGATCGGTAAGCACCACAGGTGTGGGATTACTTTTCAATAATTTACTAATCTTTTCACGACGAGGGAAATCCTTCGTGAAGTTATCACCCCCACATAACAGGAAAGGGTAGTTATCCTTTCTCTTCCCTTTATCATTCTTCGTGGCCATAGTCTTGGTATTAACCTGTTGGTTTCCATGTTTTTTATTTTTACCATTTCCTTTTTTCTTATTGCCAGGTGTTTGTGTACTTTGAATAACATTTACCTCAGCTGAAACCATAGGAGTTGAAGGAGTTGAAGCAAAAGAATTAGGTTTCTTTGTAGATTTTGCTGCCAATGAGGGATGGATTGAACCAACAACCCCATCAACAAGAGTCTTTGTAGGTGGCTTGGAAGGGTCTGTGATGGGATGAGGAGCTTGTGGGATAAGGTCATACAAAGTTTTGGATTGGGAATATACCAAATCCAGATACTGAGTGTGACTGATAGCCTTCTGTTCGGTAACAACACCACCCATGGCCACATATCAGGAAATGGGAGGCAACCTGGATTTCGTGAACCAATCAGTTCACCGTTGGTATGGGATGGGAGCTTTAATAAGTCATCTCTACCATCTCCACTCATGGATATGGTCCGATATGTGTATGGAGGTATTTTGATGGAGTGAGGTCAAAAGGTCTGTACCTGTTTATAATGAATGGGATAAAATCCACAAACGAATGTCGTGGAAGTTCAATATACCACTTTGTATCCGTACCGATAAAATTTCATTCGAAGAGTCTCAAATGAATTGAGTCATCCATCAAGGAGTTCGAAGAACACCATAGATGAAAACTCATGACATGATTTTTGGGATCATCTCCCTGCTTCTTATCAAAATTTGGAATATCTGATGGCAACTTAACTAGAATAACAGGACACTAAGGGTTGTGCTGAATGGCATCATTTATTAACTTGGACAAATTGGAAAAGTCCAAAGTTGCTAGGAATGGAAGTTGTCGATTAGGTTCGACATACTAGTAGTATTTATAAGGCATATGTGTACTAGTAGGACCATAATCTAATTGATATATTGGTTGTTGAGTTGGTTGATGGGAAGGTGACCCTCCTGAAGAGCCTCCCAAAGGGGGTGGGCCTCTAGGTGGTGGTGGGTCTCCAGGTGGTGGTCCTTTAGGTGGTGGGCCTCCATGTGGTGGTCCTCTTGAAGGTGGGCCTCCAGGTGGTGGGCCCTTAGGTGGTGGTCCTCTAGGTGGTGGTCCTCTAGGTGGTGGTCCTTTGTAAGGTGGACCTCTTCCAAGTGGGTCTTCACTAGGTGGGCCTCCGCCTGGTGGTCCTCCGAAAGGTGGTCCACCATAAGGTGGCGCTTCGATGCCTCTAGTAGTAAGAATAGGAATTCCTCCCATTTTCATCATGTAGGACCAATTAGGTTTCCCCCATGGTGTAAACATGTTTCCAAGGGAAGGGATTCCAGGATACATGGTTCCTATAGATATAGGTTGATGATTCATATTTTCTATAGGTAATTGATTCGTTGGGTAACCATAACCCCAAGAATACTGGTTGACTATAGGTTGTTTCCTTAAGGGTTGGCCTGAACTCGATGGAGGGTTTAACATATTGGTATGGGTAGGAGGAACAACCATTGCATGTTGTCCTACAACATAAGTCTTTCTAGTACTAGTATAAACTCCACTAACAGATAATGTAGGTCATGCTAAGGGTTCTCCCCCGACGTTGGACCGTACTACTACCATTTGAGCTGAGGATTGCCTCCCAGCTACACACATTATGTTAGGACTAGAAACAGACCTAGGATTTAAAACTATAGGGTTGGAGGTTTGACCTGGATTGTGAGGAGACATGCCATGAGGTTAGACATCATCAACATTATCTAAATTATCAGAAAGTGGACTATATCCAAAAGGTCATGGGTCCGATAGACGGGGTAAAAGAGCTGACATAGGTTCTTTGTGAGGTACAAGGGTAGCCATAACTCTCTCCATCCTCTCTTGAAAATTACAAGCGCGATCGAGAAATGCTTGAATTATCCTATATGCATCGTCGTTTACAGGAGGGTTCTCAAAAGAGGGTGTAATAAACCCAATTTTGGAAATGGCTTGGTCCATAGAATCTCTCCAAAAAGGAGCATCAGGGTCATACTCAGCTTCATTAAGACCATCAATTCAACCTTCCATCGGAGAGTCAAAGGAAGTGTCAACTGCAGGAAACTATTAGACCAAGGGATTAATATAAGAAGTGAATTACTCTCCACTTTCTACAATTGGGATACCTCCCACAAGGGAGTCAGTTGCAGCTCCTTGATCTGTGGTTCCTTTGTCCTTCCACTATTCTAGGTGGAAAGTCGGGTTGTAAGCCCTAGTTTCTTCTAGATCGTCTCAATGGAAACTCAACCAGATTGTAAAAAGTCACAAAACCTAACCTAGGGTTTCAAAACTAGGGAAATCACACAAAAATTCTCCTACACAAACTATAGGCCACAAGCAAACTAAAGTGACAAGAGGGGTTGAATAAGTCGGTTCCTCACCAGGATTGTCAATTTCTTGCAACTCGCAATATGCTGCCAGGTCCAATAGTAAAACACGATGAAGAGGATCAACTATCCCTCACCTAAATAACCGACTATTTGGATGGCACATGTGTAGTAATCTTCTCGAGTGTTGTTCTCGGTGTATTGCGCCAACAAGACGGGAAAAAGGGATTTTCTTAGATTGTCTCAAGAATCCTAGAAGGGACTTCCGATATATGCAAGGTATGTGGGAGTTCAAATCCGTAGTAGTGATGTCTAATGCACAACCGTCCACAAGGGGCCTTCTGATATACAATTGAGTACGTGGAGTACCTTTTGATATACCTCAAGGGTACATGAAAGGCCGTTCGATATACCGACATTACGTGGAAGAATTGTGCAGGTCCCGGGTTGTAGTGCAGACAATAAACAACAACTCCTACATTTTACGACACCAGAACTTATCTCTAACCTATCCCTCAAGTTACTAAAATTTTTAACCTATAGCTACCATTAATTTTAAGTTGAATGGTTAGGTGAATGCATGGAGCTATGACATAAATGTAAAACCATGCAATTATGATGTGTAAATTATTTCACTTTACCTTTCAAAGCATGCCTACTTACGGGAAGGAGAGATTATTTTCCTTTTTTTCAATTTCATTGCAAAACCAAAAGACGTTCCCAAGCAGTCTAACTCAAAAACCTTCCGAGAATACAAAACAAGCAAGATGCTTCTAAACTAATCTTTTGAAAGCAAGCCCGCAGGGGTGTAGACTGACTGGGAAGTGTCATGTAAATGAAGGAATGTTGTAAAAAAGGTCTCAAGTTCAAATCTCACCTCGACTTATTCGTGCCCCATTCTTGCGGATTGTGTGGACGCACCTGGGGTTATGGTGGCCACCGACGGAAATGGACCCTGTGTCACGCGAGTACCAGAACCGCTCGGTTACCGAATCCCCCAGTTAAAAAAAAAATAAATTTTGAAAGCAAGAAAAATAGGGAGAGATCTATTTTCTAGAAATAAAGACAAAGAACACTCAAAGGCATACTAAATATTTTTTCAATTTTTCTTCAATAATGGAAAGATCTAACTTAAAACTAGTAATATTTTTTCTTTTGATTGAGACAAGAATTTAAAAACAAAGAAGAAAAATGGAGATCTGAAAGCTTATGAGGCTAGTCAAAGACCCAATAATTCTCCTTCAAAGAAAATTATAACCAAATCTCAACAAAAAAATTTCTTTTTAACAAGCAAAAAGAATTCTTTTGTAAACTTTAACGAAAAAATGAAAGCAAGAAACCAAGCAGTAAGTCTTCCTTTTCAGTCTTATCAAACAGTAAGAATGAGATCTAACTTAGCTAACACTTTCAAGCATTTTTTTCAAAAGATAAAAACCAAGCATACAATCACTGAAGATGATGAGCCTAAGCTAGATTTTGATTTGAACAAACAGGCATTTACCACACCTAGGTTTTGAATTTCAACTATTCAGATCTTTACAAGCAAGCCCAAACATTCAAAACTGAAAACAAAAAACCAAAACAAATTTTGCAATGACAAGCGCTTAGAAATCCTACCTAGAACCACGTCCCGGGGGTCACTGACAAAGCGATTCTGAGGCAGGCCTGATAAAAATTGGAGCTTGGATTTCGGACAAGAATTGGAAACCAGAGAGGATTAGATGCATTGAAAACTCTTCCCCTCCAAGGTCACCAGATTTGTAGCTAGGAAAAATGCACCTCTTGTGGATAGGAGTTGTTCCTATAGTCTAACTGGTTCATATCTATAGCAAATAGTTCTGTACAGAATTGGAAGACCTTCCCTAGAATGGGTGTAGATATGGAATGAGTGTATTTGATGGAATAGTGTAGTTGTTTCTTGCAATGATATCTCTTCACAGATGTACCTGCAAGATCACATGAAAACTAGCAAACGAGATCAAAGAGCACCAAAATATGATCCACTATTATATGTCAGTGACTAAGAAATCCAACAATAAAATACATGATAATGACACAACATACTTTATGGGAAAGGAACAATTTTTCATTAAGATGAAGAAGAAATTTACAACCTTTTCCTTAGTTTCAATATGCTCCTTCATAATGCCAATATATTTTCCCCAAAAGCTCCTACTTGCTCCCTCTATGCTCACCCTACTGATTTAGGCCAGAATGTCAATTAAAAAGCATAACTTTTCTCCTCCTCAACCATGGATATGAGCCTACTTTTATAGGCCAAGAGAGGATAGGGATGGTTAATAAAATGATGGGTGAGGTGGATAGGAGATCCCAAAAGGATGGATCTCGAGTCTAGGTGGTCCTCAGGTGTAGGGATAAGGGTGCCACAAATCCTTACTTCGAGAAGCTTCATGGAAACCTCTCTTTCTAACTTTTTACCAATGGCACCACTTCTTGCTCTCTATGACAGAGCGGTGACAGGGCATAACTGGACCTTGTACAAGAGGTAAAGGTGGTGGCACTACCGATTGTCAATAGGGTAAATGCATTGCAGAAGAAGGTACCGCCTATTGACTTAAAGGCAGGAGCAGCACTGGATTTTCATATGCAGGATTGATATCTGAGCCAGGGTTTTACTTCACAACTTGGGATTTAGGGGAAATACTGATGTTTGGGACCTCAACACATGACGATGATGATATTTATGTGTAACAACATCTAAGTATAGGTAAAGTTGAATGTTGTTGTTCATTTGTCATTTTTTATCATTGAATTCCCACATATTTTTATACCTTACGCCTTGTAGCACATGTTGACAACATCAACCTTCATTCCTTGATAATACATAACTCGTTGGTTCCATCCAACCAACCAATGCGATGAGTATTAGCAACCATGAATAAGTGAATGTCTTACCCACCTCTTGTATCAACACAACATCCTCCATGAACTTGTTCAGTGGGAACATGGACCAATTCATATGTACGCTAGCTATGCACTGCTCCGCAGATGTGATGACCCTTGATGTGTAGTGATTCGGGTGATTCTTTCCCACTATATTGATCATTAGAAAATTTACTGCGATTCAGAATTCCTTATCATTCATGGTATTGATCACACCTGCTCTTTTTCATAGCTTCGCTACCATATTCTTGTCGTTATCCTTACCTTGGAAGTATTTTGACGAGTCGACCCCCGCCTTGGGTAGGCTAATGATTTGGAATATCAAGTCGACCATTATTGATATCTTTGTCCCCAACCAGAAATAACCACCATGGAAACATTCCAACAACTTCTTCATGCATGCATTCACTTTTGTGGATAGTCCAAAATGTTGCATATGAATGATCGACAATAGAACAAACCACTGCAATCTTAATTCCCATTGCATGGGTTTTCTCATGATTGGAACTCCTTCGTGATGTGCTCTTTCCTCATAGTTGTCCTTGGTGCATTTTTAAAATGCTAGGATTTCTTGGTTGTTGTATTGTATCTTTTGCAACAGCAACATGATATTTTTCATCACATGGACACCTTTGGGCATTGCAATCATATTAATAGCATACTTGTTGGATTTTCCAACTCATACACTCGGTGCCCCTTGCTTCCTCGGTGTTACATACCATTGAATGTCGTCTACCATTGGCCCTAGCAGATTTTCTCTTTTTGTCATTTCCTCTTCTATTGTAGTAGATGGACCTTCTTCTCCCTTTGTTGTGGTTCCCCTCATTGAACCTCAGATTTTCTTGGTTCTTTTATCCATATTGATTGAATGATTGACACTACTCTTCTTCCTAATAGGTCGCCCTAATACAAACACAATCTCCTGCATTTCTTCTATAATAGCTTCCCTCGCAATTAGTGTTTCTTGCATGCTTGTGATTAAAATAATATATGCCATGGTCTCTACAACACTTCTCTTTGTGCTTAAACTTCTCTTAGCTCTAACTCTTCTTCTATCTTCTCTGATTCTTCCTTTCAACATGTACAATGTGTCTAACCATGCCCCTTGGTCCAATTTTAAAGCCTTTGAGCCTTTCGTGTGAGGGATTTGAACCATCATTACTAAATCCTCATTGATTGACTGGATCCTCTATCAATTATGTAAATCCAACATGCACCTTGGTCATTAATTGCATATATTTGCAACTTGTACCACCACCCACATCGTGTAATTGCTTCATTTATTGTCCTATTTTACCAGTTTGAGCCTCATATAGTATCAAAAATTTCCAAACCTTATCGCAATTCAAGTTTTCTCATCTCTCTTGCTCATGTCGATAGACTTTCCTTTAGAATTTTTTCATTTCTTTTCTCGATCTTTAAAATTGGTGGCATTCATGGCTATCTCGAAATGGATTTAGCTGACTCCCATTTACTAGGTTTGGAAAAAGTACTCCATCTAATTGTTGCAGTTGTATTGTACCTCTGTCAACAATGAAGTGTATGATGTAAGGACCAAGCCAGTGCATCTGAAACTTACCTGGGTGCTTCACAAACTTGTTGTTGTAGAGGAGAACCATATCTCCATGATGGAAGTGCTTTGTCTTGACATTGCGATCATGCCATGCATTTTTTTGATCCTTTTCTACTTGCTGATGAAAGAATGTAATGAAGTAGTCCTCTTCAAGGTGTACTAACTACGTCATTCTTTCCTCAATTTCTCTCTCGTCGCTCATTCCTGTTACTGTTGCTATGCGTAGACTAGGGGAAATATATTCCATTGGTATTATTGCTTCTTGACCATAAAACAACTTGAATCGTGTCTGCACCATCAATCTTTTACATGTCATTTTGTAGGCCCATAATGTCATAGGGATTTTCAAATCCCATTCGTCATGATTCACATCGCATACCTTAGTAAGAACATTTTCTAATATCTTGTTGAACGCTTATACTACACCATTTGCTTGTGAGTGATATGGAGTACTCTTCTTGTGTTGTATCTAGAATTCTTTAGTCATTGCTCTTATTATTTGATTGATGAAGTGACCTCCTTGATCTCTCATCAATATATTAGGACATCCAAATCGGGTAACAACGTTGTCAAAAAGGAACCTTGTCGTCGTTGCAACTATGCAATCCTTTACTAATGTTGCTTCAACCCATCTCGTTTGATAATCAATCACAGTGATGATCTATCTCACACCTGTTATTTTCCCTGGTGGATTTATAGGCCCAATGAAATCGACTTCCCACTTATGGAATGGTTGTGGTGTTTCTTGAGGTACTAATGTCATCTCATCTCTCCATGATGTTTTACCCATTCATTGACATACATCACAACCTTTAGCGTAATTTTTGGGGTCGACATGTACTATCAGGAATCATAATCTAGATCTAAGTATTTTTCCTCCAGTTTCACTTCCTCCATAGTGTCCCTTGTATTCCCACTATGTGCCTCTGCCGAAACTCTTTCTTGCTCATGCGAAAGAACATATCGACGTAGAATTTCATTCGGCCCCATCTTATATAATGACCCGACGATCAATTGGAAGTCAACAACTCTCATTACTAGATGTTTCTTTGGTTATTGGTGAACTCCTCAAGGGATTTTCTTGTCGTCAAAATTGAATAATTTATTTGCAATGGTCATCTACCATTCTGACTCTAAAAAGTTGTGCATAAGGTAAACCATCTTCGATGCTTGTTGGTTCTTCACCTGACTCTCTCCTTGATAGGTGATCGGGCCATGCATTCAATCATCTAGGTTTGATGATGATATCAAAATCAAATTCTTGGAATAATAACAACCACCAGCAGATATTCCCCCCCAACACAAGCTTATTAACCAAGTACTTCAACGCAGAGTGATCCGTAAACATTTTGAAATGTCCTCCTAATATGTAGTATCAGAATTTATGCAATGCATACACCATCTTCAATCCTTCTCATTCTCTTGTTGTGTATATTTTCTTTGCAACAAATGAATTCTGACTTGAAAATGCAATCATGTAGTCAGTTCATCCTTCTCCTAGTTGGGACAATATCACTCCTAATGTGATTGAAGAAGCATTGACATGTACATGGAGTTCCTTTGTCCAATCCAGAAACATTAATATTGGTGTTGAGACCATCTTTTGTTTTAGTGTATCAAGGCTCCTCTAGCACTCATCAGTCCATTCGAAGTTCACATCTTTCTTTAATAGTTTCTCCATTGGTGCAGTGATTGTTGCATATCCCCTTATAAAATTTTGGTAGTACCTTGTGTGGCCCAATGTTTCCCTAAGTTGTTTCACTTTCATTGGTGCCGGTAGTTCGAAAATTATCGCAATCTTGGCGGGATTGACCAACATGCCTTCCTTGCATACAATGTGTCCTAGTAGGATTCCAAATGGTGCACAAAATATATATTTAGTGAAATATGATGTTGTTGACACATTTCCAACATCAATTGAAGGTTCACAGTATGGTATTTTACCAACCCATAGATATTCCAATCATCCATGTAGACAACTAGGAATTTATGAATAAATTCTTTGAATGTAGTGGCAAATAACCGTGAAACAATTGCGGGCACGTTCTTAGGACCAAACAACATCACTGTGTACTAGAAGCATCCCCATTCTATTACAAAAGTAGTTTTGTGTCTATCCTCCTTCGTAATTAGAACCTAATGATAGCATTAAAATTCGTTTGTAAATGAATAGATATCTTGTCCTCCAACTCGTTCCAACGCTTCATTGGTGAATAGTGTCAAAAATAGGTGTTATACATAAATCTTGCCATAATCATGTGATGAGGTCCCAAACACTAGTATTTTCCCTGAATCCCAAGTTGTTAATCAAAACACTATCCCAGATATCAATCTTGCATATGAAAATCCAACACTGCTCCTACCTTAAAGTCAATAGGTGGTTCCACCGCCTTTACCACTTTTAGAAGGCGCGGTTCTGCCCTGTCACTGCTCTGTCATAGTGAGAAAGAAGTGGTGCCCTTGGTAAGAATTTAAAAAGAGAGGTCCCCATGAAGCTTCTCTAAGGAAGGCTTTGTGGCACCCTTATCCCTACAGATGAGGACTACCTAGACTCAAGATCCATCCTTTTGGGATCTCCTATCCACCTCACCCATCATTTTCTCAACCATCTCTATCCTCTCTTGGCCTATAAAAGAAGGCTCATTTCCATGGTTGAGGACGAGCAAAGTTATGCTGTTGAATTGACATTCTGGCCTAAATCAGTAAGGTGAGAATATGAAGCAAGTAGGAGATTTTGGGGACAATATATCGACATTGTGAAGGATGATATCGACACTAAGGAAAATGTTGTAAACTTATTCTCCATATTAATGCAAAATTGGTTCCTTTCCCATAAAGTATGTTGTGTCATTATCATGTATTTTATTGTTGGATTCCTTAGTCACTAACATAGAATAGTGGATCATATGCTGGTGCTCTTTGATCATGTTTGCTATTTTTCATGTGATAATGCAGGTACATTCATGAAGAGCGATCATTGGAGGCAGCAGCTACACTATTCCATCAAAGAAACTCATTCAAGCTCCCCACCCATTCTAGGGAAAGTCTTCCAATTATGTAGTGAATCATTTGTTCTAGATCTGAACCATTCAAACTAGAGGAACAACTCTTGT
The DNA here is from genome assembly GCA_001517045.1 of Pseudotsuga menziesii. NCBI lineage: Eukaryota > Viridiplantae > Streptophyta > Pinopsida > Pinales > Pinaceae > Pseudotsuga > Pseudotsuga menziesii. The sequence goes on from LPNX010332090.1 coordinate 253,274, forward strand.
CCATAGGAGGTGCATTTTTCCTAGCTACAAATATGGAGACTCCACTGGGGAAGAGTTTTTCAGTGCATCTAATCTTCCTTAGTTGACAACTCTTGTCCAAAATACAAGCTCCAGTTTTTATCAGTTAGATTTACTAGCTGATCTAGTGAGATCTTGGTTTGGTATCAGCAGATCTGTTCAGATTTGAGTTGTTCTTACCTTTTGTGCTTTATATTCCAGTCAATTCATGATTTTTATGCAGTACTTGACTGATTAAATTTTCTTTTTTTCCATTTTTTTATTTTCTGAATTCTATAGTGTTAGGATTATTAATCCTCCCTTGGTCAAATGTCTATTAGATTAATTATTGCCTAACTTAGGAACCTTAATCAAATATTTGGGTTCACTAGTACAATTGGGTCCACTTGGCCTGATGGGGTCACATGTACTAGTCATTGGAGTGTGGGGAAAACTGCTATAGGTTAAGTGACACTTACTGTATGTGCATGCATCAGTTTGGGTGCCTCCTAGACCAATCCCTACATTTTAGGAGCCACTGGGAGTCCCGGCACCAACCTACTTTAGTTAGTTGGAGGTAGTACTAGTTAGTCTTAGTTATCCCTCAGTTACTTTCAGTTAGTTCTCAAACATTTAGCTAGTGCATGTCTTGCATGGATGCATGTGGATTAGGCACATTTTCCCGCCTAACACACTCATCTGTGTTGAGTTAACTAGTTGTCATTGTTTGTTTGAGTTGGTTGGACATGTGGGAGTTGATTTTGGACTCCAATATTGGTTGGGAGACCATGAGGTAGAGATTTAGTTAGATATAGTCATATCCACTTGGGAGATTCAAATTCATACCCCATGCATTTAAATTCTTCCTATGTAAACTATTGTAACACCATATATTATTATTATGAATGATACTATAAATTCCTGAGCAATACTTGTCTGATTCCTGTGTGGTTTGTTTTGTTCAGTTTGTATCTTCAATATCCATCTATTTGCTACAAACATTATTATAACTATATGCTTGAAGATCTAAATGGAATTCAAATTCTAATATGATATCAAATCCTTCTCAGGAAGGTTTCATGCTTGTTTCCCCCATTGAACATCAGAAGCAGCCGGGTTTCCATAGAAGTCCCCTATGAAAATTTTCTATCTCTGGATTTATTTAGAGCAACGGAGAGGTCCTGATGGACCCTAAAAAAATGTTCATGCCAGGAGTAAAAGAATGATTCTAAAAGTTCATATGTTTTGGTGTGTTATTTCAATGAATTTGACAGGTACTACATAGTTTGTGTGAAGTATTTGTAGTCTTCCAGCCAGAGCAATTATGAGTTATCAAACACCTGAACCACAGATCCTCACAACTTCCAATTATCTTGATTGGAGGATTCATATGCAGCCGGCCTTGCACAAGAAGAATCCAAAAGTGTAATTATAAAACAATACAATAGTAAGAAGAATCAGAAACAAATCAAAGAAATAAAACATACCCTAACTCAAAAGCATGTTCAAAGGGAAAATAGGTAGAGAAAAGAATAAAACTTTAATAAATAACCTAAAACAACCAAACTTATAGTCTAAATAATAAATAAAATTGTTATCTAACTATTACAGTCAAAGCATACACCAAATACTAAAGAACCAGAACATAAAACAATTTTAAAACACATTAAAAACACTAAAAACAGAACTATGGCCTGAATGACAGACTGAACTATAGGTCTGCAAAACAGACTGGAAAGAAGGTCAGAAGGACAGGTTGAACAAACTATCTGAATGACAGTATGTATAAAGAAAACAATATAAAATAACCTAAATGATCTACTTCTTAGCTGATTTGATGCATATGAATATGCAATGCATCAGGAACAGTAAATAAACCTATTTAATCATCAAATTTAGTAGTAAAATAAACTTAAACAAATTCATGAACATCAAGAATCATTGCTTTTTAATAAACAAACTGAAATTCAAATTGCATAATATTATAAAAATGAAGAAATAAACAGAACTTAGTCTATTTAAATTGATAAAAACAATCTACTCTATCTTCTTATGAACAAAACTAAATAATAAGCTGAAAATGAAGTGACAAAAACAAATGGAAAACAACTATGCATGCAATCTAGCTATTTAATTTTGGAAATAAAATGCATTGCAGAAAGCAAATGAAACAAACATTTACAGTAACTTAATGAAATAAATAAACTAGAAATCAAAACTGAATTAGCTACAAAGAAAAATAATGAAAACAAGAAAAGAAAACCTTTGGTTGATGAGGAGCCCTCTTAGTAATCGGGGGTGACTCTTGGCTAGCACTTATGTGAACAAAATCATGAACAACGGAATGTAGAACTTCTATTAAAAATACTGAAAAATATTACAACATTCTTCTCTCAAAAAACTTACTGTCTAGCTAATGAAAATGATCCACCACCCAACACTAACGCAGAGGATGGTATTTATATTGTTTACAAAATATGATCGAGTCAACCCTTTAGTGGTCGACTGCTCTCTAAATTTAGTCAATCATAAAGGCTGCTAACAAATCAAATCCCAGTGCACATGTATCTTCCTTCTCTTTCGTGAATCTAGTTCTCTTCATCGTGATATGGCATGCGGGATCCTTCCTTATCGTGGCTGATGGAATGGTGTCAAGAAAAGGAAGCATACATGGTAGGTCTTCTAGAATGGAGACGTTCCACCCTTTAAACACGTGGGAAGTAGGTAGGTTACAAATCTGTTCCATCGTTTAATGCATGAGATTGGTTATTAACAGTGCGCAAACTGATTAGCTATCTGGATGAAAAGATGGACAACAAGCTGGAAGGTGAGCTACGTCGTGAGTTGGATCATGAGTTGGATAGAAAGTTGCGTCGTAAGATGGATAGCGAGCTGGATGCATTGTCTGTTTATTTGTCTTTTTTCATACTTGTTATTAATTCACCCAAACATACTATATTACCTGTTAGTTTTTCAACATTAAGCTAGCATTATTAGGATCTTTAACTGAGAGAATAACAAGTACAACAATCAAACACAAGAGACAATGAACACAATGTTTTTCCTTGGGGAAACCATAAAGGACAAAACCCCGCAACTTCCTCAAAGATAGAATCAGCACCAAAATAGTAAAAGCCCAAAAATAGTAAGTGATCTCCCAATAGCAGTAATCTTCTTCTTATCTATACGCTACACTTGAGTGTGTATGACTTGTGTGATAAATAGAGACTATAGTTCTCTATTTATACTAATCCTGACATGACTAAAACCCTACTAGGGCTGAACTCTACTAGGAGAGATTCTAATAACCCTAGTGCCCCGGAACTGCGGGGACTTTAACACTTAGACAATCGGAGGGTTACCCACTATGACTTGACATGACTTGTTTACATTATTCATCCTCCCGATCGGAACATCAGGGCATGAAAACATGACTCAAATACATAATAGATACATCCCGGAATAAACATCGGGTTACAATACACAAGATACATAGATGAATACATTCTAAAGTTACAAATACATCAATACTCCCTCTTAACTAGGAAGGTATTCTTTCGACACAATTTTCAGCACTGGTCTTCTTCTTTGTATCAGTTGGATCATCTTGTCTTCTGCATCTCAAGTATTTTGAGTCTTCAAGTCATCCTCTTCTTCAAGTGATCTTTCTCTTCAAGTCATCCTCATCTTCAAGTCATCTTCTTCATCGGATCTAGATCATATCTCGATCTAGATCATCATGGGATATCATCACTGGATGTGGATCATCACTGGATCTGGATCATCACTGCTGGATCATCATCACTGGATCTGGATCATCACTCGATTTGGATCATCACTGGCTATCATCACTAGATCTGGATCATCATGGGTGCTATCTCATGATTCTTCTTGTCATAGGAAGTTCTATAGAGCCAGCCCTTTTTCATGCTGGTTGTAGGCCTAGCCTCCATGTAGGTCTTTTCCAACACTTATATCTGATCAACACATGATACGAAGAATGGCACGCCCAACACTTACATCTGACCTAATTGTCAAAAAGGCATGCCCAACACTCACATCCTATCATGTAGGAACTAATCCTACAATCATATCAGAAAGGCCCAACACTTACATCTAATCAACACATGATACAAAGAATGGCTTCAACATCTCTATTTGATCAGCACATGATGTGAAGATAGATACTGCACTTACATCTGATCAACACATGATGCGAAGAATGGCTCTACACTTACATCCACCCAGTGAGGGAACACATCCCATTATTGATGGAAGGGCTATGCACTCATATCTGATCATGAGGGAACACATCCCAGCAATCATATCAGAATGGCCCCCAGTCCTCCTCGACTGAGCTCCCTGGTAACTGACCAGGTGCCTCCATTCTCCTAGAGAACGACAGTTTCCCTTACATCCGACCTACTCGTCAGAATGGCCAACACTCACATCTGACATGGAAGGAACTTAATCCTTTAGCCATGATAGAATGGTTCAACCCTTACATTTGATCAAGTGGGAACACATCCCTCTATCACATCAGAATGACTACTCAGTCCTATACTGAGTGTTCCTGGTAACTGACTAGGTGCCTCCATTCCTAGAATGGCAATTTCCCTTACATCTATCCTACTCGACAGAATGGCCAACACTCATATCTGACATGGAAGGAACCAATCCTCTCACCATGACATAATGGCTCATCCATTACATCTGACCATGGAAGGAACTAATCCTCTCACCATTTCAGAATGGCTATGGGTTTCATCAAGTTTCTCTTGGAGGAAACCTCGATCTAGAGAACACCAAGCTTCTCCCTGAAGTACTCAAACTTCAGCCTAGCCAATGGCTTCGTCAATACATCAGCTATCTGTTCCTCCATCGCAACATACTAGAGCTTCACTGCTCCCTTCTGCACCATATCCTTGATGTAGTGATACTTGATCTCGATGTGCTTTGACTTGTCATGGAACAATGGATTCTATGACAACTTCACACAACTTTGGTTGTCATAATGTATACAAGTAGCATCCAACTGGAGATCAAATATATCAGATAGTAGCTTCTGCAGCCATACTACCTCACAACTCGCTGAACAAGCTGCGACATAATCTGCTTCAGCTGTACTCAGTGCCACATAGGATTTCTTCCTGCTAAACCAAGAGATCACACCTGATCCCATACTGAAGCAATAACCTGAAGTGCTCTTCCTATAAATGGCACTACCTTCCCAATCTGAATCAACATAACCCTCCAGGTTAATCTTTTGATTCGCATCGTACTTGATCCCATAATCAACTGTACCCTTCAGGTACCTAAGAATATGCTTTGCAGCAGTCAAGTGAACACTTCTCAAATCTGTCAAGAACTCTCTCAAGGTGTTCATAGCAAAGCAAATGTCTGGTCTTGTGTTCGTTAGGTACATCAATGACCCAATCATCTGACGATACATCGTAGCATCAACCAACTTTAATGAAGCATCACTCAATATCTTCAAGTTCGATGCCATAGGTGTGGTCATATCCTTGCAGTTCATCATCCCAAACCTCTTCAGGATCTCTACTGCATACTTCCCTTGTCCAAGGAAGATTCCATCTGTACTCTGCCACACCTCCATACCTAGAAAGTAATGCATCATCCCCAAGTCCTTCATTTCGAACTCAGCAGCAAGCTTTCTCTTCATGTCAGCAATCAACCCATCTGTACATGTCACAAATAGATCATCTACATATAGTAGAAGCATCACTGGGTTGACATCCTCAACCTTATAGTAGAGGTTGGAATCTTCTTTACTCTTGGTAAATCCCAAACTGGATAGAAAGCTATCAATTCTGCTATACCAGGTCCTAGGTGCCTGTTTCAAACCATACAGGGCTTTCTTCAATCTGCATACATGAGACTCTCTATCATGTGTCTCAAAACCAAGTGGCTATTCTACATACACTTCCTCTTCTACTACACCATTCAAGAAAGCAGTCTTGACATCCATCTGGTGTATCTTCCATTTCATCACTGCAGCCAGAGCAAGTACTAATCTGATGGAAGTGTATCTGGCTACAAGTGCAAAGGTTTCTTCATAGTCTATTCCTTCTTTCTGAGAGAAACCCCGAGCTACAAATCTTGCCCTATATTTTTCAATGCTACCATCTGCAGCATGTTTGATCTTGTAGATCCATTTGGAAGTGACAACTAACTTCCCTTCTGGTCTTGGGAAAACATCCCAAACATCATTCTTCATGATCGATTAATATTCATCGATCATAGCATCCTTCCATTCCTTTTGTTCTTTCGCCTCTTCATAACTAGAAGGTTCTTTATCAATTAAATCACATAGTAAAGCTACATACCCAGAGCAGGATCTAGTCCTCTTTCTTTCTCTGTGATTCTCTTCTGGAGCCCCATATCTTTCCACACCTTGGATAAGTTCACATACCCAAGCAGGTTTCCTCTTATGAGGATTCTTCTCCAGAGGTGGATCTACAGGTCTTTGTGGTTCCTCGAAATCTCGATCTTCTTCTTGATCTTCTTCGTTCATGGTTATGTCATGAATTCTAGGTACTTCTTCTTTTGCTTCTTCAGGTTCTTCAGTAGGTCTCTTTTTGGATTTGTTGTAAGCTGTGTCTTCATCAAATGTCACATCCCTGCTGATGTCAATCTTCTTGTATCCTAGG